>CM026401.1:7071476-7121162 GCA_014843695.1 Archivesica marissinica | reverse complement strand
TGGTTAGTATTGGTAGATATAGGGCAAACGTGGCTACGTCGATGGTTAGTATTGGTAGATATAGGGCAAACGTGGCTACGTCGATGGTTAGTATTGGTAGATATAGGGCAAACGTGGCTACGTCGATGGTTAGTATTGGTAGATATAGGGCAAACGTGGCTACGTCGATGGTTAGTATTGGTAGATATAGGGCAAACGTGGCTACGTCGATGGTTAGTATTGGTAGATATAGGGCAAACGTGGCTACGTCGATGGTTAGTATTGGTAGATATAGGGCAAACGTGGCTACGTCGATGGTTAGTATTGGTAGATATAGGGCAAACGTGGCTACGTCGATGGTTAGTATTGGTAGATATAGGGCAAACGTGGCTACGTCGATGGTTAGTATTGGTAGATATAGGGCAAACGTGGCTACGTCGATGGTTAGTATTGGTAGATATAGGGCAAACGTGGCTACGTCGATGGTTAGTATTGGTAGATATAGGGCAAACGTGGCTACGTCGATGGTTAGTATTGGTAGATATAGGGCAAACGTGGCTACGTCGATGGTTAGTATTGGTAGATATAGGGCAAACGTGGCTACGTCGATGGTTAGTATTGGTAGATATAGGGCAAACGTGGCTACGTCGATGGTTAGTATTGGTAGATATAGGGCAAACGTGGCTACGTCGATGGTTAGTATTGGTAGATATAGGGCAAACGTGGCTACGTCGATGGTTAGTATTGGTAGATATAGGGCAAACGTGGCTACGTCGATGGTTAGTATTGGTAGATATAGGGCAAACGTGGCTACGTCGATGGTTAGTATTGGTAGATATAGGGCAAACGTGACTACGTCGATGGTTAGTATTGGTAGATATAGGGCAAACGTGGCTACGTCGATGGTTAGTATTGGTAGATATAGGGCAAACGTGGCTACGTCGATGGTTAGTATTGGTAGATATAGGGCAAACGTGGCTACGTCGATGGTTAGTATTGGTAGATATAGGGCAAACGTGGCTACGTCGATGGTTAGTATTGGTAGATATAGGGCAAGCGTGGCTACGTCGATGGTTAGTATTGGTAGATATAGGGCAAACGTGGCTACGTCGATGGTTAGTATTGGTAGATATAGGGCAAACGTGGCTACGTCGATGGTTAGTATTGGTAGATATAGGGCAAACGTGGCTACGTCGATGGTTAGTATTGGTAGATATAGGGCAAACGTGGCTACGTCGATGGTTAGTATTGGTAGATATAGGGCAAACGTGGCTACGTCGATGGTTAGTATTGGTAGATATAGGGCAAACGTGGCTACGTCGATGGTTAGTATTGGTAGATATAGGGCAAACGTGGCTACGTCGATGGTTAGTATTGGTAGATATAGGGCAAACGTGGCTACGTCGATGGTTAGTATTGGTAGATATAGGGCAAACGTGGCTACGTCGATGGTTAGTATTGGTAGATATAGGGCAAACGTGGCTACGTCGATGGTTAGTATTGGTAGATATAGGGCAAACGTGGCTACGTCGATGGTTAGTATTGGTAGATATAGGGCAAGGATGCCGAGCAGTAGTTCAGCCGTGTACGGCCACCCGGGTAGAACCACCTGGATAGCTTCCTCACACGAAATAAGGCAACACAATATACACGCCATACTTGTTCATTGTGCAGAACACTAGCATCCACATTGTACATATATGTCCAATATACACACCATACTTGTTCATTGTGCAGAACACTAGCATCCACATGGTACATATATGTCCAATATACACACCATACTTGTTCATTGTGCAGAACACTAGTATCCACATTGTACATACATGTTCAATATACACGCCATACTTGTTCATTGTGCAGAACACTAGTATCCACATTGTACATACATGTTCACTATACACTCCATACGTGTTCATTGGGCAGAACTCTTCAGTATCCACATTGTACATACATGTTCACTATACACGCCATACTTGTTCATTGTGCAGAACACTAGTATCCACATTGTACATACATGTTCACTATACACTCCATACGTGTTCATTGTGCAGAACTCTTCAGTATCCACATTGTACATACATGTTCACTATACACGCCATACTTGTTCATTGTGCAGAACACTAGTATCCACATTGTACATACATGTTCACTATACACGCCATACTTGTTCATTATGCAGAACACTAGTATCCACATTGTACATACATGTTCACTATACACGCCATACTTGTTCATTGTGCAGAACACTAGTATCCACATTGTACATACATGTTCACTATACACGCCATACTTGTTCATTGTGCAGAACACTAGTATCCACATTGTACATACATGTTCAATATACACGCCATACTTGTTCATTGTGCAGAACACTAGTATCCACATTGTACATACATGTTCACTATACACTCCATACTTGTTCATTGTGCAGAACTCTTAGTATCCACATTGTACATACATGTTCACTATACACGCCATACTTGTTCATTGTGCAGAACACTAGTATCCACATTGTACATACATGTTCAATATACACGCCATACTTGTTCATTGTGCAGAACACTAGTATCCACATTGTACATACATGTTCACTATACACTCCATACGTGTTCATTGTGCAGAACTCTTCAGTATCCACATTGTACATACATGTTCACTATACACGCCATACTTGTTCATTGTGCAGAACACTAGTATCCACATTGTACATACATGTTCACTATACACGCCATACTTGTTCATTATGCAGAACATTAGTATCCACATTGTACATACATGTTCACTATACACGCCATACTTGTTCATTGTGCAGAACACTAGTATCCACATTGTACATACATGTTCACTATACACGCCATACTTGTTCATTGTGCAGAACACTAGTATCCACATTGTGCATACATGTTCAATATACACGCCATACTTGTTCATTGTGCAGAACACTAGTATCCACATTGTACATACATGTTCAATATACACGCCATACTTGTTCATTGTGCAGAACACTAGTATCCACATTGTACATACATGTTCACTATACACTCCATACGTGCTCATTGTGCAGAACTCTTCAGTATCCATATTGTACATACATGTTCAACATACGCGCCATACTTGTTCATTGTGCAAAACACTTCAGTATCCTCATTGTACATACATGTTCAACATACGCGCCATACGTGTTCACTGTGCAGAACTCTTCAGCATCCACAGTGTACATACATGTCCAATATACACGCCATACTTGTTCATTGTGCAGAACATTTTAACATTCACACAAACATTTTTATTCAGTACGGTGCAATTTCATATTTCAATATTTCATTGATACTGTTTTCCTAAACAAGTTCGTTAAAGCGACATTACATCGCAAAAAGCAAATGTTCCATGTATACATTGATTGCTACTACACATTCTTCAGAAGACATTCGAACAATAACATTGAATCAATAAACAGTGTTTTTGTGATCTACAAACCTTCAAAGTTGAAAGAGGATTTCATATAACGATAAGCCACGCTCCTCAATTGACGTTTGTTTGTCATCGGAGTCAATACTAAACGCGAGATAATATCGTGTATAGGTAATTTAACTAAGACTAGTCTACAAATAAATATGCATAGGCACACATGTGAGATATAACGGTACATATGTTGCATAAAACGTGTTATACAGGATTGTAATACATTCTGTATAGAAATATGCGTTTTCACTAAGTGTCGCTTTAAACATCAGGGCTCTGATGTTATAGAACTGTTTTCCAATTTCATACTATATTTCTAGCTTTCTGATTAGCAGAGCCAGGAGCCATATCGCTGAGCCAGGAGCCAATCTCAAACTTGACAAATCATTCAGTCAAGTGAGCGTTATTGAAACTGTATTTATAATAGATAACATCTTACCTTTCGACGTATCCATATTCTTCTATTCCGCGAGTGACAGGTATACGTTCCTCTCTGTGTTTCCATTCGTCAGGCCTAAGTAAACATGTGTGTGTTAAGCTAAGTAATCTGAGAAATGTTCATAATTATACAAGTACAGTATTGTCAATACGCCGGTGTCCCATTCGTATAATAGGTATGCTGTGCTGTATATTTATATGGTGCATTATTAATTTGCTAGTCCAATACGAGCATGAGCTCGTCAGTATCGATGCTTAACTCGGCCAGTATTGAGCTAACACGGCCAATATGGGATTTATGGGGCCTGCATGAAAACGTCAAAATCTGATTGATTGTTGGACCCGGCCTGTATGAGATTACCTGACGAATTATTTTGCAGAACGTTACTAGTTAGAAGCTTTACAAAAGAGTTCGTAAGGCCAATCTTTATTTGGTCACAGCTATTTAGAATTGATTACACTTTAGCTATGATAAGCCTAGCGTTCTCACAGTTCAGAACGTCTCATGCCAAACTCGCCTGGCTGGGTAAACACTAAACAGAAAGTAGGTTTACATTTAATTACATTTTACAACTCCCAGGAAGTGATGAGTGGCGATGGAGGTGAGCTGATGCTCAAGCTGTTAGCATGATACATTTCATCATGAGCTATTAATATTTCAGAAAATGTCAGTTCGCAGGAACAATATCAAAAAATGGAACAAAAATAAGACTATTGTACCATTATCTCAAGCTAGTGATTTCATATTGGCATATTCACAATAACACAATACATGACTGTGAATCCAGGGATCGCAGGTTCGATCCCCCATCTGACCCTAACAATATTGTCTTTCAGATGGGAATTTAAACCTAGGTCGGTGCTTTACACCGTGCACGTAAAGAACCAAAGGAGATTCTGGAATAAGTATATGTCTGTATCATTGCACTATCATCCAACAATTGAAAATGACTAATCTCTTCAGTAGCCGTCACTGATATTGGCTACCGGTAGCGACGAACAATACAAACTAATCACACATTTCTATTATTATTACTGTCGAATATGATTAAATTGGCAATATTATGCGTTTTAAAAATAGATCACACATGTAAACACATCAATATTGGATATTTGGGGGTATAAAATACAGAGTGTGTGTTTTACGTTTATTTATCGTCGCTACCGGTTGCCCATATGAGCGACGCCTCCTGAAGAGATTAGTTATTTTAGATTTTGGAGGATAGTGCATGATACAGACAGAGACCCATTCCAGAATCCCCTCTGGTTCTTTTACGTGCACGATGTAAAGCACCGACACGAGACCTCGGTTTAACGTCCCATCTGAAAGATTATTAATTTTATTAGGGTCAGACCGTGGATCGAACCTGCAATCCCTGGATTACCAGTCCAATGTTTTACCACTGGACTACAGATCCGTCTGTATAAAATACAGATAAACCGACTAAACAGTGTGTATGTGTCTGATTAACGCAGTGGATAGGATATCCACGCTTGAATGATTTGTTTTCAGATGGACAATGGTTCGAACTCCACTGGCACTTACACAATTTACATTTGTTGTTTTTATTTTCACATTCATTATATATGCGGTTGTAATGTTTGTACATGTATGAAATGTGGAACAAATAAAACAAAATGTTAATAAAGAATGTGAAAATAAAAACAACAATTGTAAACATTTTAAGTACTCATGTTAGTGTGAAAATACATTAGAACATATTACAGACGGATCTGTAGTCCAGTGGTAACACGCTGCTGGACTGGTAATCCAGGGATCGCAGGTTCGATCCCCCGTCTGACCCTAATAAAATTAACAGTCTTTCAGATGGGACGTTAAACCGAGGTCTCGTGTCTGTGCTATTCACCGTGCACGTAAAAGAACCAGAGGAGACTCTGGAATGGGTCTCTGTCTGTATCATGCACTATCCTCCAAAATATAAAATTACTAATCTCTTCAGGAGGCGTCGTTCATATGGGCAACCGGTAGCGACGATAAATAAACGTAAAAAACAACAACAGAACATATTACATGATAATTAACTGTTCATGATTATCAGAAAATAGCTTAAATACAAGTGTACATCCAACCGCGGAGGAATAGGGAACTCTGCAGTGACAGAGAACATGCCATATTTCACTGTTTCAAAACAGTGGACTGAGAAATCTGCCAGCATAACAGAAATGTGTCTATCATACAGAACTATGCCAGCGTAACAGAAATGTGTCTATCATACAGAACTATGCCAGCGTAATAGAAATGTGTCTATCATACAGAAATATGCCAGCGTAACAGAAATGTGTCTATCATACAGAACTATGCCAGCGTAACAGAAATGTGTCTATCATACAGAACTATGCCAGCGTAACAGAAATGTGTCTATCATACAGAACTATGCCAGCGTAACAGCATTATTTATTACCTTATGTATCCATCGTTTGGTATATCTTCTTTCTTGTTGCTTTGTCCGCTATAACAGAAGAAACCCCACATTTGTAATGTAATTATGCAATATCGAAGTTTAGTTTATACAACGTTATTTGAGCTCGATTGCGAAACAAGGTCTTACAACTTATAGTAATCACGCTCGAGACCTCATTCCTGATGGGATCCATCGCCATGAGGGAGAGATAAGACGTAACGTGGAATTTAAATGCCTTGCCTAAGGGCACAATCATAACAGCTCCAGTGGAAGTCGAACTCCGGGACTTTCGCACCTGAAGCGAACGTACTGCCACTACGCTATCACGACTTCCTCCGAAGTTTCTAGGAACATACAATTGAAGCATAATACATATCAGGTTACGGGTACATTCTGTATATCCTAGTATCGAACATGTACACGTAGTGCTCATCATTAATAAAGGTATTTATAGAATTATGAACTATTTAATGAAACCGGAACTCAAGGTTGTACATGCGTAAATAGGTGGAAGTGCATTCTAATAACTAGTATAATTCCTTTTGCTAAAACATGCATTTTCATGACAGTGTATTGTTTTTGTGGTTTTTTTTTTACAAATGATGTGACTTGGAAATACTTAAGACTAGTTGATGTGTAGAAAAGATGTGATATAAGAAGTCGGGTCATTGCAAACTGTGGGTGATGCTTACTGTTATATGTGGCGGAGTAATACAGTGTGTAAACACAATGACGTCATTTACAGGTGAGCGGTGTCAATGCTCACCATTACATGTGCTATTATTTTGCTGTATTTCAGTCTGATTTGAATACCTCTTTATGGATGTCGTATCAGTAGAAATTAAAGATTGGACATATAGATAGATTCATAGTCGTAGACTAGTTGAGTGCATTACAAACTGTTTTAGACATCCAACCATTCTAAGCAATGAGAACTATTAAACAATGAGGATCATTAGTATGCTACTGCCCCTGGATACTCTTAAATGGAGATTCGTCCTCAGTCTTTATCGTTGTTTTGTTTGCACCACATCCTATATATTTTCATCCGTTTTCTCATATTAGAATTATTAAATTATTGCCTCTCGACAGATATCCTACAGCATATCCGATGAACAATTTACTGTATCAATTGGTTACAAATTCATTAGCATAGTTTTGATAATATAGCATGTACCATACCGCAACATCTGGTTAATAGTAAAAACAAAGGATTTCAACTAAAAGGTTGATAGGTGCATAGACAGGAAAGATTTGACAAACAATTGACAAATGGTGCATAGTTACTTACATCTGTCTTTTAACAGACAATGAGTCCGGGGAGTGGTTTGGACACCACTTATTGTGCTGCTGTAAACACGCATGGCATATGTATTTACCGCGTGGTTCACATAATTCACAGAAGTGTGTTGCCGGTTTCCTTGCGTTCTCTATCAAACACATCATACACAATGGTGCATGAGTCGCAGGATCATCGCTGGAATACTCATTCATGTCAATAGCATTGAACATGGGTGTTTGTTTGCCTACTCCGAGAGCAGAAGTTAAAGATGTCATTGTTGATATGTTCGAACTAGCAACATTGCTCTTCTTGGATATGCGGTTTCTATCGTCTACTTCCAGAAAAGACGAACCGGATGATGTACCTTCTTCGAATTGATTACTTCCTGCTTTAGAATTATTGGGAAATTTGCTATTGTAAAAGTTACTAAAATTATTTTTAAATTGTCCATTTTCACTTTTCTCCATAATTGTATCCAGTAATTCCTATTTTATCCAGTTTTCAACAATTTTTAATTACTTCAGTCTGAATCTGTCTTTCACTAAACTATCCAAGTGACACACTAGACACGATCTGTCTTTATCGTATATAGGCCTAAGTTTTTATTATTAATACCAAAGCTATATAATATCGAATACTATGTTTAATGTTATAGTCCTGTTAAAAAAACCCGAAACAACATTGTATGTGCGTCTCTGGTTTCTTTATACTTTATAAATGTTGATATGACATACGCATCATACAGGTTTACTAGTAGTTCAATCTGTATTATTCTCGATACTGATACTAATTTGCATACAGTTTATATAAATACCACGTGACTGCAATGCGAGTAGCTGCGGAAACAGCCGATCGACTTTCGGCCAAATTCGGGATACAATTTATCTAAAAATAACAGACTAGAATAGTATAAAAAGACCTGTTTTTTTATGGGTGCAGTTAATTAAATTTCGTTGATTGCATTTCTTTACGGGGACAATTAGGTCATGATAGTTGTATACTGATTATTGTTACATGATAACAATCGTTTTGTGAGAGTCATTTTGACCACATAATTATATGAACACATAAATGAGATGACTTTATTTAAATCAGATCAGGTAAATGTGTGGTGAACCGTTGTAATGCGCGGGTACTATGACATTACCTTCTATCGTATCTTGTTGAAAATCTTGTTGAAAAACATTTTTTGTAATATTGTATGTACATATTATGCAGCAGATCTATAATACTTCTTCACCCTTATGATATATAATTATAAAGATACTATAGTTGTATCCGGGTCAAAAAGTTAGAAACACAAATCCTATAAGGAAGTTATCCAACTGATTTGCGGATAATCGATTGTTAGCCCACGTCATTAGAACAGGGGTTAATTATTTTGACTGCATATTTGATAGACATTAGTGATATCGTGTTGCTAGGGTGGTCAGTGTAACTATGTAGGCATATTGACTTCACAAACACCACTCCAAACAGTTCCAATAACTTGCCACTCGCCACTGAATGTTCAAATCCCACCAAATCCTACCCAGTTTCCTCCGTACATGCACGAGCCGGTGGCATCTGCATCTGATTCGCTATCCTTCATTTTTGTTTTTGTTTCCTCTTTCTCGAATCCAATATTATCATAGCTGGCGGTGTAGTTGGATGATCATTTGGACATCCTGTTGCACAACCACCATCAAAAGTATTCATATCTTATATCTATATGAGTTACTCAATATTTGACTGTACTTGTGTTGCCTAATATAAACGGTATATTTTGTAACTGATTCGTAGGAAAGAGGTAACCATACAAGCAAGTTGCGTTCTCCTCAATCCTACATGTATGTACATAGGAAAGAGGTAACCATACAAGCAGGTTGTTTTCTCCTCAATCCTACATGTATGTACATAGGAAAGAGGTAACCATACAAGCAGGTTGTTTTCTCCTCAATCCTACATGTATGTACATAGGAAAGAGGTAACCATACAATCACGTTGTTTTCTCCTCAATCCTACATGTATGTACATAGGAAAGAGGTAACCATACAATCACGTTGTTTTCTCCTCAATCCTACATGTATGTACATAGGAAAGAGGTAACCATACAAGCATGTTGCTTTCTCCTCAATCCTACATGTATGTACATAGGAAAGAGGTAACCATACAATCATGTTGCTTTCTCCTCAATCCTACATGCATGTACATAGGAAAGAGGTAACCATACAATCATGTTGCTTTCTCCTCAATCCTACATGCATGTACATAGGAAAGAGGTAACCATACAAGCAGGTTGTTTTCTCCTCAATCCTACATGTATGTACATAGGAAAGAGGTAACCATACAAGCATGTTGCTCTCTCCTCAATCCTACATGTATGTACATAGGAAAGAGGTAACCATACAATCACGTTGTTTTCTCCTCAATCCTACATGTATGTACATAGGAAAGAGGTAACCATACAAGCATGTTGTTTTCTCCTCAATCCTACATGTATGCACATAGGAAAGAGGTAACCATACAAGCATGTTGTTTTCTCCTCAATCCTACATGTATGTACATAGGAAAGAGGTAACCATACAAGCATGTTGCTTTCGCCTCAATCCTACATGCATGTACATAGGAAAGAGGTAACCATACAAGCAGGTTGTTTTCTCCTCAATCCTACATGTATGTACATAGGAAAGAGGTAACCATACAATCACGTTGTTTTCTCCTCAATCCTACATGTATGTACATAGGAAAGAGGTAACCATACAAGCATGTTGCTTTCTCCTCAATCCTACATGCATGTACATAGGAAAGAGGTAACCATACAAGCATGTTGCTTTCTCCTCAATCCTACATGTATGTACATAGGAAAGAGGTAACCATACAAGCATGTTGCTTTCTCCTCAATCCTACATGTATGTACATAGGAAAGAGGTAACCATACAAGCAGGTTGTTTTCTCCTCAATCCTACATGTATGTACATAGGAAAGAGGTAACCATACAAGCATGTTGTTTTCTCCTCAATCCTACATGTATGCACATAGGAAAGAGGTAACCATACAAGCATGTTGCTTTCTCCTCAATCCTACATGTATGTACATAGGAAAGAGGTAACCATACAAGCAGGTTGTTTTCTCCTCAATCCTACATGTATGTACATAGGAAAGAGGTAACCATACAAGCATGTTGCTTTCTCCTCAATCCTACATGTATGTACATAGGAAAGAGGTAACCATACAAGCAGGTTGTTTTCTCCTCAATCCTACATGTATGTACATAGGAAAGAGGTAACCATACAAGCATGTTGCTTTCTCCTCAATCCTACATGCATGTACATAGGAAAGAGGTAACCATACAAGCAGGTTGCTTTATCCTCAATCCTACATGTATGTACATAGGAAAGAGGTAACCATACAAGCAGGTTGCTTTATCCTCAATCCTACATGTATGTACATAGGAAAGAGGTAACCATACAAGCAGGTTGCTTTATCCTCAATCCTACATGTAATTAGTTGTGTGTATGCTTGTCTGTGCATTATTAAGGCAGTTTTATCAGTGTTCCTATATACCTGTCGTTACTTGCTAAATTCTGACCGAGGCGGGTGCCTCATTTGCTTCAGTGTGGCTACGGGCCTGTTGGAGAGACATTACCCCCCCCCAATGAAAGCAAAACAAACAAATCACCGCCCAAAGTATGTTTTGTGTGTTTTACGTTTATTTATCGTCGCTACCGGTTGCCCATATGAGCGACGCCTCCTGAAGAGATTAGTTATTTTAGATTTTGGAGGATAGTGCATGATACAGACAGAGACCAATTCCAGAATCTCCTCTAGTTCTTTTACGTGCACGGTGTAAATCACCGACACGAGACCTCGGTTTAACCTCCCATCTGAAAGACTGTTAATTTTATTAGGGTCAGACGGGGGATCGAACCTGCGATCCCTGGATTACCAGTCCAGCGTGTTACCACTGGACTACAGATCCGTCTGTAAAAGTATGTTTGTTTATCTATTTCAAATTAATAACGCTTATTGCTCTGTCGCATGTGTAAATCGTGATCTAGTGCATCGTAGCACATGCGCTTCAGGTGTGAAAGGCCCGTAGTTCACGCCCAACTGTGGCCGTTACGATTGTTTTCTAAAGCAACGTACTTAATTTCTACATGACCTCTTCTCTGTCTGCCATCATGGCTATGGATTCCATCTGGAATTATGTTGTAAGAACTTGTTTCGCAATCGAGCTAACATAAGTTGCATACACGATATATCGCTGTGGAAAGCGCGTGGGTAGCAAAAACTGTATAGTATATACACACACAGCATACGTACACAATTTTCAAAGCGGAGTAATAATTTATGATTGACTGAGCATGGAAAACCCCTCAGTATTTGACTAGTCAATATGGAAAAACCCTCAGTATTTGACTAGTCAATATGGAAAACCCCTCAGTGTTTGACGAGTCATTGTTAGGGCTAATATTATGTTTGTTTCTGGTGACTTTAACACCCAATTAATCTTTGGCTCCAACAATACTTCAGTTAAGGCTGCGTAAAGAAGTGACGCTATTTAATTTAATTCCAATATGTTTTCAATTTCGACATAACTATGTTTCCCTAGCAACATACATAATATAATACAAAAACGAAACATGCATTGACACAGAAATTGCAAAAACTAACATCAATGTGTTAACACTTAGCTTTTGACACTTATGTAGTATCATAATTAATGTGGTGTGTAGTGAGGAAACTCGAGATATTTTGGTCTACATGTGAGATATATTGAGTACGCAAGGGAGCTGTATTGAGCACACAAGGGAGATGTATTAAGTACGCAATGGAGATGTATGGGTACACATTGGATATGTATTGTGTATACAAAGGGAGATGATGTATTCAGTACATATCGGAGATGTATTGATTACATAATGGAGATGTTTGGATACACTTGGGAAATGTATTGAGTATACAATGGTGATGTATTGAGCATACAAGAGAAATGTATTGAATATGAAATGGAGATGGATTGAGTATACTTGGGTTTTGTTTTTGTTTTTGTGAACTTTTGGACGACGTCTGGGTACAATAGGAAGATGTTTGAATACACCAGGGAGATGGATTGAGTACACTACGTGATGCATGGATGCATTATATTCACGCAGGGATGTAAGGTGTTGTAAAGGAAGCTCGAGTATATGTATCCAGGTGGAAGCATAGTATTTAGAGCAATAAAATATGGTCGTTGGTCGGAGAGTGGATCGTCATCATCACACTATGTTAGAAATAACCCGATTGATTCCAAGCAAGACACTTAACCACCAGTCTTGCAGTATGCAAAACTGTATACATTGTAACGGTTGATAGTGTAAACCTTCTAAATAGTTAAAGCCAATAAATAATAAGATGTAGGGTATTATAATCGTTTAACGATCACGTGATGTTATCCGCAAGTGGTATTTAGATTCTTTTGAAACCACATTTCAATAGAATTAGCATTTTCAATACAACGGTGCCTCAAGATAGATTGTTCGTGTACAGGTGTTATTTCTATATGAATATTTAGGAGATGTATTGAGTACTCAATGGTTATGTAGATTTATTCTTTATTTCAGTCTCATCGTTGTACAATACATAAAATATACACAACAAATTATCGTGGCATAGTACAACACCATTCATTATAAAAGAATTATAAGAGACTAATGTAATCACAGATAATCAAACTATCACAGTCTATCGACATATTATTATATTTACATATTAAAACCGGGGAACAGTCGCTAATTGAAAATTAAATACTTACTAAAACCAGAAATTTTGAAATACTGAAATGGAAAAAAAGCACTAATGCGCAATTAAGAAATGTTTTAAAATATCAGTTATCAACCTCGATCAGATCGATGTATGCGTATACTTGGGGATGTATATTGTGTATACAAGGGAGATGTATTGAGTGCACTTGGGAGATATTTGGTTTTGGTAGATGTTTGGTTACACGTGGAAGATATTTGGGTATACTTGGGAGATGTACATAAACAAGAAACTTATTTAACCTCCTTGTGTTTGTTTGTTTTTTTTTTGTTTCAATGAATCTCTGACACATGTGCTAGTGTTTTGTTTTTTTTGAAAACAGTCATGAAAAGATTTTATTGTTTCAATGGGCCCATATGCATACACGAATGTACCTGTATAATGTTGAAAACGGAATTTGATCCAAGAAACAAAAAACAAAAAAAGCAACCTTGGTCTCAAAATAAAATAATAAGAAGACAAGTGAGTTACGAATATTTAATAGGGATATATACAACAAATTACATATACATAAAGTAACTTTACACATTTGGTTACACAATATGGTTAAATCTCTCTTCGATTTTGAATAATTTGAAGAGTAGCACGTGTTGTGAATCTTCCACCTGTCGGGTTACAATTCTTCTCCAAATTGATAAAATGTTTACAAAATTCACTGAAAATGAAGAATTTCTTTAATCGTGTTTCAATTCAAAACAATCACATGTTAAAACAAACAAAACAACAGTTCCTAAAGTGTCATTCTAAATATTCCAAAGATCGTTGATACGATAGTTTTGGTCCCTCATCAAAGGAAGATCGTTGATTATTATGTGGATATACTTGAAGAAGTTTTCCGCAATTGTTCTCTATACACATGTAAGTTCCAAGTATTACATAACGAATTATGTCGATTCATCCTATAAGCGTAAGTATGAATATGTCCGGGTATATTATGATACTCCTTTGAGTATTTTTCAACAAATAAACGGAGGTATGATTTCTCCTTTAGAAATCGTCTATCAGTTTCATAACCATAATATGTTTTAATCGGCTTAACACTCTTCATATTGTCTATCTATAATATGTATATTTAGTGGTCTTCTTTATACGAATACTTCTTCTTCTTTTTTCTTAATGTGCGTAAATCACGTTTAGCATGATTTATTAACATTCCTGGTTTAACCCTTAACCTGCTGAATATATTGGATGGAATGTGCAAACAACATACATCCTGATCAGATGCGGCATGGCTTTGGCTACCTCAATCGTTGACGTCGCTCATTTATCTGTATTATTTTTACAACTGAGTTCCTCGCAATTGTCACGCATTAACATTGAACAGTCACAATCGTCGACAAATCCTTCATCACTGTCATGGCAGCTATGTTTTTGTTCAACATATTATAATACGACAAAACATTTTCCACATTTAATATATGATGGTTTACCACAAACGTTGCATATAACGTTAATAATAATGTTTTAAAAATAATCCAATAAAGAGTTTGTTATAATCTGAACAGTAATGGACATAATTTATTTAACACAGTTCATGGCGTATAATACAATGACCATTCATTGATGAACCTATAATATGTTACCCACTTCGCAATTAAAAAAAAAACGTCTTTAGATGCGGCCTTGTGGCTGCATGATTTTATATAGAAACACGGGGCTGTCGAGAGAGCTTAGAGCAATGAGGAGATACCGACTAACCAATGACAACCTTACCCCAGAGTTATGTGAAGTGGTTTAATAAGTACCTGATTCTCTGTAAGAGCAAACCCATCAAGTTCTCACACACCCATTAGGTCTTGTCGGTAGACCCACTTGAACTGATACTTAGACCAATTCCCCAATGACTATCCGATGCACTAGCCTCACCCAGCGTACGTGAACCTGTATCCTTTAGGAGTTTAGCAAGATGCCCGTTCTGCATATATTTTAAGCAGTTTGCGTCATATAATACACGTTCCGAAGCATCAATAATGAGTCATCAAACCCGACAACCCTAGACATTCCTAACCGCTTGATTCGGTAGACATTGGTTTCTGCCATAATTTGATGCGCTACGCTATCCGCACCGCACAAATACATCTTTTATACTGAAAGTACTGTTCCGCGCAGATATATTTACAACCATCGTCACTATAAAACGTACACTCGTACAAATTGCTAAACGGAGAATCAGCCCCGTAATATAACACCGCATCGTCCTTGTATATAGTCGGCATGATTAATAATCTGATAATAACGTGCGTCTGTTATAACCAAATGATACTGTGCTGTACTCATCCACCACCACTAGTTTATAATATACCGATCTGAAAGTCTTTGTGTTTTCTACATTACATACCGTAAGATCACGATTTCTCTTGATTTTAGACTCGTACTGCACATTAAGTGCATAGTTCACACTGTTACGTATGAGTAGTATACAAATATATTAAAACCTCCATATACAGGCTTAAATATCACAATAATATCCCAAAATTACACAGAATTTTATAAATCCACAAAATCTACATCTGTATCAACGTGGATATAACTTTGATAATGACAAATGCATCATATAAAATAGAAAGTAATCTAGAACATTGAATGGAATCTTCTAATCTAGAACTATATATATACGTTAACGATCGCGCGAGTTTAGACCAACGAGGAGACTTTAAAACTAGTTTCGACCGGTTTATTTAAGAAATGAAGGAGCCCCAACATAGGTCGCTACTTAATATTCCTTTGAAAAGCCTACTTACTCTTCTTTTGACGGCCCCGATTTCAATAGAATTACGGTTTCAATAGAATGTTATTTCGATAGAAGGCTCGAATGTTATTTAGTTATATGTTAATGAGGAACGGCGCCTCAAGATAGATCGCGCGTGTTATTTCTATAGGATCGGAATGCTGGTTTCAATGACAGGTGATTTTATCAGGAAGACGTAATTAGATTCTTTTGAAATCGCACTTTCAATAGAACGCCGCCTCAAGATAGATATACAAAGGGTGTTTACTTACCGCACGTTTGACATCGGAATGTGATTTATGGTAATCTGAACGGAACCACGAGATTGATTTCTATAGACTATACAAATCGGATTTCAATAGGGCGCCTCGAGATAGTTTTGTGTAGGTGTTCAATAGGATCGGAATGTTCGTTTTTTAATGAGATTTATGCTATTCAGCCCTCACGGGGGAGCTTACCTACTTAAGAATTCAATAGCCCTTTTGAATCTTTAGTTAGTATTCTTTAGAAATCGGTTTTAATGGAGATTACGGATTCAATAGTCCTTTTGAATTCCCAGGTGCGCCTTTTGAATACGAATACAAAGGAGGTTTTAAGATTTCAATAGCCCTTTTGAATAGCCCTACTTAGTATTCTTTAGAAATAGTGCTATATTTAGAATTCTATAGAAATTCGAATTCAATGGGGATTAGGGTTTCAATAGACCCCCTACGGGGGCGCCTCGCGCCTCAACAAAGGAAGATACAGCTCTCATACTACTACTGTAATATTAGCTTTCGGATTGATTTATATATGAACAAAGCTACTATGCTAGAAGTAGAGAGTATTAAATGATTTAAGACATCATATGCATAACATTTAATATACATGACGTTCTGTTTACTATATGGGCCTAATGGCTAAAAATAGTTTCACCTCTCTAAGCTAAATATATATTTTTATAGAACAAGGGCTTCCTCCTGCTCGTAGCTTCCTCCTGCGCGTAGCGTACTCCTGCTCGACAGCTGTTTCACCGCGTGTTTGATAGATTTGTAAGTAGGATCCTTTTCATCGCATCGAACCATACCAGCTTACCAGCTTACTTCCAAATGAATGCAGCATAGCTTTTATGTATGTTTTTCTCATAGTTTCTAATATCCACACGGTTTCTTTAAGAAATTATCGTGTGTACGAAAACCAGTGTACTTTATGTATATTGTGTTAATGGAAATGGTGGTGCATGCATAAATGTAGTGTAATCGAGTGCTAATATAAAAGAACTATCTACCTGTATATATAATAGCAATTTAATAACCGTCTATCCGTTATGAAGTGTAAATAAACGTATACATTTTTACATTGGAACGTTTGTTGTTGTACCTGTAATATATTAGAGAGGCGATAAGTTACATGCCCGGTGAATAGCACCGATACATGTGTACCTCTCTTTATAGTCCCATCTGAAATACTTACCTTTATTATGGGATCGAAGTCACGACTCGTGGATTGACAGTCGAACGTGTTAACCACTGATCCGCCCCTGCTCAAATGCTGATACATGTATGTATACAAAAGTATGCATAGTATTACCGATTTCTAAGTAATAGCGTTGGCTGATAAATAATAATGTTTTTTGTGTATTCTGACATAACGAACGGTACATACTTATATTAATGTGTAAGTACACCACATATAGGTATGGTTCCTGCTCTACATTGCGCCTCGTTGCTGTCCATCCATACATCTTGCTCTAAATTGCCTCTTATTGCTCTCCATCCATACATCTTGCCCTATATTGCCCCTCAGTGCTCTCCATCCATACATCTTGCCCTACATTGCCCCTCATTGCTCTCCATCCATACATATTGCTCTACATTGCCCCTCATTGCTCTCCATCCATACATCTTGCTCTCCATTGCCCCTCATTGCTCTCCATCCACACATCTTGCCCTACATTGCCGCTCATTGCTCTCCATCCATACATATTGCCCTACATTGCGCCTCATTGCTCTCCACCCATACATCTTGCCCTACATTGCCCCTCATTGCTCTCCATCCATACATCTTGCCCTACATTGCGCCTCATTGCTCTCCATCCATACATCTTGCCCTACATTGCGCCTCATTGCTCTCCATCCATACATCTTGCCCTATGTTGCCCCTCAGTGCTCTCCATCCATACATCTTGCCCTATATTGCCCCTCAGTGCTCTCCATCCATACATCTTGCCCTACATTACCCCTCATTGCTCTCCATCCATACATATTGCTCTACATTGCCCCTCATTGCTCTCCATCCATACATCTTGCTCTACAGTGCCCCTCATTGCTCTCCATCCATACATCTTGCTCTACAGTGCCCCTCATTGCTCTCCATCCATACATCTTGCTCTTCAGTGCCCTTCATTGCTCACCATCCATACATCTTGCTCTACATTGCCCCTCATTGCTCTCCATCCATACATCTTGCTCTACAGTGCCCCTTATTGCTCTCCATCCATACATCTTGCTCTACCTTGCGCCTCATTGCTCTCCATGCATACATCTTGTCCTACATTGCCCCTCATTGCTCTCCATCCCTACATCTTGTCCTACATTGCCCCTCATTGCTCTCCATCCATACATCTTGCTCTACATGGCCCATCATTGCTCTCCATCCATACATCTTGCTCTACATGGCCCCTCATTGCTCTCCATCCATACATCTTGCTCTACATTGCCCCTCATTGCTCTCCATCCATACATCTTGCTCTACATTGCCCCTCATTGCTCTCCATCCATACATCTTGCTCTACATTGCCCCTCATTGCTCTCCATCCATACATCTTGCTCTACAGTGCCCCTCATTGCTCTCCATCCATACATCTTGCTCTACATTGCCCCTCATTGCTCTCCATCCATACATCTTGCTCTACATTGCCCTCAGTGCTCTCCACTACATCTTGCCTATATTGCCCCTCAGTGCTCTCCATCCATACATCTTGCCTACATTACCCCTCATTGCTCTCCATCCATACATATTGCTCTACATTGCCCTCATTGCTCTCCATCCATACATCTTGCTCTCCATTGCCCCTCATTGCTCTCCATCCACACATCTTGCCTACATTGCCCCTCATTGCTCTTCATCCATACATCTGCCCTACATTGCGCATTGCTCTCCATCCATACATCTTGCCTACATTGCGCCTCATTGCTCTCCATCCATACATCTTGCCCTACATTGCCCCTCATTGCTCTCCATCCATACATCTTTCCCTACATTGCGCCTCATTGCTCTCTATCCATACATCTTGCCCTACATTGCCCCTCATTGCTCTCCATCCATACATCTTGCCCTACATTGCGCCTCATTACTCTCCATCCATACATCTTGCTCTACATTGCGCCTCATTGCTCTCCATCCATACATCTTGCTCTACATTGCCCCTCATTGTTCTACATCCTTACATCTTGCCCTACATTGCCTCTCATTGCTCTACATCCATACATATTGCCCTACAGTGCCCCTCAGTGCTCTCCATCCATACATCTTGCCCTATATTGCCCCTCAGTGCTCTCCATCCATACATCTTGCCCTACATTACCCCTCATTGCTCTCCATCCATACATATTGCTCTACATTGCCCCTCATTGCTCTCCATCCATACATCTTGCCCTACATTGCGCCTCATTGCTCTCCATCCATACATCTTGCCCTACATTGCCCCTCATTGCTCTCCATCCATACATCTTGCCCTACATTGCCCCTCATTGCTCTCCATCCATACATCTTGCTCTACATTGCCCCTCATTGCTCTCCATCCATACATCTTGCTCTACATTGCCCCTCATTGCTCTCCATCCATACATCTTGCTCTACTTTGCCCCTCATTGCTCTCCATCATACATCTTGCACTACATTGCCCCTCATTGCTCTCCATCCATACATCTTCCCTACATTGCGCCTCATTGCTCTCTATCCATACATCTTGCCCTACATTGCCCCTCATTGCTCTCCATCCAACATCTTGCCCTACATTGCGCCTCATTACTCTCCATCCAACATCTTGCTCTACATTGCGCCTCAATGCTCTCCATCCATACATCTTGCTCTACATTGCCCCTCATTGTTCTACATCCTTACATCTTGCCCTACATTGCCTCTCATTGCTCTACATCCATACATATTGCCTACAGTGCCCTCAGTGCTCTCCATCCATACATCTTGCCCTATATTGCCCCTCAGTGCTCTCCATCCATACATCTTGCCCTACATTACCCCTCATTGCTCTCCATCCATACATATTGCTCTACATTGCCCCTCATTGCTCTCCATCCATACATCTTGCCCTACATTGCGCCTCATTGCTCTCCATCCATACATCTTGCCCTACATTGCCCCTCATTGCTCTCCATCCATACATCTTGCCCTACATTGCGCCTCATTGCTCTCCATCCATACATCTTGCTCTACATTGCCCCTCATTGCTCTCCATCCATACATCTTGCCCTACATTGCGCCCTCATTGCTCTCCATCCATACATCTTGCTCTACATTGCCCCTCATTGCTCCCCATTCATACATTTTAAACATTTAAATATGTCAATGGTTATTTTAATAGCATTACATATTAGATATATTAACATACGACTACTGTTCCTGGCTCTCAACATTCCAAATCAAATCTCAAGATCTTATTTCTTCTACTTGAATTGAAAACAACTAGGATGATTTATCGTCAAAGTTGATTGACTCTTTTATTTATTATTACTTAATTTTATATTTATTATTACTTAAGATGAACACTAAGTGTATTAATTATAGATACCATACATGTTAAGCCACTGAGATAAATATCTAGCAAACTATATCGATATCATATCATACCTCACTTTACCTAATAATGTTACTTTCTTCTTACAATAATTGTTGTGAGTCTGCACATAATATAAATTAGAACAATCTATTACACTTAGACTCAACCATATTCTTTTTATTAGCATTCCTCATCATTATAATATTCTGACCTCTATTATTATAATGTCATTTTTCTTATCTCAACTACAATATCGTATTTTTTCTATCTAAATCGTATTATGAATCGGGGTGTTCTCACTTTCCCCACTTTATAGATTCCAGGTAAGGAAGTAGGGAATTTGTAAGTGGAGAAAGTGAGACGTCTTTGTTATGGTTAACAATGGACTTAATTGGTGATAATTGACCAAATTTGGTATTCTGTACTGCGAAAAGTTTGTAACCACAAATTGAATGGTGTTTTAAATTGATAAAAGTAACATAGGATTGTGTTTTAATAAACTTTTATTACATACATTTGACCAATAAAGAGGATACACATGCTTATTGTTTTGTGTTCCTTCACCATATATTATTTAATAAGCACATTTAGCGACTTAGTAGCACATATAAATGTCACATTTATTTTCATGGAGAAATAATGAGTGTTCAGCAGACAAAATCCTCAAATTGTTGGTCATACACAATATTGTTCATGGTCCTAGCTTGGTGAGATGTGATGCTGCGTCGGCGTACTCCATGACATCTACTTCCCCAGACTCGAGCCTCTGCTTCAGGTGGCCCAATCTCTCCTCGATGACCCGGTACAGCCGCTTCTTTGGTCGCCGCTTTTTCTGGAATAGTTCCATGACTTTGTAGACGTTGGGGTGCGGGTGGGTGAGAAGTCCGTTGACCTTGTTGTGCCAACCTTCAACATGATTTGTAGTACGTGGCCCATCGTTGTCGTAGTGGTTCCACATCGGCTTGTCACCTTCTACCCATTGCTCAGTGACATAGTCTTTGAACCTGACAACAGGCGTTGAGTCATCGTCGTTGCTTTCCAGGGCATGGAACTAAACATCCTCCACCAATGGCATCGGTACAAGTGGCAACACACCGGCTCTACGAGCTAACGTGCGGAAGGCATCATTATTGCGAAACTCAGTCGCAAGTCCACACGCTTGAACTTTTCTCCACACGCACTGTGAGTAGTGAAAGTAACACCCTTTCAAAGTTTACCTTAGTTGGAATATCATCCTTTAAGTTGATTTTCGCCGTACAATCTTTGTTCACGCACTTCCAATAGCTACGATCTCCCTTGTTATTCTTAAGGCTGAACAAGTAATCGTTGTGTATCAGGGTCTGACTGCCAAGTATATTTTCTATAAAGCGAACTCCAACCTGTGCGTTTGCCATTTTGAATGTGATGTAGTTGAATGTTATGGTTATATTTATATGCTTAAGTCATGGTATGATTATTACATTGTTTGACTTCATTAAGTGAACAATTGTCATCTTCAAACACATTTTTGTGTTAATTAATTGGTATCTTTAACTGACTACATATTACTCAGATCACTTTAAGTGTCTTTAACTGTCTCTAATCAGCTAGCTAACATATTAGAAAACAACAACAACAACAACAACAATAATTTATTGCATAAAACATAGTCATATGCTTATAGCAAATACACAATATATATGAGTAGACAGTCATGGATTTTCAGAGAAGTGCTTAACAAATACAAATAATTTTAAATGTGTAATGAAGTTACTTTCTTAGTAAATTTGCAGCAAAGTAAATACATTTGGACAGTTTTAATAATAATTCTTTTGATTCGGCTGTTAAAAGGTTGGTCAATTTTTGTAACGTAGGCCAGGTATAGTAATATCTTTTAAAATACTTATGTCTTAAGTCAGTATATTAACAAACGTGGTTCAGTTATTTCAGTTTCACAGTATACCTTACTTACAGGTAAATGAAAGGTGTGAACATTGAAAGTGGGGAAAGTGAGACAGTCTGCACTGGCCAAAAATCAAAAAGTGGGGAAAGTGAGATACAACCTATGAATCTTGTATTGTTAAACATTTCAAGCACATTATTTTACCGCCAACTTTACAGCAAACGAGTTTCGAAGGAGAAGACCTTTATAAGCTAATCTAGCTTTCGGATCTAATCCTTTTTCAAAACATAAAATATTATATTGTAATGTAATTGCTATATGTATATATGTTACATTGTTTGAAATAAAATATGTTTAAACTAAAACTAACATACGACTTGTAACAGTAATACATAAAGTCATCAGTGTACAGGTATGTAAACGCAATGAACGTCCTATAAAAATGTATATTTAGCTTAGAGAGGTCAAACTATATTTAGCCAGTATAGTAAACGTTATGTATATTAATCCATGTTCGATCCCCCGTCTGACACCAATAAAATTAATAGTCCTTCAGATGGGACGTTATAATTAAACCGAGGTCTCGTGTTGGTGCTTTACACCGTGCACGTACAAGAATCAGAGGAGACTCTGGACTGGGTCTCTGTCTGTATCATTGCACTATCCTCCATATATCTAAAATGACTAATCTCTTCAGGAGGCGTCGCTCATATTGGCAACCGGTAGCACGGTAAATAAACGTAAAACACACACCATAGGTCAAAAGGAAACCCACGTCAATTAAAAACAGAACAGTGATGTGAATGATCTATTTTAAAATGGGAAAACCAGAATAATCTATTTTTAGAATGTCCAGAAATCTATTTTTAGAAATGATGACCTTGTTCAAGGACACTCCTGCTCACTCACGGCAACCTCACAGCACAACACACTACTGTCAGTGGTTCTACATGGGTGCCTGAAATACTGTTCTGAGTGGCATCATCCACCAATAATGGCTGTCCAATTAGCGCAGTAGTTAGTGCGCTCGCTACTCACCAATGCAACCCAGGTTCGATCATTGGACCGGGAAGTATGTGAGATGGTACATTACTCGCCAGATCGGACAGATGGGTTTTCTCCGGGTAATCTGGTTTCATCCCACACGAATGACCACATTTACGCTCTCATCTGCTCGAACGAGAGTGATTAATATAAGTTGTTGAAACTTGTTTCGCAATCGTTGTAAAATAAAAATAGTTTTGAGTTTAAATTTAAATAATAGCTGAAGAGTTGCCGTTTAACCTAATCTGTTGGTGCGACATTAACCCGCCCCCCCCCCAATAAACATCCCCAACAACACCCCCAGAAAAAACACAACAAACAAATCATTTCGAAAAATGGTATAATAATGGGTGACTCATGTTCGATGTTGAACCCGTAATTAGTATGGAGTGTGCACGTTCTTCTACAAATCAAGTCGCTATGGGTTACTTTTTCTCACTGTCAGCGGAATGCTTTTCGCGTTTGCAATGGTCATTGCAGGCAGATTCCTCTTTGAGCTTCCACTTGTCGTTAATTTGCACGATCGAGTGTCACTGGAATATAAACTCGACTGCGACCGTGACCCTCGCCGACTATGGAACACAAAGAATATGATGGGGTTCACTGAACAGTTCCAGTAGTATGTAGTTACAAATATCATTACAGTAGGCTCGCTATAGTTGCGGAATATATTAAGATACAGCATGACGAAGAACGGAGTCCAAGCACCAACGAAACCTAAAATATAGTAAAATATAGTAAAATATAATTATACTGCATATGTCACGAAAATGACCAAAGTGTGTGTGTATAAACATAGTTACCTCCCTTTCATAAGCATTACCATTTGCTTGGAGTATGAATATTAACACAAGAGTATGTTCCAGCAAATCCAATACGACGAGAAAGAGTAAGTTCGTTTCGACATACATGTGTAGTTATATTTATTATACACCTATTGCCGATTAAATTTATATATTTAAGTCTAGTAATAGTAGAGAATAAACGCTTATCTGGGTATACCGTCAGATTTACCGGTGACATAAGCACTAACTTGTGTATTTGTGTTACACAGACAAGAAGACAGGAATCCAGTCTAGCATTATCGGTCAGGTTACTGTGTGATACAGATATAAGACAGGAATCCAGTCTAACATTATCGGTCAGGTTACTGTGTGATACAGATATAAGACTGGAATCCAGTCTAGCATTATAGGTCAGGTTACTGTGTGATATAGATATAAGACAGGAATCCAGTCTATCATTATCGGTCAGGTTACTGTGTGATACAGATATAGGACTGGAATCCAGTCTAACATTATCGGTCAGGTTACTGTGTGATACAGATATAAGACAGGAATCCAGTTTAACATTATCGGTCAGGTTACTGTGTGATACAGATATAAGACAGGAATCCAGTCTAACATTATCGGTCAGGTTACTGTGTAATACAGATATAAGACTGGAATCCAGTCTAACATTATCGTTCAGGTTACTGTGTGATACAGATATAAGACAGGAATCCTGTCTAACATTATCGGTCAGGTTACTGTGTGATACAGATATAAGACAGGAATCCAGTCTAACATTATCGGTCAGGTTACTGTGTGATACAGATATAAGACAGGAATCCAGTCTAACATTATCGGTCAGGTTACTGTGTGATACAGATATAGGACTGGAATCCAGTCTAACATTATCGGTCAGGTTACTGTGTGATACAGATATAGCACTGGAATCCAGTCTAACATTATCGGTCAGGTTACTGTGTTATACAGATATAAGACAGGAATCCAGTCTAACATTATCGTTCAGGATACTGTGTGATACAGATATAAGATTGGAATTCAGTCTAACATTATCGTTCAGTATACTGTGTGATACAGATATAGGACTGAAATCCAGTCTAACATTATCGGTCAGGTTACTGTGTGATACAGATATAAGACTGGAATCCAGTCTAACATTATCGGTCAGGTTACTGTGTGATACAGATATAGGACTGGAATCCAGTCTAACATTATCGTTCAGGATACTGTGTGATACAGATATAAGATTGGAATTCAGTCTAACATTATCGTTCAGTATACTGTGTGATACAGATATAGGACTGGAATACAGTCTAACATTATCGGTCAGGTTACTGTGTGATACAGATATAAGACAGGAATCCAGTCTAACATTATCGGTCAGGTTACTGTGTGATACAGATATAGGACTGGAATCCAGTCTAGCATTATCGGTCAGGTTACTGTGTGATACAGATATAAGACAGGAATCCAGTCTAACATTATCGTTCAGGTTACTGTGTGATACAGATATAAGACAGGAATCCAGTCTAACATTATCGGTCAGGTTACTGTGTGATACAGATATAGGACTGGAATCCAGTCTAGCATTATCGTTCAGGTTACTGTGTGATACAGATATAAGACAGGAATCCAGTCTAACATTATCGTTCAGGTTACTGTGTGATACAGATATAAGACAGGAATCCAGTCTAACATTATCGGTCAGGTTACTGTGTGATACAGATATATGACTGGAATCCAGTCTAGCATTATCGTTCAGGTTACTGTGTGATACAGATATAAGACTGGAATCCAGTCTAGCATTATCGCTCAGGATACTGTTTGATACAGATATAAGACTGGACTCCAGTCTAACATTATCGGTCAGGTTACTGTGTGATATAGATATAAGACAGGAATCCAGTCTAACATTATCGGTCAGTATAGGGCCTACTGTGTGATACAGATATATGACTGGAATCCAGTCTAGCACTATCGCTCAGAATACTGTGTATTCTGGTGGAGAGGAGGCTCCTTGGCCGAGTGGTTAGGCTCGTTGACTCCAACTTACTTGTCACTCACCGCTCTATGTTCAAATCGCACTGGATGTGTCAGATTGTTTTATGTGGGGAAGCTATCATGTATGCTTATAAAATGTCGCTTGTTCTACACGTGAGCCCATCCGCACGTGTACTAATGCTCGAGGCAGCTTCCTCTAATAACAGCTGGAGAGACGCCGTATGGCATTTAGAAGCTGTTAATGAGATAGATTTTAAATCCACAACACAAACAATGAAATAAAAATAAGTACTGAGCACGATTCCGAATGTAAGTTTGATGCTTCTTATCTTGGTACTGGGCAGTCCTCTGTTAAAAACCAGGGATAGTCTAAGGTTGTCCTTACCCCGTACACCTGGAATACGACAATGTAAGTATTACACTCAGAGCACATTGACCATACCCCGTACACCTGAATATACACCACTCTAAGCATATTGACCATACCATCTACACCTGCACATACAACACTCTAAGCATATTGACCATGCCACGTACACCTGAACATACAACACTCTAAACCTATTGACCATACCATGTACACCTGAACATATACCGCTCTAAACCTATTGCCCATATCATGTACACCTGAATATATACCACTCTAAGCCTATTGCCCATACCATGTACACCTGAACATACACCACTCTAAGCCTATTGCCCATACCATGTACACCTGAACATACACCACTCTAAACCTATTGCCCATACCCCGTACACCTGTACATACACCACACTAAACATATTGACCATACCTCGTACACCTGTACATACACCAGTCTAAACATATTGCCCATACCATGTACACCTGTACATACACCACTCTAAACATATTGCCAATACCATGTACACCTGAACATACACCACTCTAAACCAATTGCCCATACCCTGTACACCTGTACATACACCACACTAAACCTATTGTCCATACCATGTACACCTGAACATACACCACTCTAAACCTATTGCCCATACCATGTACACCTGAACATACACCACACTAAACCTATTGCCCATACCATGTACACCTGTACATACACCACACTAAACCTATTGCCCATACCATGTACACCTGAACATATACCACTCTAAACATATTGTCCATACCATGTACACCTGAACATATACCACTCTAAGCCTATTGCCCATACCATGTACACCTGAACACACGCCACTCTAAGCATATTGCCCATACCATGTACACCTGAAACAACAATGTAAGCATAGTGTAATGCCAGCGAGATTAAATATTGTAATATTGTTATAAGTCATGGAGAGTATATATGTAGGATATTAAATGAGTTGTCATTTGTTTTATTGAATTTATTTAATACGTCTTCTAAAAACGATAAAAACCACTTAGAGCCGAGTTGTCGATTTTATGAGACGAGTTAAATTAATGCAATAATAAATGAACACGAATATAAGATCCTATTTATAACATTTAATCCACTCAATAAGTTGTCACTACCACCGTGAAGTGGCTGTCGCCAGAATATACATCAACTTTAAAACACTATCGTGACGTTATACCGTTGTACTTGCAGTCCATTATTATTAATTTTGGACTGCTGTCAAAAGGAGTATTATATTAAATCCTACGTGTACATGTACGAAATTAACAATTTTAATTAGTAGGATCTTGTTATATAAGTGTGTGTTTTAAGTAAGATATAAGCCTCAAACGGATCCAATATGTAAACTACTAGTACTGTCTTCGGTGCTACTATTGTTATAGTTAGTAAGTCATAGTCCCGAGATTATAAAACCATTCTCCAATCTCAAAGCTCAGTCTCAAGCGTCTGATTGGTTCAGCTGACAGTAACACTCAGAATCAACCAATCAGATCATTTGAGCTTGAGTTTGAGATCTGAGAACAGTTTTATAACCTCGGGGCCAGGAGAGGTAGATATTGTAAGTGTTCTATAGTTTTTTGCGAAACAAATTCTTAACAAATTAATGTAATCGCTCTCGAGAACTCATTCCTAATGGAATACATCGTCATGAGCGATAGAGAAGAGGCACGTGTAATCTATGTGCTTGCACAAGAGCACACTCGTAACGGCTGCAGAAGGCGTGCACAAACCGAGCCTTTCACACCTTATGAGAACGCGCTATAACTGTTACTTTCACTGAATACTCCCTAAAAGTAGATAGTTCCTATTAAGTGTTTTCCTCTGTTTTCATCGTTGTTCCTTTGCACAACATGCTAGCAATTTTATTCCACTATCGTTTCTTATGATTATTAAATATAGAATATTAGGTTACTGTCTTATCAATTTTAATTTATTAGGCGAGTCGGAGAGAAAATACAGGGCGAGGCTCTCGGCCGAGCCTTGTATTCTTTCGGAGACGAGCCTAATAAATTAAAATGTATAAGACAGTAACCTACTATTCTATTTATCCTACATTCTGAGTGTGCACCCGACACAAAAACAAACAAACTAGCCATGATAAACTCGCTACACACTTGGTAATATGTTGCGCATTGATATTTCTATTTATAGATAAATGACATTTCTCTGACAACAGTAGTTTCCAGAGGGATCTCATCGAGTGCTGTTAATTTATCCCAAACAACCTGAAAGTGTGCCTGTACACGACTTTCTTGGGACAGTTTCCAAACTCAGCAGACAACACAATGTGACGACAGACGCTTTGTTTATTTACAAACCGTAATCTGGGTCATAAAAGTAGTCCGTCACGAAAGTTTTATTAGGCACTGACTAATAAAGCAAAATGTATTAGGCAGGCCGTTTTTGTACGTTATTTCGCATGAATGTAGGATAAATGGCTATATGTCGATAGATA
The DNA here is from genome assembly GCA_014843695.1 of Archivesica marissinica. Lineage (NCBI taxonomy): Eukaryota > Metazoa > Mollusca > Bivalvia > Venerida > Vesicomyidae > Archivesica > Archivesica marissinica. The sequence goes on along the minus strand of CM026401.1, from coordinate 7,091,718 downwards.
TACAAGTGTACTTCTTTGTAAAACAATGTTATCAGTTAATTAACACGATTTTGATAAAATCACAAGTATCATACAACAGCATCTGGTTAGGGAACAACAGTAAAAATAAAGGATTCCAACCAAAAGGACATATTAATATTTTATGAAAATCAGACTTTATCAGCCAAGGGAGGTAATAGAACATTAGAGATGTCTCTCATGTACTTACTATTTGGTGGAGTTCTTGCTCTTCTATATATGGCGTAGATTAGAATAGTTTAGCTTATGAGTATAATCCCAAGCGGAATTAGAGCATAGCAGATCAGCAGCACATAAAATAGAATCTGAAAAAGATATAGAAAATATGTATGTTTATTAACATAATAAAAACAACGCTGCTCGTGGAAATACACATTTCAGTGAACACGAGTTGAAACAAAATCATATCTTGCACTAATTAACACAACTCTTTTTCTTCCAATGATTTTGGCTAATATAATATTTATTTTCAAATTTTATTCATTTTAGCTGCCCTGACGCGATCCTCATTGCACTACATGGCACAACCGCATAACCACTTTTTTAATGTGAACGTCCGTAATAAAAAGTAGTTCCGTTATAATTGTTATGTTTGTTTCTGTGTGATATTAAAAACAAACTACAGACAACAAATTCCTAAGAATATATTACTTTATAATTAACTGTTCATGATTATTAGAAAATAGCTAACATACAAAAGTAGATCCAGCCGCGGAAGAATACGAATCTCAAGCAGTGACAGTGAACATGCCATCTTTCACTGTATCAAAACAGTGGAAGATGGAGTTTTCGTTCAATGAGAAAAGAAAAGAACATGAACTGCTTCATTGTATACCTGTATATATATATATATATATATATATATATTTATATTTACAGGTATGTATATGTGCACACTGTTATGCCATGGTCGCGGTGTGAGCACTGTGTCTTTAGATCCACCTATGCTCTTCTCTCTTCTCTGTCCTTCTTATAATGAGGATCAAACATGACAATGGAATGTAGCTATAAACATCGGCTATCTACCTTCGAGCCCTGTAGATGTAGATTAAGTTCGCACTGTGGTACTTGTTGAATGCCCTTCATGCAATTGGGATCAAACACGACAATGGAATGTAGCTATAAACATCGGCTACCAACCTTCCAGCCCTGTAGATTTAGATTAAGTTCGCACTGTGGTACTTGGTGAATGCCCTTCATGCAATTGGGATCAAACATGACAATGGAATGTAGCTATAAACATCGGCTACCTACCTTCCAGCCCTGTAGATTTAGATTAAGTTCGCACTGTGGTACTTGTTGAATGCTCTTCATGCAATTGGGATCAAACATGACAATGGAATGTAGTTATAAACATCAGCTACCTACCTTCCAGCCCTGTAGATTTAGATTAAGTTCGCACTGTGGTACTTGTTGAATGCCCTCCTTATAATGAGAATCAAACACGACTATGGAATGCAGTGTGAGCATCGGGCTACTGGCAACTGCCCCCAGTACCCAGCATGCTGCAATCAATATTTTCTGCAACGTATATCCTGCCAGAATATAACAACATAATTATGGTATTATATTTTATAGCAATCCCAGTAATGCTTAATCATTACTATTCAAGGCGACTATGTACGTTCGAATCTCATTGTGGTGTAGACATGTTTCATGTGAGCAAGCTATCCAACTGTCTTACGGAAGGTCGTCGATTATCGCTGGGTACCCGCCCGGGCTTGACATACTGATCGGAGGGGCACCCATAATAGCCGGGGAGTCGCCATGTGATCTAAACTGTTACTGTGATGTCAAACAACAGAAAGAAACAAACAGTTTACACCACCATCAGAGTTACGCGTATGTAAACAATGGCGTTCTGTAAATTGCACGTCTGTGTGCTTTACGTTTATTTATCGTCACTACCGGTTGCCCATATGAGCGACGCCTCCTGAAGAGAATAGTCATTTTCGATTTTTGGAGGATAGTGCAATGATACAGACACAGACCCATTCCAGAGTCTACTCTGGTTCTTTTACGTGCACGGTGTACAGCACCGACAAGAGACCTCGGTTTAATGTCCCATCTGAAATACTGTTTATTTTCTTAGGGTCAGACTGGGGATCGAACCTGCGATCCCTGGATTACAAGTCAAGCATGTTACCACTGGACTACAGATCCGTCTGTCAACTTCTCCAAACTATTGATCAGTTTAATAGTTTATTAGCTGTTTCGCTTTGGTATATCTGTCAAATTGGATTGCAAAGATGAAATAAACATGCTGTCAGTGTTTTGGCACGTCACGTGAACTGTACATTTCATTACTCAATGTGCAATACACATACATGTATAATGCCTTTTTTAAGTGGATTGTGTGATATATATACATGCATTTTGGTATTGTAAATAAGTTACTACAGGGATCTTGGACTACTTAGTAAAAGGTATAGTTGTGTTATTTCAATTCTAGTTATTTTGTAGATGTTCCGTTGCGGTAGTAGAAATTTCACACTATAGTTAAACACATTTTTCAATTTGAATAAGCTTTCTACGACAGTGTATTGTCAAAGGTCTTGTCATTGAAAGGAATTAGTCCATGGGCCCGAGTGAAAATCGGTACCACCTGAGGTGGCAAATTCTAAGTCATACCACAGTGTTGGTATACGTGTGGAGTAGTACACGAGTAGCTTAACAAAGATGGCCGCCAATTTTCAAAATGGCTGCCCAGTAGCTAATAATCAGTATATATGCCTATACAGCCATGCTTACCATGTTTCTTTTGTGTGCCCCATGCTCACCAAAGTTGCCTGAATTACTGACAGGGTGTCACAGTGTATGTATATACAGTCAAACCTCGGAAACCACGTTTGTTACAGGTCCGGATACCCGGATCATCCGGATTTCCGAATTTAAGCATTTTATTTTCATTTTTTTTTCTGTTGCATGAACAGTGTCGGATAATGAATTATCTGGATTTGTGGAGTCCGGAATTTCAAGGTTTGACTGTATGTCTCAGGTATGTGGGATCTTATCAAAGCTGTGATGGAGGGACGCCAATATAATCGAGCAGTGAGAGTCCATAAGCTTGTGTATGAGTCACTTCTCCGACTAGCATGGAAGGAGTTCATCCCATGGCTGCAGGCTACCTACCCAGCAGATGTTGTCCACTTGGAGGAATCGACCAAAAGCATCAACACTGCTGGTGATGACTTGAATCAAGCAACCCTCAATTCAGTTCTGGACAATCAAAGCATCGCAAAAATTCTCCAACGCATCGACATGTTTCTCAGTGGCCTACGAGATGGCACCAATGGAGATCTGGCTGCATTCTGGATGTCCTATGTAGACATGGTGGACATCATACTGGGTATGTTGCGGGCATCTAGAAAAGGATATTGGATGCTGCACTTGAATTCCATCCGTGCCATGATCCCCTGGGCCTTCGCCTACGACAAGATTAATTATGCCCGTTACATGCCTGTCTACTATGTAGAGATGACACAACTAACCATCAGTCAACCAGCAGTTCATGCCCATTTCCTAAATGGGGGATTCTCTGTGCAAATTGGATCTCAGAATCCTTTTGGGAAAATTCCTGCAGATCAGACAATAGAAGAAACAGTGAACAAGGACACCCAGACCCCTGGTGGTACAAAGGATGTCAGTCTCAAACCAGCTGCCATCAGCCGGTACTACTTGACTGCTGAATATCGAAGCACATCAGTGCGTCAGATACGAGATATGGTGCATCAGCCTACTTCTAAGTTCAGTCACACAGATCTCCACATGACCAGGATTCACAAGGATCATGCTAATGCCGAGGATCTGGTAGATCTCCTAGAGCAGGAGTGGATGAATCCCATGAGCGGGGATCAGCCTGATCTTGTCAGCATCTCAACTGGTCGACTAGCCCCACCAAATATTGCTAAAGACCTTCAAAAGGCACATGAAGTGGGAGAGAATGCATACCAGGATGTCATAATGAAACGACTTGCAACTGTTCCTCCCATTGCGAAATTTCATGATCGGCTTGCCAAGCAAGGGTTGAAAACTTTCTCAGATCTGACAAAGAAGAAACGGGTTGGGAAAGCCACCGGCAAGGAAATTATTCTTCAAGCAGACAAAAACTTGTTTGGTCACATGATACTTGCTGCTCAGAGCCGTAATCTGGACCCGCGAGAAGTCCTATCACACCCATTAGGCCCTATTCCCTGGGCTTTGGCGACGCCAGATGGATCACTGCGAAAAACCAACAAAGCTGCTTTAGGCAAAGGGCTACTACACAACAATGTGAGTGTGGCCGAAGCAATCCCTACACCCTCTGCCTGTATTATCGATGGGATGAGTCTGGTGCAGCGAATGAAGGGAGAAACCAGACATTTGCACAGCTCGCAGAGCATGCAATGGCACTGGTATTACATGAAGGTGGTGTCAACAGCCACATAATTGATGTTGTGTTTGATGTGTACCGAGACGTGTCCATCAAGCATGCTGAGAGATGCAACCGTGGAGCAAGCGAGAGCCTGCAATTCAAGAACATTACAGCAGGACACACAATTCATCAATGGAGAAAATTCCTATGCAGTCCATTCAACAAATCAAGCCTCATCAAATTTCTGGTTGAAGAGTGGAAGAAGCCAGAACACAGAGGCAGGTTGGGTGACAAGATTCTTTATGCCACCCGCGAGGATCACTGCTTCAAGATCACCAAGGACAACTGGGAAGCAATTGCCGAGCTCAAATCTACACATGAGGAGGCAGACACACGCGTTCTGTTGCATGCAGCACATGTGGCGAAGGATGGGTACAAAGCAGCTGTCATCACTGCTGAAGATACAGACATACTTGTGCTCGCCCTTGGCTTCAGTCACACCATTCCATGCCAGCTATTTCAGAAAGTGGGAACACAGAACCGCCGCAAATACATTGACATCAACAAGGTAGCAAGAAACCTAGGTATTGATGTGTGCACAGCCTTGGTTGGTCTACATGCATATACAGGGTGTGATACAGTGAGTGCCTTTGCTGGGAAAGGGACGCTAGGAGCCCTGAAACTCATGAAGAAGGAGCATACATACCAACAGTGCTTTGGTGAACTTGGAGAATCATGGGATATTTCACCAGACCTTATCCAGAGGCTTGAGGCCTTCACGTGCCATATGTACGTATCCAAGGGAAGTTCATGTGATGTCAATGAATGTCGATATCAACTCTTCTATGCCAAGAGGGATGGAGTTAACTCTGCACACCTTCCCCCATGCATGGACTGCTTACATCTGCATGCACAACGTGCACACTATCAAGCTGGTATATGGCGACGCTCCCTTCAGTGTGAACCTGATGTTCCCAGCCCCAACGATTGTGGATGGATTATTGATGATGAAGGGCACCTAGACATCCAGTGGATGACTGGATTATCATCTCCTGCAGCAGTCTTGGAACTCATGAAGTGCAACTGTAGCCGTTCATGTGATGCCAGAAGCTGCCCATGCATTGCCAATAACCTCAAATGTACCCCAATGTGTCGCTTGCCAACATGCTCCAACCAGATGGCAGATGAGAAGGATGACATCATCCAGCCTGATTTAGAGGATGAATAGGATGCTGAAGATAATGATGAAGATAACTATATTCTGTGAATGAAACAACATGTTACAAAGCTTTGCATGACTGTCAGCTCTTAAAGAGTAAATATTTTGGAGTGTCAATATTGCTTTATCATCCTACATAACAGCTAGATCTTTTATCAAGGTGACATAGTATTAATTGCTAGATAACTCGGAGTCATCAGGCTCATCACCCTAACTATTAGTTTAACTAGTGTATACAGTTCATGTTGTTATATATATGTCAATTACCTTGCTAAAATTGCAATATGAATACATTACCAGTATGTTAAACATCAGCAGTGTGTTGTTTATTTGTGTCAAAATACCATATTTCTGATCAGGGGGTCCCTTCAGAAAGTGCATTTTTAGTGACCTTAGGCTACTCATCTGCATAGGTTATCACATATGAACAACATCTATAGACATGTACCTCTTCAAAATAAATATATTAGAATTTGCCACCTCAGGTGGTACCGATGGGTGAAATGTTGGGTCCGGGCCCATGGACTAAATACTTAAATGTAACTACAAGTTACATCGGGGTACGCTCTACATCGGGCGCGATTAATGTTAACACATTTTATACAGCGCCCAATGTAGTTCATATTCCGATGGAAACTATTAACCCGACGAGTCATTCCTTAAACAAATATATACGAGTCTTCAAGAGAGGCATAGTGGTGTCATCATTATAAATAATGAAGTGGGAGATGGTACGGTGGTCGTCAAATCGGACAGGTGGGGTGTCTTCGGACATTCCGGTTTCCTCCCACACGAACGATCACATTTACGCTCTCGTCCAGAGTGATTACTATAAGTTGTTTCAGCTTGTTTCGCAATCGTTGTAAAATACATCAAGTTTAAACTTAAGTTAATGCACCCATAGTGCTGGTCCCACTGAATGTGTAACTATGGTTTGACCTAGAGGTGTCAGTCACATTGGGAAGTTACAGCACCCATAACGCACACATTGGGAAGTTACAGCACCCATAACGCACACATTGGGAAGGTGCAGCACCCCTAGCGCACACATTGGGAAGTTGCAGCTCCCGTAACGCACACATTGGGAAGGTGCAGCACCCCTAGCGCACACATTGGGAAGTTGCAGCATCCCTAACGCACACATTGGGAAGTTGCAGCATCCCTAACGCACATATTGGGAAGTTACATCACCCATAGCGCACACATTGGGAAGTTACAGCACCCATAGCGCACACATTGGGAAGTTGCAGCATCCCTAACGCACATATTGGGAAGTTGCAGCATCCCTAGCGCTCACATTAGGAAGTTGCAGTATCCCTAGCGCACACATTGGGAAGTTGCAGCATCCCTAACGCACACATTGGGAAGTTGCACATCTCTAACGCTCACATTGGGAAGTTGCAGCATCACTAACGCACACATTGGGATGTTACAGCATCCCTAACGCACACATTGGGAAGCTGCAGCGCCCCTAACGCACACATTGGGAAGTTACATCACCCATATCGCACACATTGGGAAGTTGCATCACCCATATCGCACACATTGGGAAGTTACATCACCCATATCGCACACATTGGGAAGTTGCAGCATTCCTAGCGCACATATTGGGAACTTTCAGCATCCATAGCGCACATATTGGGAAGTTGCAGCATCCCTAGCGCACATATTGGGAAGTTGCAGCATCCATAGCGCACATATTGGGAAGTTGCAGCATCCCTAACGCACATATTGGGAAATTAAAGCATCCCTATCGCACATATTGGGAAGTTGCAGCATCCCTAACGCACATATTGGGAAGTTGCAACACCCCTAGCGCACACATTGGGAAGTTGCAGCATCTCTAAAGCACACATTGGGAAGTTGCAGCATCTCTAAAGCACACATTGGGAAGTTGCAGCATCTCTAAAGCACACCTTGGGAAGTTGCAGCATCTCTAACGCACATATTGGGAAGTTGCAGCATCTCTAGCGCACACATTGGGCAGTTGCAGCATCCCTAACGCAGCTAAGACGTAGAAGATTTGTATATACATTCCATCATGATTACTATAATGAGTCAAAGATGTGTACATGTAAACTCGAATCTAAGCGTGTAGCTAGCCCTCTATTCAACTGGATTGAAAATTGTGTTATGGGGTGCTGGGGCATGCCCCCCGGAATATTTTGAAAACAATTGTGCATTTTGATGCAGTATTGGCGTTCTGAGGTGCTTCATTTACTTTTAGTTCTGAAAATCGACAGTTTTATGATCATAAATAAACACTTTACTCGGCAGTTTTTATTTCTGAAATATCTGAAATAGAGATATAATATCAAACAAATACAAGCCCCAATTATGTTCATAATAATACCCCAGCTTGATTTCAGACGAACAGACGACAATAATACGCACCCCGTTTGAAGCTCACCATTGGCTTTGCCACCACCATCGCTCTGTCAACGCTGGTAGCAGCAAGGATATAGTTGGATGCACACAGCGAGATACTGCTGAGTGTACGTTGTAATCTACAGGTAATGTCATCCCCAAACCAATAGTAATTTAAGTATTCAATTCCCAGAGTCCTCTCCATGGAATTCACCAAGGCATCAACCACGCCTGTGACCAGATCTACAACAGATAGAGAGATGCCTGATAATATAATTTATATAAGTTTTCGACCACAAGTGTCTTCTTCATATAATTCACCATGGCATCATCAATGATCTACCTAGATACATAGAGTACTGAATTCTTCGAGGCATCAGTGGCGCCTTCGACTAGATCTACCAAGATACACAGAGTACTGAATTATTCTAGTCATCAATAACATAATTATGTGGTCAGAGCTACTAAGACTCATAGTGTAATGAATTCTTCGAGGTATCAATGGCGCCTTCGACTTGATTTACCATGATACACAGAGTACTGAGTTCTTCGAGGCATCAATGGCGCCTTCGACTAGATCTACCAAGATACAGAGTAATGAATTCTTCGAGGCATCAATGGCGCCTTCGACTTGATTTACCATGATACACAGAGTACTGAATTCTTCGAGGCATCAATGGCGCCTTCGACTAGATCTACCAAGATACAGAGTAATGAATTCTTCGAGGCATCAATGGCGCCTTCGACTTGATTTACCATGATACACAGAGTACTGAATTCTTCGAGGCATCAATGGCGCCTTCGACTAGATCTACCAAGATACAGAGTAATGAATTCTTCGAGGCATCAATGGCGCCTTCGACTAGATCTACCAAGATACAGAGTAACATTGAATTCTTCGAGGCACCAATGACGCATGTGGCAGATCTACCAAGATACACGGAGTACTGAATTATTCGAGTCACCAATAACATATGTGGTTAAATCTACAAAGACTCGTAGAGTAATGAATTCTTCGAGGTATCAATGGCGCATTCGACTAGATCTACCAAGATACACAGAGTAATGAATTATTCGAGGCATCAATGGCGCATGAGGCCAGATCTACCAAGACACATAGTGTACTGAATTATACGCAGCACCAATAACGTCCGTTGCCAGATCTACCAAGATACATAGAGTAATATTTACATCGCTATTGCATTTCCTTCAATGTACGTATGTGTCTGGATTGCATACAACTTCGTATGCGGGTTCCAAACTAATGATATGTAGCTGACATGTACACGCGCTCTTACGAGCATGCGCATTCGCATCGCGAGAAAATGCGTGCCTTACAGCTTACGCTGTTCCAATGATGATCTAATTATTAGATCCCCGCCACACGATAGGTCGCAAATATGAACTAAATACCTTTTAATTGAAAAGTGTGATATATATTTTCTTTGTTTTACTGAAAAGAATGCTTAATGTAATTTTGTTTGTTTGCATTTTGTGACTGTTTATTAAGTTTCGTTGTTTTTCATAAAGCAAAATAATAAAGAAATATAATGTGTTTGTTGTAATTGAAATTAAAGCCGGCAGAATATATTTCACTATGTCCTGGTGATCGGAATAAAAATCAATTTATATTTCAGTAAAGACTAAATTTGAAAACTGCAAGTAAATACTGTTCAGTCGTACACATGCATCTCATACCTGTTTGCCCAACATGATACCTCACATATTAGCACAAGCCTTAATCGAAATAGATTTATAAAGCTCACTACAGCTGCTTACACCGTTTAGCATTACATTCTATATATGTAAGCCAGGCTTTGAACCCGCACCACTATGGTTATGCATCACCTAGCAACCACAAATCTGACCACTTTAATGACTACCTACTGCGCTAGCATAACTACCCTAATCAGAATTTAACACTGATAAAGTGATCTATTTAAAACAGATGTATGCATTTGATAGGTTTGGAGGCAGACATATGACAGCTACGTTATGTGTAACTTGAGAAATAAGGTCTCAAGCGATGTACTGTTGTTTCGATATAATTTGATTACGTTGTAATATTATGATTATCTCTGCAGTAAAGAGTAAACAAGAATGGGAATCCATTGGACGATACGGTGAGCATGTGTTTTATGGGCGGAGCTTTGTAATCAGCTTACTCGTGAGATCCTTGTTTACTAAATTATTAAATGTACAATCTCATTCAGTGAATTGCTTTGCACTTTAAAGCGATATTACATCGCAAAAAGCAATTAAAATGCTTTTATTTTTCACTACAAATTATTCCGAATATATTCGCACACTAACACTGAATCAATAAACAGTGTTGTTGTGGTTTACAAACTTTCAAAAGTGAAAGTAGCATTTCATATAACATTCATCCATGCTCCTGGGTTGACGTTTGTTTATCATTGGAGTCAATACTAAACGCGTGTCACTGTTTTTTAGAGATAGTTTGACTAAGTTTAGTCTGCAAATAAATATGCATAGCCACAAATGTGAGATATAACGGTACATCTGTACCATAAATATTGTTATTCAGGATACACTCGTTGTAGTATGCATGAATGTCGGCCTATTTTACATTATTTTGTTATGTCAACAAACCGCGTATACGACGTTTGTTTATTTGTTGAACTATTCAGTTTTGAGGCAAATATTTGGAATAAATGTATACCATATAATAGGAAATTACATTCTGTAGAAATTTGCTTTTTCACTCATGTAGTGTCGCTTTAAAACATTCAGTTCAGAATTGGATACATGTGTAGTAGTAATGTTGTGGTTACGCAATGCTTACTCTCAAACTATGAATGCAAATTCCTGTTACGATTTAATTCGCAATGTATGTGTAAGCTTAAAAGAGCATTTTGTGGATAATATAGTGTGGTATTGGTATAGAACATTTAGGAAGTGTAGATATATAGGTTACCAGCTCATTTACTAGAGGAGTCCTGATGTCAATAGTAATTTTATTTTTTTCGAAGTCTATACTTATTTATTTATATTTACGACAATTGCGAAACAAGCATTAACGACTTATATGAATCACTATCATTGGTGTGGTCATTCGTGTGGTAACCAGAATACCACCTGTCTGACCTGGCAAGCACCGTACGGACTTCCCGGTCTGAGGATGTGAGTGTGCTATAACCATTGCGCTAATCAGACATCTATTGTTAACGGTTTGTTGCATACCTCAATAGTGTTGATGTGAGTGACCTGAACCTTGTAAACTATTGTTGATGTGAGTGACCTGAACCTTGTAAAATATTGTTGATGTGAGTGACCTGAACCTTGTAAAATATTGTTGATGTGAGTGACCTGAACCTTGTAAACTATTGTTGATGTGAGTGACCTGAACCTTGTAAAATATTGTTGATGTGAGTGACCTGAACCTTGTAAAATATTGTTGATGTGAGTGACCTGAACCTTGTAAACTATTGTTGATGTGAGTGACCTGAACCTTGTAAAATATTGTTGATGTGAGTGACCTGAACCTTGTAAAATATTGTTGATGTGAGTGACCTGAACCTTGTAAACTATTGTTGATGTGAGTGACCTGAACCTTGTAAAATATTGTTGATGTGAGTGACCTGAACCTTGTAAAATATTGTTGATGTGAGTGACCTGAACCTTGTAAAATATTGTTGATGTGAGTGACCTGAACCTTGTAAAATATTGTTGATGTGAGTGACCTGAACCTTGTAAAATATTGTTGATGTGAGTGACCTGAACCTTGTAAAATATTGTTGATGTGAGTGACCTGAACCTTGTAAAATATTGTTGATGTGAGTGACCTGAACCTTGTAAAATATTGTTGATGTGAGTGACCTGAACATTGTAAAATATTGTTGATGTGAGTGACCTAAACCTTGTAAAATATTGTTGATGTGAGTGACCTGAACATTGTAAAATATTGTTGATGTGAGTGACCTAAACCTTGTAAAATATTGTTGATGTGAGTGACCTGAACCTTGTAAAATATTGTTGATGTGAGTGACCTGAACATTGTAAAATATTGTTGATGTGAGTGACCTGAACCTTGTAAAATATTGTTGATGTGAGTGACCTGAACCTTGTAAAATATTGTTGATGTGAGTGACCTGAACCTTGCAAAATATTGTTGATGTGAGTGACCTGAACCTTGTAAACTATTGTTGATGTGAGTGACCTGAACCTTGCAAAATATTGTTGATGTGAGTGACCTGAACCTTGTAAAATATTGTTGATGTGAGTGACCTGAACCTTGTAAACTATTGTTGATGTGAGTGACCTGAACCTTGTAAAATATTGTTGATGTGAGTGACATGAACCTTGTAAAATAGTGTTGATGTGAGTGACATGAACCTTGTAAAATATTGTTGATGTGAGTGACCTGAACCTTGTAAAATATTGTTGATGTGAGTGACATGAACCTTGTAGTATATATCACAATCTTAATGGCTCCAGCGGGGCTCGGACTCAATTTGCACCTGTAGCGAACGTTCTACCACTGCGCTATCACAACATCCACCATATGTTTAGGGATGGCTGTGTATTGGGTTTGTTCCCACTTTCCCAACCTTTTATTTTCACACATACTAATTATCCCCAATTATCTCTTCGCCCCTCAAACTTACCTGTATTTTCTATACTGTTCAAAAAATAAATGAAAGGCACACATAAACTTGTACTTGCAGTGTACTATTTCAATGTTATTTATCTTGTTCCATCTGTTGAAAATACTTACTTATTCTAGAATAAACTATTTTTTTGTTATTTTTGTTTCCAGTGCATATGCATATCTTTAAGGAGAAAAGTGTTCCTTTAATTGTGTATAAATTAAAATTGTCAGTATGTACGTTTAACATTAATAATTCAGATAAAGGTTCATAATAATAAATAGCAGACATATTTTAATTTTGAAATGTGAACTATAAAGATACAAACAATTAACAATATGTATCTATTATTTATTTATGATTATAACAGTTATACTAGGTAATTACATAATTATATATCAACACATAACAACAATAATGATTAATGAAATTAACAATTTACTTATAACTAACTGTTGAAAACTAAGAAAAACAGGTCACTAACTGTAATTCATTCTTTAACATAGTATAAAATGAAGGTCAGTTTCCTCTGTAATCATAAATCTCTAAAATGGCAAATGCGCTAGTCAATATACGGTTCATAGAGAATAGCAGAGGAAGTCAGACTTTAGTTCTAAATGGTTACATGTACAGCCTGAAAACCAGAAAACGGGAGTGTCGCTACTGGAACTGTGTCAACAAAGCATGCAATGCTAAAATTAACACTAAGAATGAGCTTCCTACCAAAATCGCTGATGAACACAATCACCCAAGAGATGACAGCAGAATTGTTGCTGCGGACATCATGAGTGGTGTCCGAAAGCAGGTCCGAGGGTCAACACAGCCGGTGCCCTCCATCTATAACGATATGCTGGCAGACACAAGATCGATCGAATGGGACAATTCCACCCAAGAGGTTGTGGCTAATCTACCCACTTTCTACGAAGCCAAATCCAGTTTATATAGACAGCGGTCTAAGACTAGACCAGTTCTGCCAAAGACAAGGGCGGATGTCAACTTGGAAGGGAAGTGGATAGAGTCGCTTGCAGGGGAGCCATTCCTAATCGCCAATGACGGTGATGTGGCGCGAATGCTCATATTCGCCACCGTTGACAACCTGGCCCAGCTGTCTACAGCCGAGACCTGGTATATGGACGGTACCTTCTACGCTTCGCCGTCATATTTCTACCAGCTATACACCATCCACGCCATGATCGACGGGTATATGTGTCCCCTAGTGTATGGACTACTCCCAAATAAACAACAGACAATGTACACCAGATTCTTCACACTCATCCAGAATTTCGCCCGTGAACATAACATTCCTCTGTCCCCAGAAACGATAATGATGGACTTCGAAACAGCAGCGTGGCGTGCTGTCAGTATCGTGTTTGTTGGTGTTCAAGTCCGTGGTTGTTTCTTTCACTTCACACAGTGTATGTGGAGAAAAGTACAATATTGTGGTCTTGTAGCTGACTTCAAGGACAATGAAGAAGTGAAGAAACTTGTGCTACGTGCTTCGGTACTGCCACTTGTCCCCCTAGCCTCTGTCGAAGATGTGTGGTTCCAAACTCTGGAAGAATGTGACAATGACTCAGTGCCGGTGTCTAAGTTTAAGGACTATTAGACTGAGCAGTGGGTAGAGGGAGACCGCCGCTCCTGGAATCATTACGAGAATGATGGTCCACGCACTACCAATCATGTTGAGGGTTGGCACCATAAAATAAACAACCAACTACGACACTGCCATCCTAATATTTATACATTGATAGACCTGGTCCAGAAAGAGCAGGCTGCTAACGAGGCGAAGCTGTTTCAGCACGCCAACGGTGGAAAGCAGCGACCAAGGAAGCGGGTATACCGTGAGCGTGAGCAAATGCTCATCAGACTGAAGCACCAACTGCGAACTGGCGACATGGACAGCATGACGTATGTTGATGCTGCTTCTCACTTAGTCAAATTAAAGTGAATAATTTTATTATGTACAATAAAAATATTTCAAGATTTATATCTATTATGTGCTATGCATGTTCATGTGTTTGTCTTATCCATGTAAATATCTATGTTTTCGATTTAATGCTTATAACTCAAAATAAAGAATATCTATCTATACTGAGTCAAAAAAGAAACGATACCTGGTGTTTTATGTGTCTATAATTTCAACATTTATTAAGAAAATTCTTTGAAAATTCATAAGATGATAGTCCAACATGTTTGAAAGAGGAGCACATAAAGCATAATGAGCCTCCGATACTGTCTGCTGCGTGATGACGTAATTCGTCGGACAGGGGTCTAATGGAGTTTTCACACAGACGTCAATACCGAGTATGGGCACCATTTGCGTCTCTCACTGCAATGCACCGCCGTCGCATCGAACGGAAGAGTGTCTGAATCTCTTGCTGGTCAATATTTGTCCACTCCTGACGCAAAACATCCCTCAGTTGGTTTAACGTTACCGGCTGACGTCGTCTGACGCGGCGGTCTAACGTATCCCACAAATGTTCTATGGGTGACAAGTCTGGTGACAAAGCAGGCCACGGCAGGGTTTCAATATTGTTCTGCTCCAATAATGTGGTGGAAATCCGAGCAGTATGACACCTGGCGTTGTCCTGTTGGAACAGTGTGACGTTTCTGTTGGCGTTAAAGAACGGCACAACAACTGGCGCAAGGATCTCATCACAGTACCGCTGGGCGTTTATGTTCCCGTCCACCACTAACAGTTCAGTGCGACTGCCGAAGGTGATACCGCCCCGTGTTGCGAACAGATCGACCTGACGTACACATGCATCGGCGTAACGTTCACCGCGTCTGCGATATACCCGCTCTCTGCCATCCGCTCGACGCAAACAGAACCGCGATTCATCGCTAAACATCACCGAATTCCACTGTAACCGAGTCCAGCGAGCACGTTCCGTCGTCCATTCCCGCCGTACGTCACGGTGACGTCGTGTCAGGATGGGTCCAACGTATGACCGATAGGCACGAATGCCACGTTCACTGAGCCGGTTCCTGACTGTTTGTGCACTGATGCGATTGTTGGTCATCCCAGGAGTAACGGCAGCTGTGTGCGTAGCAGGTAGGAACCGGTCACGTAAATGTGACGTCCGAATGTGACGGTCCTGTTCACGCGTCGTCACACGTGGTCGACCAGATCTTGGACGGTCGTCCACCGATCCATGTGTTCGATAACGTCGAAGTAGACGTGTTATCGTGATCCGCGTAACCCCGAGTCGATTTGCGACGTCACGCTGACGTAAACCGCCGTCAATCATGCCAATGGCACGCATTCTCTGAGTGCGGTTTAGCCTAGGCATTTTGTTAGAGGTAACAATGGGTATGTAAGGTGTTTTTCCTCGATGATAATGCAATACCAGTACAATAAACCGGTTTTCTGATTTGTACATGTGTAGAAAGTTGTCTTTGTTGAGGAGCACGTGCAAATCGGAAATTCGGCGTTCCAGGATTATCGGGTGTTTATTTACCTGTGTTTATGGTTGGCTGACGTAGCAATAAGATACCCGGTACTGATACGTAATAATATATTAAACCTTTCTATGGTTTTATCCGTTTTACGTCATTTTTAGTTTGGTATCGTTTCTTTTTTGACTCAGTATATATGAAACTTATATTTATGAACAACTTTCCCAAATTTAGAAACACAAATTTTCAGTACAGTATAGCAATTTTCGCCAATTATCACCTTTCAACTCTATTGTTACACCGAACAATACATTCCCCCAACACCTACCTCAATTTCTATAGGACTAATAAAAGGTTGGGAAAGTGGGAACACACCGTGTATTGCAACTATAACGGTTCAATGGGAGACCTATTCAACTAATATTAAATGTATTTGACGTATCTAGTAGGTTTGAAACGAATGTGCAAACTGCCCGAACATATTGTATAGCCCTTTGAGCTTTTCAACTTCGGTGAGCAATCCACTTGAGTGTCTTCGTGGCCCTCTTGTTTTGTTTTGTTACAAGAACCAATTTCTATTTCGTTTCTTAGAAATAATTGCTTGTTATGAACGTTGAATTAAAATATATTGAACAGTTTAACGGTGTTTATTTTATTTCGTTTTTTCTTCCCTAGAGACGTCCATGGGCCGAGTGGTTAAGATCATTGATTTGAAATTACTTGCCTTGCACCACTGTAGGTTCGAATCCTACTGGAGGATTTGAATTATTTCTTGTGAGGAAGCTATCCAGCTGGCTTGCGGAAGGTCGGTGGTTATGCCCGGGTGTTCATCTTGAAATGTACATCTCCATATAGGTTATTGGGAATGTATTGCAAATCTTATACTAGGCAAAATTAGTGTATGAAGCATAAGCTAAATGTGCTTTAACCCTTTTTATGCTAATATACTAATCTATTAAAGTTTAACCTTTTTATATATTTTACAACGATTGCGAAGCAAGTTCTCTACAACTTATATTAATCACTCTCGTTGGCGCGGATGAAAGCGTATATGTGGTCATTCGTGTGGGAGGAAACCGGAGAAAACCCACATGTCCGATCTGGCGACCCCCGTATCATCTCACATACGTCCGAGGATCGAACCCGGGTTTGCATTGGTGAGAAGTAAGCGCGCTAACCACTGCGCTAGTCGTACATCCTGTACTACTTTTATTAATTGATTATAGAATAGTGTCTGGAACGTGACGTCATTTGCTAGTCCAATACGCGCATGAACTCGTCAGTATCGATGCTTATTATGCTTAGGCCAAATTTGTATTGAATTGAAAATTTGAGCGAGTTCAGAGAGCTCACATGGATTTGGGATAGCTCTCTGTGATGGTCACATTCAAATAGGGGGGCGTAGCGTATATCTCCGGGACACCACCGGAGTCCGTAGGACTCTGAGCCGCCTCCTTGTCCCCAGATATCGGGGAGTGACGGTAAGACCCCCTCTGGCGTGAGCCGTGGGAGCACCGCACCGACTGCGGGCTGGTCTCCATCGAGTTTGAACACTCTGGCGGGTAGGGTTGATGTTCAACGGGCTGCGAACGCGGTCTGGGGGTGTGCCACTCGGGCTAGTCACCTGCGACTTTTGACCCGGGTATATATACAGGGAAACAAGAGATGTTCATTACAGACGGATATGTAGACCAGTGGTTAACACGTTGGACTGGTAATCCATGGATCGCAGGTTCGATCCACCGTCTGACCCTAATATAATTAACAGTCTTTCAGATAGGACATTAAACCGAGGTCACGTGTCGGTGCTTTACACCGTGCACGCAAAAGAACCAACCGATATTCTGGAATGGGTCTCTGTCTGTATCATTGTACTAGCCTCCAAAAATCTAAAATGACTAATCTCTTCAGGACGCGTCGCTTATATGGGCAACCGGTTGCGACGATATATAAACGTAAACAGCTCATTACAACTTTGCAAGAACTAGGAAACAACATAATTCGTGTGTCGCTCCTGGCTGCCGAGTAAGAAGAACGTAGAGGTGCGTCGAGGTGCGCGCCGGCAACGTCGGTGGTTGGTGAAGCCATGACGGATGCGTTGACCCCTGCACGGCAAATATGACACCCTCATGCAAGATTATCAGGGGGAGTTTAAGGGGTACTTTGCGGGTGCCATGTTGAAAGTTTGAAAACTTTACTAATATATTTAATATAAACGGATGTACGTTCCGTCTATACTTGGTGAAGCTTGGACGGAAGTCGGCCGAAGACCGGGTGAGTTGTGGCGGACTACGGCCCGTCGTCTAACCAATATCGCTTGAGTCCGGGCCAATGCTCTACCAATATTGTAACATCTGTCGGATATCGGATTGGCCCCGAGCGGTGAACGCAGGTTCCATGGGAACAATTATATTTTTGAGCTGGGCGAGTTGCCAGCGAGGTGGAAAAGCTCGCAGCTCATTAACTCCGTCTGGAAGTGCGAGGAAGAGTGAGCGACCACTATATTATGACAGAGGTCCTATCAGTCCCCGCACAAGTTTGCCGGATTTGCCAGTTTCTAGTCGACACGGGCAACTTTTACCTACTCTTTCTAAATGTGACTGAGACATAACTTGGTCAATTTGGAGCTAACAGGATCAATTTGGGATTTACGAGTCCTGTATATTGTTGGACCGCGGCAACTATGAGATTGACTGGCGAAATACTTTAGCATTCGCTATCTTTGACACATTATCTCGTTCATGCTACTGTGATAGTTAAATCTTTAAAAATATACTGTAATATCGATCTATATTAGGTCACAGCCAATTAGAATTAATTAAATATTAGTTGTGATCAGCCTAGCGTTTGTAATTCGCACAGTTCAGAACTTCTCACGTCTACCGTGTAAATACACGGAAACACGGTTTGGACACCGTCTTGACCCAGATTCTTATAAACAGGTAAACAAACATTAAAACCGTTCGTTATAAAATCACCGGTTTAGCGTATTTTGGCAATATACTACCTTCGACATACTCTGTTTACTTTGGTAGGTTGTTTTGTAACTGTATTATATCCGTATTTATATAACTACTGATAACAGAAGTGAATATTAGAGAGCAAACACGAATTCACGTACTAGTTTCGTCTAAATAAATCCTGATGATTTCGGGTAGTAACTTATTCATCCACATATACTGGGTACTCCAAGCACACACTACTGAGTATGACAGGGTGACGCTTGTCGGGGACCGTTGATAAACATCTCATTTGAAACACAGAATGTTGAAAATAACCACATACTAAGGTCAAAACAGTCCCGAGTGGTACAGTGGCCAGCCGCTCAGCAAAAATGGTAAAGGCTGGGACTGGACGGTATATAGTATATATCTATATGTCTGTCTGTCTATATGCTGCCTGCCTGCCTGCCTGCCTGCCTGCCTGCCTGCCTGCCTGCCTGCCTGCCTGCCTGCCTGCCTGCCTGCCTGCCTGCCTGCCTGCCTTTAATGTCGAACCCCTTGCGGTAAAAGTATGAATAGTTAAAAGCATAATTTAAGAAAGTAATGAAAATAAGTTGTGGTAAAAGTTTAAAAGCAGCTACGCAGAACAACTAGGGACTGGCATGGTCAATATTGCAAACTGTCGTATTGAATTGCTCTGTGGTAGGGAGATGGACACTGTCAGGAGGGAGATGGTTCCAATGGTAGATTGTTCTTGGAAAAAAGGAAAACTTGTAGTAGTCTGTAGTTGCTGTAATTAACCTATAGCTTATGGAATGGCAATGGCGAGCAGGACGGGAGAGGGGAACTAGGTAATTAAAATGGGAATAGCAATAAGATCATTATGAATGTTATACAGAAGGGATAACCTATTATCAATACGCCGTTGATCTAGTCTGCGTAGATTTAGGGAATGTAGCATGTCTGTAACACTAGAGGTACGATAGAGGTCAGCCTTTATCCAACGCGGTGTTGTCTCATATACCACTGGACACATTCATTATCATATGGTCTATCAATGTTTGGGTATGGGGCAACCAGATCTCGGAGCCATATTCAAGCTGGGGTCTCACTAATGTCTGGTAAGCCATGTACTTAAGGGGTTCGGATTTGACCTGGAGGTTTCTACGTAGGAATCCTAATGTTTGGTTTGCTTTCTTAGTTGACCTTTTTATGTGAGTGTTCCACGACATGTTATTTGAGATATCCACGCCAAGGTATTTGGCTGAGGTGACCTACTCAAGTAGGACTCCATGGAGTTCATATTGACTGGGAATAGGATGTTTCCTTCTGA
>CM026401.1:6961476-7066476 GCA_014843695.1 Archivesica marissinica | reverse complement strand
CAGGGGTTGAGTCTTGTCGGTTGTCGTGGTAGTTTGCATTACGCTCGTCCACATGGTTCGCCGGAGACGAGGGTAAATAAGCTAAGCTTAATCATCATAGTTGGCATTACTATAAGTAAAATGTTGATGCAGAGCATCAAGTCGTCAGAGAACAGGTCAGGGGTTGCACAATGTTGAGTAGCCTAGGAACACAATAATATAACACTTTATCTGTTTTTCACGTCCATCACACAATTGTGTTCCAAGCAGCCAATTGCATTCACTGTAAAAGCATTCTTTCTTTACAATATTTTTTGTAATGTAAATGAAGGGCTTTTTCTAGGAATAAACTATTATTGCCTTTTCATAATATAACACTTTATCACGTTTTTCAAGTCCATCACACAGTTTTGTTCTAAGAAGCCAATGACATTCACTTTAAACGTATTCTTTCTTGTTTCTGTACAATAAATTGTGTAATGTAAATGCAGAGCTCGTCCTAGGAATAAGCTATTATTACCTTTTCATAATATAACACTTTATCTGTTGTTCACGTCCATCACACAGTTTTGTTCTAAGCAGCCAATTGCATTCACTTTAGAAGTACTTTTTCTTTACAATTGTAATGTAAATGAAGGGTTTGTTCTAGGAATAAGCTATTATTCGATTTTCATAATATAACACTGTATCTGTTGTTTACGTCCATCACACAGTATTGTTGTACAAGTGAGGAACATGAGAATAATAATGATAACGGGCATATTCAACAGTCCGAATACACTAAGTAACGTGTTAGTGTTTCTTGTCACACAATGACCATTCAGTAAAACCATCCCCTATGATAGGAACTCGCAGAACTTGTCTGCAGCACATGCAGGGATTGCATCTGGACGTTAGTAGATTGTGTCTGCAGCACATTCAGGGATTGTATCCGGACGTTACTAGATTGTGTCTATAGTACATTCAGGGATTGTATTCGGACGTTAGTAGATTGTGTCTGCAGCACATTCAGGGATTGTATCCGGACGTTAGTAGATTGTGTCTGCAGCACATGCAGGGATTGTATCCGGATGTTAGTAGATTGTGTCTGTATTACATGCAGGGATTATACCCGGACGTTAGTAGATTGTGTATGCAGTACATGCAGGGATTGTATCCGGACGTTAATGATTGTGTATGTAGTACATTCAGGGATTGTATCAGGACGTTAGTAGATTGTGTATGTAGTACATTCAGGGATTGTATCCGGATGTTAGTAGATTGTATCTATAGTACATTCAGGGATTGTATCCGGATGTTAGTAGATTGTGTCTATAGTAAATGCAGGGATTGTATCCGGACGTTAGTAGATTGTGTCTATAGTACATGCAGGGATTGTATCCGGACGTTAGTAGATTGTGTCTGTAGTACATGCAGGGATTGTATCCGGACGTTAGTAGATTGCGTCTATAGTACATGCAGGGATTGTATCCGGACGTTAGTAGATTGTGTCTATAGTACATGCAGGGATTGTATCCGGACGTTAGTAGATTGTGTATGTAGCACATGCAGGGATTGTATCCGGACGTTAGTAGATTGTGTCTATAGTACATTCAGGGATTGTATCCGGACGTTATTAGATTGTGTCTGTAACACATGCAGGGATTGTATCCGGACGTTAGTAGATTTTGTATGTAGCACACTCAGGGCTTGTATCCGGACGTTAGTAGATTGTGTCTGTAACACATTCAAGGCTTGTATCCGGACGTTAGTAGATTGTGTATGTAGTACATTCAGGGATTGTATCCGGACGTTATTAGATTGTGTCTATAGTACATGCAGGGATTGTATCCGGACGTTAGTAGATTGTGTCTGTATTACATGCAGGGATTATACCCGGACGTTAGTAGATTGTGTATGCAGTACATGCAGGGATTGTATCCGGACGTTATTAGATTGTGTCTGTAACACATGCAGGGATTGTATCCGGACGTTAGTAGATTTTGTATGTAGCACACTCAGGGCTTGTATCCGGACGTTAGTAGATTGTGTCTGTAACACATTCAAGGCTTGTATCCGGACGTTAGTAGATTGTGTATGTAGTACATTCAGGGATTGTATCCGGACGTTATTAGATTGTGTCTATAGTACATGCAGGGATTGTATCCGGACGTTAGTAGATTGTGTCTGTATTACATGCAGGGATTATACCCGGACGTTAGTAGATTGTGTATGCAGTACATGCAGGGATTGTATCCGGACGTTATTAGATTGTGTCTGTAACACATGCAGGGATTGTATCCGGACGTTAGTAGATTTTGTATGTAGCACACTCAGGGCTTGTATCCGGACGTTAGTAGATTGTGTCTGTATTACATGCAGGGATTATCCGGACGTTAGTAGATTGTGTATGCAGTACATGCAGGGATTGTATCCGGACGTTAGTAGATTTTGTATGTAGCACACTCAGGGCTTGTATCCGGACGTTAGTAGATTGTGTCTGTAACACATTCAAGGCTTGTATCCGGACGTTAGTAGATTGTGTATGTAGTACATTCAGGGATTGTATCCGGACGTTATTAGATTGTGTCTATAGTACATTCAGGGATTGTATCCGGACGTTAGTAGATTGTGTCTGTAGTACATGCAGGGATTATACCCGGACGTTAGTAGATTGTGTATGCAGTACATGCAGGGATTGTATCAGGACGTTAGTAGATTGTGTATGCAGTACATGCAGGGATTGTATCCGGATGTTAGTAGATTGTATCTGTATTACATGCAGGGATTATACCCGGACGTTAGTAGATTGTGTATGCAGTACATGCAGGGATTGTATCAGGACGTTAGTAGATTGTGTATGCAGTACATGCAGGGATTGTATCCGGATGTTAGTAGATTGTATCTGTATTACATGCAGGGATTATACCCGGACGTTAGTAGATTGTGTATGCAGTACATGCAGGGATTGTATCAGGACGTTAGTAGATTGTGTATGCAGTACATGCAGGGATTGTATCCGGATGTTAGTAGATTGTATCTGTATTACATGCAGGGATTATACCCGGACGTTAGTAGATTGTGTATGCAGTACATGCAGGGATTGTATCAGGACGTTAGTAGATTGTGTATGCAGTACATGCAGGGATTGTATCCGGATGTTAGTAGATTGTATCTGTATTACATGCAGGGATTATACCCGGACGTTAGTAGATTGTGTATGCAGTACATGCAGGGATTGTATCAGGACGTTAGTAGATTGTGTCTGCTGCACATTCAGGGATTGTATCCGGAAGTTAGTAGATTGTGTCTATAGCACATGCAGGGATTGCATCCGGACGTTAGTATATTGTGTTTTTAGCACACCGGGATTGTATTCTGACGTTAGTGGATTAATGCGTGAAGATGAATTCGGACATTAGTAGATTAGTGTATGTGACGATATTTAGTTATTGTTGCTGGGAGTGAAGCCGGACCACCGTAAACCGTGTCTGTATTACTGTCGATGGTTGACATTGTCAGTAGTCAGGGAGAGGTTCTGCTATATGGTATGCATTGTTTGTAGCACACTCATGGAATGTATCCAAGGGAGTGTCTGGATGTTCGTTGTGCTTCTTCCTTTTCTTTCTTTTACAACAAGCCATGTAGACAAAGATACCAGCCAACACTAAGAAGCCCAGGAAAGAGCCTATGACAATCGGTATAGGCACTGCTGAAACCTGAGTATTGCTTGGTATGCCGCCACATTCATCTGAAGTTAGAATATTAATGCACTTGAGGATAAGTTCTAACAATAATTCTATCATGACTTGATATTTTGTTCATGTAAACAAAGAACACATCTATCGTTGTTAAATTGCAATAAACAACGGCTAGAGCAGATCTAATTGATTGCTGTTCAATTTTACCACGCCGACAAAATAACACAAACATTTATTCGTTCGTAGAATATTGGGTCATGTCATAATTATGTAAAAAATACTATTGTGATGTCATACCTTTATACTCACAGCCCATTATTATTAATATTGGATTGCTGTCAAAAGGCTAGAGTATTATATTAAATACAACGCGTACATGTACAAATTAACAATTTTAATTACTAGTATGATCTTTTTATATAAATGTGTATTTTAAGTATAATATAAGCCCAAACAGATGCAATATGTATAATATTGGTTTAAACATATTTTATTTATCAAGATAAACATGACATATAACATCTGTACATATAACATCCATACACTACAACTATCAAGACAAGTGGATTGAATTGAATGCTACAGGAGCATATGCGCCATGCGCCTCACACAGTCCAATGATTTACATATTGGATCCTTTTCGACCTATATCCTATACATAACCGGCATATGAGACAACAACTGCCTTGAGTGACAATTCTGAACATTCATTACCGTAACGGCCATCCTCAATTGATCAGATTGTAAATAAGGAACTAAATATATTAATATAAAAAAATATATATCTATGTAATAAGCTTAAACTAAAGTTTCATTAGTTTGTGATGTGATCGCATTATTACTAGTTATTAAAGCAGCATTACATCGTATGAAATAAATTATATTTGAAAAATTCAAATTGTACGTATGGGTAGCAATGCTGCTACACATTCTAACATTATACTTTTTGTTTATACTTATTTTCATTTGGTAAACAATGATTTTTTGCGATAAAACAAACTCGAAACTGAAAGTAGGAATTTCCGAGTCGATCGGTCACGCATTTGTTTACAACCAGAACTCATCGTCCGCACTTGTTTACATTCGGAATGCATCGTCCCCATTTGTCCCACGTTGTCTTTTTTAATTAAATTACTTGAGATGTTGAATCATGCGTCTGTTATCTAAGTCTTTTAGGGACATGTCTACATCCCCGCGAGGGGTTCGACATTAGAGGAAGATATATAGACAGTGCGCGCTGTGCGTGTTTATATGTCGTGTGTTGATAAACAAATTCGCGTATACGACGGTTTATATTTATTGGAATTTTATCGTTTCTGAGCGACTATTTCAATTTTTGTAAACACACACACATTATTATTTATATTTTACCCAAAATATCCTTTATTACGCTGTAATGCTGCTTTAAGCACTTCTAAAATGCAAAGTTCAAGGAGACACCACAGAAACCTCTGCCGTTACGTGAACAACGCATGTACGGTAGCGATACGTCATTGATTGCATCATCGATGACGTATCGCTGTTCTCATCTTGTTCGCATTAATTAATTATTAACCACTTCTAAAATGCAAAGTTCAAGGAGATACCACAGAAACCTCTGTCGTATGGATTATACATAACTAATGATCTATTGTACATACATTGTGTCCAACTGTATGGTTCAATATTCGGATCACACTTATAGCAGCCATCGGAAGAAAGTTCTATGGACCCATTTCCAACACAGCTTGCGTCAATAAAGCAGAATCCAGCCTGGAATAATATGACGTTATGTTAACAGTTTGACAATAACAGTTCGTTTATGTGACATACCTAACCAGTTGTTGCCCCGTTCGTGTGTGACATAGTCTTGATCGTATTATACTTACAAATTGTAATAACACAAACCTTTGAATTACGTTATTGATGACTAATCCAAACTCAAACTGTTATACAAACAAATTAGTATTCCTATATTCTAGATTAAGTGAATCAAACAGTATCCGCGATATATTCATTATTCTTCTGTTTATGTTTGATATTCATAATACTAAACCTGGCATTAATTAATTCCAGCACAGACAATCTATAAAATACATCGCTATCGGTGATCTTAGAAGTAAACTATTGTCACTAATGTGATATCACTGCAATGGGACAGTGTCATGACCTATCTATTTTTTATTCAGCTAAATCAAGAATGACTATCTGAGAAATAATTTTATATATCCTACCTTCATAATGGTCAAAAACTGACTACCTACATACACACCCGTATATGCATTGTTTACACCTTCATGTGTAATAATTGTTAAAATTGGCCTCCCTAATAAACGTTGCTTTATTAGTCAGTGCATACTAAACCTTTCGTGACGCCATAACGTTGCATGTATGACGTTATATGTTTACATACGGTATGATTAACTTCATGTCATGAATACTCGCATGTCCGATCCCCCGTCTTACTATAATAACATTAACAGTCTTTCAGATGGGACGTTAAACCGAGGTCTCGTGTCCTTGCTTTACACCGAGCACGTATAGAACCAGATGAGACTCTGGAATGGGTCTCTGTCTGTATCATTGCACACTCCTCCAATCAATCTAAAATGACTAATCTATTCAGGAGACGTCACTCATATGGGCAACCGGTAGCGACGATATATAAACGTAAAACACACACATGCATATTCGGTAATCTTTTCTTTCTAATACATTCCAAAACTTCTTTCTTATCAGAAGATAAATAGGAATATTAGGTTATTGTCCTATACATGAATAGGCTCGTCTCCGAAACAATACATGGCTATAAAGAGCTTCGACTTGTATATTTTCTCCAATTCGCCTAATAAATCAAATGTATTAGACTGTAGTCTAATATTCCCTATTTACTCATAATAAATATATTTAATGTGTTTACATAAATTATTAATTGCGTTCATTTATTGTACGCTAACCTTTAGCTCGACGGAGGCAAGTGGACCAGAGTCTATCAACTGTAGACATGTGGTGTCAAATATATACACTGAATTGTTGTCTCCAAAATTATTCCCATCATTGCTTATAGCGAACTCGTACTCGTATATAAACGTCTCTGCGTCAGAATCTGAACGTCTCTTTCTGTCTTGATGAGCACACACCTCTCCAGTAAAGATGTCTTCGTATTCTCCCGTATATCTTGATGTGCTAATGTGTACACGTATCCCATTGAAATATATCTGTTGCAATAGATATATAAATAAACAAGAGCAAACCGAGATTAGACAGATCTGTATTCGAGTGGTTAACACGCTGGGCTGGTAATCCAGGGATCGCATGTTCGATCACCCGTCTGACCAAATTACAATTAACACTTTTCCAGATGGGCTTTAAACCGATGTTTCATGTCGGTGCTTTACACCGTGCACATAGTAAAAGAACAAGAGAAGACTCTGGAATGGGTCTATGTCTGTATCATTGCACTATCTTCCAAAAATCAAGAAATCAAAGGCATTAGAAATATTGATTGAAACATTTAAGTTAGTGTGAATTCATGCTATTATCTCCCTTCATGCTTCCGCTCAGTTAGCCTGTGTATATTTAACCGCTATTTTGTTATGGACATTTACGGAGTTATTCTGATATCACCGCTCATTAGTATTCTCCGATATTAGGGTCACTGGGGATCATGCGTAGACTACGGAAAGAATCGTGGATCCATGAGTTCGTCGTTGACATGGTGCCCAACATTCTACCAACTTTCTTGAAAATCCGTCATTAACTATTTGCGTAATCCTGCTAACCGAATCTTGCTAACATACACATAGAGGCAAAACATAATCTCATTGGTCAAACGGTCACTCTAATTGAAAATGAGATTCTATTGGTTTATAGAAGTGTTTAAAATGCATATGTGACGGCCGCCGAGCCAATGTAGTTTTGGGTCAGTGTTTGCTTGTCGTATTTGTGCATGAATACAGAAGGTTGTACTTGTAGAATAGATCGCTTTCTCCGTAATACGATGGCACATTATATAACCATTATGTGTAACTTCGTCTTTCAAAAATGCAATAATTCGAACGACACATGTGTCATAATTGATTTCATCGTACCTTGAAGATACTCAAATCGTACATGAATCCCTCAAATATATTATCTGTTCGTATAGCAAAACATCTACAGTCTTCTCCGTCTGCTAGGTTACAGATACTGCCTCCTTCAACATCGTATACAATGGGCGGAATTCGTATGTCAGTACCGCAGTCGGGTCCACGGTAGTTTCCGTTGCATGTACAGATACCTAAAGTGAATTTGTCATATCTAATTATAAACTCTGATTATATAAGAACACGATTTAAAGTAAATGGAAAACCAGAAGAACTCAAACGTCTACAGGAACATAGAGTGATAATAAGATCAAAGTCTACGTTATTCATATTGAATCTAACGAAGAATACAAAATCCTTTGCTCATTTAGAAAACTGACATGAAGAATATTGTTTGAAGCTGTTCCTACCATACTATTGTGCGCTTTGTGGAATATATCGTTAGCAGACTAACCCCATAACATTTTTGTAGAATAACATTGATTTTCAACGTCTAACTAGATATATTTGATTGACTTGCTATGATGCAAAAGTATTGCTGTGTGTAGTTACTGTTACTGTTGCTAGTTTATTTCATGTAAATGAACTGGGATGAGCTATGACAGTAATACAATGAGGCTACCTGTGTACATTGTACCATACATGTACATATATCTAAATAATCGAGTTACCTGCTTCAGAACATGCCCCATTTCCACTACAGTTATCCAAGCACGTTTGGGCTAGGAATATACTAATGATATCTGTATGGTTTGCCGAATATACAGGATTCAGCTCGAGTACTGCCGTGACAATGTTGTTCAATGCATTCACATGCGCTTTTGCCCAGATGGTATCCTTTCCTTTCTGAAAGCATTGGTCATTTCAATTAGCTACTGTAATGCATGTTGTAACTTAATGGATGCGAATACAAGACACAATATGTCTGGTGAAAATAAGAAGACAATAATTAGACTGGGATATATCCTGTTGGGATAATAGACACCGACTTGTCCTTATCATCAAGTTCATGCATTGGCGAAACATATTTGTAAGACTATATAATTATGTTAAACTCCACTATATATACCAGATCAATTACATTCCCTACTGTTGAAAGAGCTATCTTAGTCATGATATTCTGGAGTTTTAATTGACAAATTAACAAGTGCTCAATACACAATGCTCTAGCGTACAACTTAATATAGTTTACTGTTTATCGTAGGGCTATGCAAGCAATGTTATATTAATATATATATATACGAACATACGTACAGTGATATCATACACACAGTTGGTTATAACCTGCGCTGGATCGTCACCAATGAGTTTGTCCGAGAATTCTCGAAGTGCTGGCGACTGATAAATCGAGTTGTTGCAAAACACCATGGCTTCAGTTTCTGTCATGTTAAATCCTTCTGTGTTTCTCTGCGAGGTAGTATAACATTATGATAATATTATAATTATATGCTTTCCAATGAATGATTGTTTTCATCTTACACTGTTTGGAACATCGGAATATGTCATTTTCTCTGTGATTGCCTGGTTTTCTTCCGTCGATGGATGTACATGTTTACTTAGCTGCGAACATTTACACTAACGGAAGTGGTTGTGTATTGTAGTTGAATGGGACTCTCGACAGTGCAGTTAAATTAAAAATAATTGGATAACAAATATTACATTAGCCACATTCATTGGAAATCATAAAATAAATAGAAGAGTTGCGTGTTTCTTACGGAGGTTGGTGCACAAAGTACTGGTTAACCGCTGGTGCCTGTCCAGGTTAGGTGTTGTTAGGTAAACTGCCCGCAGGCGATATGCCCAAAATGTGCTGACGCAGGAGTAAAACCCGAACAAACAAACAATTCACAGGAGATTGCATAACTGTATTATGGCCTCAATGGAGTCCTTATATTGTACATTTAGTCACATAATACTGAGGTAGTTCCCTTGTCGGCGTTAATCATGTTTATTTGATATATCCATATCTTCCTCTAATGTCAAACTACTCGCGGGGATGTAGACATGTTGCGCGTCAAACCGCAAAGAAGTTCAAAGAATAAAATATATTGTATTAGAAAGTAATGAAAACCAAGTTTTGTTAAGGAGCTATGCCATCTTCAATGTGCTAGATCTATATTGACCCAAAACATATACTTGACAATGCTGTATATCTGCAAATACATTTTTTAAGAACTGCTTAAAACTATTTCAATAGAATGTTAACACTGGTAGTTTCTGTTGTTCTTGTATTTGCAGTGTTGTAGTTCTACAAATTCTGCTACATTGACGAACAAGACAGTTAGAACTTTACAGACAGGCCAAACTGCATTAACAATACATGATACAATGTATGTATTTATAGATTTACCAATATACCCCCTGTTGTGTGTATGTACCATTTGTATAAATTGCTAGGCAATGAGAATATATAATATGTATACAAAATGTGTCAGCTCAAAAACGTTTTGTTACCGTGGCCGCAAGAGACAGTATCAACGTATATATCGATTATCTCTGATACAAACATTCTAGTTTACTGGCCGTAGCAACAACTGCAACTTATTGCGAAACAAAAACAACCAGTGTACAATGGAGTACTCACACGGCATGCCTTTCCATTCCTCATGATCATGAACATAATACTGTCACGAGAGTTCGATATTTTATAAATATCTGCACCTAATTCAGATTCAAATGTTATGTGACATGTCCAGGACTATGGTTGTTTACGATATAATCAATAAATTAATTAATTGTACCTTCTTGCGAGAAATGCTCGGTTGTGCATTTAATTTTTGCAATCGCTCCGTTGCTTTCCTGGTGTAGACACTATCTGCACGTTTCCTCCTTTTCCCTACCCTACATTTCTTCCTCGTAATTGAGGTAGGTCTGCTACAAGGTTGGCCAACTGTTCCTCCATTGGACATATTCCAGCGCTCCATTGTACGGT
This sequence comes from Archivesica marissinica, assembly GCA_014843695.1. Lineage (NCBI taxonomy): Eukaryota > Metazoa > Mollusca > Bivalvia > Venerida > Vesicomyidae > Archivesica > Archivesica marissinica. Next base: position 7,055,821 of record CM026401.1, on the reverse strand, counting down.
TTTCATTTATGAAGAGATTCTCTTCATCGGATAGTCTATGATCATAATAATAAAAACAGTTTGTTATAATTGTTAATCCAAGTTATAGTCATAATCTACATTAACAATTAACTGGGCCAAATTTAGCATATTGGATTGAACTAAGGCACTACTGTATAATACTGTAGAACTAGTTGAAAAAGAAAATAAATCTAAAAAAGGATATTATTATATTTAGAAAATGAGCAGGCAAAGCATGCTCTGCCTAGAATCATGATCGTGTACTTAAATATATTCAGGCTACATTTTTGTACTTACAAACATTACAGCTATTTGAGGGAACTGTGTTTTACTGATGCCATAGGTGCAGTACATTACAATATGCAGTGATTATCCTAAATTGCTATGTCAATGTAAACATTACTAAGTTAAAAAATATACTTACAATTCACCCTAGTTTGTAAACCAATCGCCTCTATTTCTGATGTAATTATGGGAGGGGCAAACTGTTTCTTACTGCTCACATATAAGGCTATATACACAATAAGTGCTGATGTCTGCTAACGATAACCTATTCATATGTATCCTATATTCATGCACAAGTAATGTTCTAAATTGGTTTGCCTAATAAACTTTGTGATGTCATCGATGTGACGTCATTTCTTTGCAGACGGTTGATAACATTCAGGTCATGAATATTCGGTAATCTTTTCTCTCTAAAACTGTTTTATCAGAAGGGCAAAGTAGGATACATATAATCATTTGATTAGGTTATTGTGTGATAAATTAAAATGTATTAGGCTCGTCTCAGCAGAGCCTTGCCTTGTATATTTTTCAACTCACCTAATAAATTAAAATGCAAGACTCAGCAGAGTATATAGGACAGTAACCAACTATTCTCTATTTATGAGACAATGGGTACTTAAAAATTATATAAACCTCCAGCTGTCGGAGAATACGTAATCATTGTTTCCAGTTGATGTTTGTCCATCTCTACCAAAGAAGTCGTTGGTAGGATCACCATCAAAGTACCCACAGAGTCCATCTGAATTGTCCATATCCTTTGCTGACATGTATATATCAATATTCATTGTAGGCCCCCATTGATGAAGTTCAATATCCACTATTGTTCCTATCGGTGTCCTGACCTGCATAGCAAAAACGTGATACTTTAGTATATTATAGTTTATTAATGCATGTTGTGTTTGAGGATGTTTTTGTGCATGTGTCATCGTACACGCTTGTTTGATATGGTGGACTAACCTACTCAAGTTTAACTGATGTTCGAACTTTAAAGGCAAGAGCGAACAATGATATTTAAACGTTATTACCTTCAAATGTGACATGTGGTTGTATACATGTGTTCCCAAATAGATGTTAGTTTTAGTCGTGAGTCGATGTATGAATATGTCTGCCGTGTATGAGAAATATTTACCAAACAGTGAACCATTGTATAAATTTATAAAGATAAAGACGTTCAATCTCAATAAAGGGTAGAGAATAATGTCATAAAAATTAATGTGGAGCATGAGTATAAAATATCCAACGAAACCTTATGCTTACCCTAAATGTACCGGACAGACTTCACGGAACTATTATTGTATAGATACTCGCGAATGGATGCACGTATCCAATTCGGTGGCTATAGTATGAGGGATAACAACATATGTATGCTAAAACTAATTGGAATGTAAGCAGAACCTTGTAGTGGTAGTCGTGAATCCGTTCAACATCCAGAATTCCACCATCATCACACCGAATAAAATCAAGTACAGTTGTGGTGTTACACCGATTAATCATGAAGACATCTGCTCCTGCTTTGATAGCTATACCGCATGCACACACAGGTCCATCCGTATACTGGTAATAGCAATACCTTGCTGACTCTTGTACCTTCAACGAAGATACAATTTCAATTTATTCTTGAACCTTCAACGAAGATACAATTTCAATTTATTCTTGAACCATCAACGAAGATACAATTTCAATTTATTCTTGAACCATCAACAAAGATATAATTTCAATTTAATCTTGAACCTTCAACGAAGATATAATTTCAATTTATTCTTGAACCTTCAATGAATGTATACTTTTATTTATGCTTTACAATGATATAAAGAAAGAAATTAGTCAAATAAAATGTTAATAGTGGAGGAAGATCCGGACACCTCTCTGGGCAGTATTTAAGTAAATCCATGCCAGCTTTAAAGTGATACAAATGCCTGCTAGCTTTTCGAAGTAACATTATGTAAACTTGGATATGTCTATAAGCTCAATAAAGAAAGTACATCTGTATAATTGGGCAGTAAGCAATGTAACCTATGTAGACATGGACAAACCGATAAGCGCAGTAAACAATGTAACCTATGTAGACATGGACAAACCGATAAGCGCAGTAAACAATGTAACCTATGTAGACATGGACATGTCGATAAGCGCAGTAAACAATGTAACATATATAGACATGGACAAACCGATAAGCGCAGTAAACAATGTAAAATATGTAGACATGGACATGTCGATAAGCGCAGTAAACAATGTAACCTATATAGACATGGACAAACAGATAAGCGCAGTAAACAATGTAACCTATATAGACATGGACAAACCGATAAGCACAGTAAACAATGTAACATATGTAGACATGGACAAACCGATAAGCGCAGTTAACAATGTAACCTATGTAGACATTGACATGTCGATAAGCCCAATAAACAATGTAGACATGACAACATCAATTAGCACAGTAAACAATGCAGACTTGACCACGTCAATTAGCGCAGTAAACAATCCGATGAATATTTTCGGATAACTTGTATATATAATGTGAAATAATAAATAAACGAAGTAAACAATGTAACCTTGTAGACTTGGGTATGTCGATAGCCTAGATACACAATGTAACCTATGTAGACTTGGGTACGTCGATAGCCTCGATACACAATGCAACCTATGTAGACGTGGGCATGTCGATAGCCTAGATACACAATGCAACCTATGTATACCTGGGTATGTCGATAGCCTCGATACACAATGTAACCTATGTAGACGTGGGCATGTCGATAGCCTAGATACACAATGTAGACGTGGACATGTCGATAGCCTAGATACACAATGTAACCTATGTAGACGTGGGCATGTCGATAGCCTAGATACACAATGTAGACGTGGACATGTCGATAGCCTAGATACACAATGTAACATATGTAGACTTGGGCATGTCGATAGCCTAGATACACAATGTAACCTATGTAGACGTGGGCATGTCGATAGCCTAGATACACAATGCAAACTATGTAGACGTGGACATGTCGATAGCCTAGATACACAATGCAAACTATGTAGACGTGGACATGTCGATAGCCTAGATACACAATGTAACCTATGTAGACTTGGGCATGTCGATAGCCTAGATACACAATGCAAACTATGTAGACGTGGACATGTCGATAGCCTAGATACACACTGTAACATATGTAGACTTGGGCATGTCGATAGCCTAGATACACAATGTAACCTATGTAGACTTGGGCATGTCGATAGCCTAGATACACAATGCAAACTAGGTAGACGTGGACATGTCGATAGCCTAGATACACAATGTAACATATGTAGACTTGGGCATGTCGATAGCCTAGATACACAATGCAACCTATGTAGACTTGGGCATGTCGATAGCCTAGATACACAATGTAACCTATGTAGACTTGGGCATGTCGATAGCCTAGATACACAATGTAACCTATGTAGACTTGGGCATGTCGATAGCCTAGATACACAATGTAACCTATGTAGACGTGGGCATGTCGATAGCCTAGATACACAATGCAACCTATGTAGACGTGGGCATGTCGATAGCCTCGCTACACAATGTAACCTATGTAGACTAGGGCATGTCGATAGCCTCGCTACACAATGTAACCTATGTAGACGTGGGCATGTCGATAGCCTAGATACACAATGCAAACTATGTAGACGTGGACATGTCGATAGCCTAGATACACAATGCAAACTATGTAGACGTGGGCATGTCGATAGCCTCGCTACACAATGTAACCTATGTAGACTTGGGCATGTCGATAGCCTCGCTACACAATGTAACCTATGTAGACTTGGGCATGTCGATAGCCTCGCTACACAATGTAACCTATGTAGACTTGGGCATGTCGATAGCCTCGCTACACAATGTAACCTATGTAGACGTGGGCATGTCGATAGCCTAGATACACAATGCAACCTATGTAGATTTGGGCATGTCGATAGCCTCGATACACAATGTAACCTATGTAGACCTGGGCATGTCGATAGCCTAGATACACAATGCAAACTATGTAGACATGGACATGTAGATTAGCGCAGTAAGCAATTTCACTATGTAGACATGAACACGCAGATAAGTCAGTCACTTAATAGTACAGATTGGATGAATATTTTCGGGTGACTTGTATATAGAATGTGAAATAATGGTTCGATGCTCTTCATATTGGAGGGTGAATAAAGAAAATATGTTTTGTGACATGAGTTTATAGCGGCCCCAAACAAATAGTACGTGTTATTTCAATCATCATCATAGTAATAATTCAAGATTATACAGTTGCTATGCATAATTGTAGCAAGGTACGTGGAGCTTATACAATAAATATGAAACAGTAGATAATTTACCTCTGTTTGATAGATCGAATTCCGGAATAGCATATGATCTCCTTCTCTCTGTTGCTCATAAGATCTAGGAAAACAGAACTATATTATTATATTTAATATATATACAATAATTACTTTATTATATGGTCTAAAGCTGTATTTCATTCCATTAGCTAAGCTAAGATTATAGTGGCAGACGAATATGTATACACGGTGTTTGATCGTACCGCTGTATACCAATATATTCTTACTATTACAACCTCTGGCGCTTGTATTTAATTTGCCCTGTAGATTTTAATAGTAATTCAAACATAAAATGTTAAAGTAATAGTTATTTATTTGATTGATATGATGTTAGTATTAAGCCTATATTTCAATTAGTTGATAAACTTGTTATACCTATCCTCAATTATAGTTGTGAGATATGGGGGAATCCATGAGGCAAATAACAGTGAAATATTTGCCATTATTACTTGCTATGTTTGTGTATGTCAGGTGTTGTGCCTGCTGGGTCATATGGAAAGGTTTTCGCTATTTAACCCTTTCCTTCATGGAGATTTATTCATTACATTTAGCTATCATGTAGTGGATATTAAGTAGTCGCCATATCTATCCCGCCTCCATAGATATTACTGGGACTACATGATATCCTTTATTATGAACATTGGTTTGGCTACTAAATTGTCAATTAATGCCATATTGGTAATAGCGTCAAGAGATGCTTCTATGGGGGAAAGTGTTACGGTAAAAAGGCTTGTGTAAGAACTCGGACGAACTCGGACGTCTGATAGATGATTGCCGGGTGCTAAATTATTCATAGCCGTATTATATAATATTTATTTTGTTAATTTAATTGTATTTATGTAAAGAAGGTATATGTGTTTACGCATACTATTTTGAATTATATAGTAGAAAGGAATATTGATTGTGTCTTTATTAATCATAACTTTATCTATTTATTTCACACAGACATTATAATGTTATTGTTCCTCACCTTCCGTCAGATGTTCCCATATGAGGGTCCACATGTGAACTACATTTCTTGTTCCTATATCTGTCATCTAGGCTCACATCAACCTGTACATTGATACATGCAAGTTCTACAACAGCTTAAAGGGACATTACATCGTAAAAAAACCAAAATGCCTTTTTATTGATAAATAGCATTGCTACTACAAGTTATTCCGAAGTAAACCAACAGTAACTTTTAATAAACAAAACTGCTTTTGGGATCTACACATTCTTAAAAGTGAAAGTAGGATTTCGTATAACGGTCAGCTACGCTCATGACTTGACGTGTGTTTATTATTGGAGTCAATAGTAAGTTTGTGCCTACTATCGTTTAGAGATAATTTAAATCAGATTGTTCTAACAATACATATGTGCAGGCAGAAAAGGTGAGATATAACGGTAAATATGTACCATAGATGTTGTTATTCATGTCACACGCGTTGTATTACTCGTGGATGTTGACCCTATTCACATTATTTTGTTAGGTCAACACACGTTGTAGTATATGACGTGTGTTTATTAGTTAAAATACTCAGAGTATGTGGCAACTATATGGAGGGAACATGCCATAAAATAGGACACTACATTCTGTAGAAATTTGTTTTTTCACCGATGTAGTGTCGCTTTAAGAAGAGGTATATAGTAGAACGAGGTAGTGTCGCTTTATTATTAAAGTCGTGTTCCTGTCTAAAATCACTGTGACAATTTCTATTTAAGGTTGCTACCATGTAACTATTCGTTTTAAAATCAGTATTGTCCAATATTTACATATCTGTTGCATTTCATCCGATTAACGTATGTGCCCTGTATATATGTTCGTATGAGGGTTCCCAACTAATTATATGCAGCTGACATGCGCACTCGCAGTTTTAAGCAGCGGTCGTCAATAGAAAATGCCTGTGTTGCAGTTTACGTTGCTCAAAGGATGATCTATTTACCAGTTTCGGCATACCGCATGTTAGGCTTGTCGGGCCTCTTAGGCTTTCCGGGCCTCTTATACTTGCCGGGCCTCTTATACTTGCCGGGACTCTTATACTTGCCGGGACTCTTATACTTGCCAGGCCTGTTATACTTGCCGGGACTCTTATACTTGCCGGGCCTCTTATACTTGCCGGGCCTCTTATACTTGCCGGGACTCTTATACTTGCCGGGACTCTTATACTTGCCGGGACTATTATACTTGCCGGGACTCTTATACTTGCCGGGCCTCTTATACTTACCGGGCCTCTTATACTTGCCGGGCCTCTTAGGTTTGCCGGGCCTCTTATACTTGCCGAGCCTCTTAGGCTTTACGGGCCTCTTAGGTTTGTCAGAGCCTCTTAGGTTTGCCTGGCCTCTTATACTTGCCGGGACTCTTATACTTGACAGGCCTCTTAGGTTTGCCAGAGCCTCTTAGGTTTGCCTGGCCTCTTATACTTGTAGGGCCTCTTATACTTACCGGGTCTCGTAGGCTTTCCGGGCCACTTGCTGGTTATCTTACGTGTTATAACAAACAACCGCCTCAACGTGCTGATGCCATCAAGACAATGAGATGAATACTTACGTGAATGGGTCCTATAGACTGAAATACAATGTTGTAAATAAAATATATTCATGTTATGCTTCCCAATGAAATATCGAAATTTATCATTGAAATAATAAGATGATATTTGTTTGTTTCAGTGAATGATCATTCACATATTAAGCAAGCAAATAGCATTTTATATTTTAGGCAGACAAGTGTATTTATGATGATAACGTTCACTTTGACAATATTTCAACATGCAGCTGCTAGGTACAAGTGCAACGCAGGAATGGGAAATACAATATGTTTTCCTTGTGCTTTCAACCTGTGGAATAGCACATTTTATTTCACACTGATAAAGTATAATGATAGACTGTGTACGTTATCGGATAATGTACATGTTTATATGTACGTGAAACTGAAATATACATTTGCTCGACAGTTGCTTGCTTTCAATAATTCAATATATTCGCACAAACACAATTAGTAATTATAAATCTCTTTAAATGTGTAAGCCAAGTCATATAATATATATATACTGTTCGTAGAATTTTGTAAGCTCGACATTCATATATTTTGAGTAATAAAGTTATTGTCTGTTCTTTTTTCCGCATAGCCCTCAACTAAGGTCATACCAATCTACATCAACTATGCCTTTAGCCTTGGAACAGGCGTTGCTATAGTTTTCCTTGTCAGTCGTATAGATATACGTTTAATACGGATACTATTAATTGATCTGAATTGAGCTGCTGGTTATTTTGCTAGATGTAAAACGTGAACAATCGACATACTGGAACCCAGGCTACTAAACGGCATATAATACTTGTGTAGATACAAGTGTACGCCTCCGTGGTCGAGTGGGTAAGGTCGCTGAATTGTTGGTTCGAGCCTCGCTCAGAACGTGTCTCTTTATATAAAAAGTTGGCAGTTTGTTACAGAGGTTGGTACACCAATTACTTGTTAACCACTGAACCTGCCCGTGACATGTAAACTTCCCGTCGCTCATATGGGCAACCGATAGCGACGATAAGTAAACATTAAAAATAAAGTGTCATACCTCGAATAATTCGACAGGCAGTGTAGCGTACAATAAGTGTAGATCAAATTGCGTCTTATCGTCGTAGTCGTTGTCAATCGTCGATAGTTTAAACCTGTACTGTTTAGCTTCATCCCATGTTTCTCCTAGTTTCAACATCTGGATATTGATAAATTTAACAGATTAATGTAACCCTGCGTATTTATTTAATACCACCTGCTTATGTTTGCATGGCATCTTAAGTTTGCCGGGCATCTTAAGTTTGCCGGGCATCTTAAGTTTGCCGGGCCTCTTAAGTGTTCCGGGCCTCTTAAGTTTGCCGGGCCTTTTAAGTTTGCCAGGCATCTTAAGTTTGCCGGGCCTCTTAAGTTTGCAGGGCCTCTTATGTACGCCGGGCATCTTAAGTTTGCCGGGCCTCTTAAGTTTGCAGGGCCTCTTATGTACGCCGGGCATCATAAGTTTGCCGGGCCTCTTAAGTTTGCCGGGCCTCTAAACGTTACTGGTATTTTAAGCTTGCCGGGCCTCCGTGATCAAATGATTACGGTTGACTTCACATCACTTGGCCCTCACGTTAGTGTAACATATTGGGGTTATATGTTGATTAATATCCTCCATAATTAGTTTTATTTTATATTATATATTAATGAGTATTCAATTTGGTCTATTACTAATAATGCTGTATAAGGTATTTATAAAAGACAATTATACATGGAACTGAACTGACTGCTTATGTTGGCAGAGAAGCAAGTATATTTGGCGTGGACACTCCTTACATGTATGCCTTGTGTGATTTAGTGTGTGTTCTGGGATACGAAACACCAATAACACCATTTACCTGTATGTCATTAGGCATTGTGTGTGTTCTGGGATACGAGACACCAATAACACCATTTACCTGTATGTCAGTATGCATTGTGTGATTCAGTGTGTGTTCTGGGATACGAGACACCAATAACACCATTTACCTGTATGTCATTATGCGATTGTGTGGTGTCGTTTGCGTTCACAATCCGTATTCCCCCTGTACACACTCCGAGCTCGTAGCTCGGATCAACTAATGACAACGATTCCAAACAATTCGACGCTTCTGTGGCTACGTATGAACACCCAATTGGTACTGTCTGTTCCACATTTACAAATGTATATCCACTCTTGCTGAGTTCAATGGATGTAGCGAACTAATAACGAAAACAGTTCATAATTATTATAAAATATAAGCAAGAAACGACTGCTTTGTATGTTGTAATCAAGTGTCGCAGTGAACATCCAACTTAGAATTACGTAAATTAAGGGTTGTCCAGATGGCTTGCGGATGGTCGATGGTTCTACCCGAGTGCCTAAAGGGGTCTTACTCTATCAACCATAGTTGAATAGTCGTAAAGGATGTGAAATAAGCTGTTGGTGCTACTAACAATCGCCCCAACAAACTAATAAAATGGACATAAATTACACATAAAATACACATATAATAACGAATGATTTGTCTCAGCATGACAGCTTGCAATACACATTCGACATATACATGTAGTTTGTGTTCATGTTCTATATGTTCAAAATCAACTACGCTTTCATCCTCGCTAACGAGAGTGATTAATATAAGTTGTTAAAACTTGCTTCGCAATCGTTGTACACTAAATAAAGTTAAAACTATTAATAAAATTCCAAACACGAATGTCATATAATATAGTATGTATGAGATCACCACGAATGTAAGATCTTATATATATATATAACTACTTGCAATGCCACGTGTAAGTCAATACAAGCAATATTTATTTAGTAATAATATATTATAAGCACAAGTGATTTACCTTCCATCCGACATAGAAATCGTCACTCAATGATTCGCTTCCTGGAATAGTTGTATTACTTTGCACTACAGTAACGCCACACGCCACCTAAACATAAATTATATCTAACACAGTGAACTTTAGTTACTAATTTAGAAACATGTTTACCCTCGGAAATCCTTGGATTCAGTATAACGATATATCAGATATCAAAGTTTCAGTTTGACTTTCAAAGATATTTCTACTGTGACTATGAGCAGCCTGTGTTAGTATGACACCTTTGACGTGTTATATTTAAGTCCATATTACAGGCCTTGGTTTTGGTCAATACTACCGTACTTGGTTTTTGTCCATATTATCGGCCTTGTCTTTTTGCCATATTATCGACATTGACTTTGAACACGCCTATATGGTTAGCATGTATTGTCATTTTATGTCTCGAACGTATTCATTTATGTTTGCCGAGAATCCAAGATATTTCCGGTGGTATACCGTTTTGATAGAACATTTGTAGCATACTGTTAACAATTTGAACGACAATAGGCCCAGTGCAATTAGAGACCGGAAGTTGTAATTGGACACTATGGACGTCACGAATCGTACGCAAATATTTAAAAATAATTGAATATCATAAATGAAAGTGGAATATAGCTTTGGTATTGATGAAGTAATCGGTCAACGTTACGTGCATTATTTCATGGACTATTTGAAATGTAATACAGAGCAGCATACGCATGCATATTGACATGTATAGTGACTTTATAAGCCTGTTATTAAATATTGATAGTCGGACGTGAACTGTATAGAACCTGTTTTCAAATGATAGGGTCCGACGAGTGGTTAAGGTCTCTGACTTGTAAACCACTGTAAACTATCATCATTGATGGTCACGGGTGCAAGCCCCGCTCAGACTTTGTATCTTTATATGAAAAGTTGCCATTTTCTTACGAATGTTGGTGCACTAAGTACTGGTGAACCGCTTGAGCCAGTCCTGGAAATGTTTTGTTAGGTAAACTACTCGTGAAATGGGCAACCGGTAGCGACGTTAAATAAACTAAAATAAAAAATTAAAATACTGTTAAAGTATGATTTTACTGGACAATTAATTGCGACCGACATTATCGACATTTCATTTGTCTATTCTCGGTATTGGCAGTGTTTACCAGACATTTCATTTGTCTATTCTCCGTATTGGCAGTGTTTATTTTGAAACCTGTCTTACATTTATTTATGATTAGTGTATACCTCATAGCCAAATTTCAGATCAGTGAGGGCATCTCCTTTATACACAGTTTCGTTAGTGAAAGTCACAGGACCAACTTGCTGTTGTAATGTTCCATTGACATACCTAGAAGATATGAACGTAAACACATCAATTCATTCATATGTGTACGCTAACCAACTGGCTTTCGGAAGGTCTTGCCGTGTAGCCGCCAGTGCCTGAAATACTGTTCGGAGGGGCACCACAGGGCTTCCTACCTCAATGATAGCTGAAGAGTCACAATGGTGACATAGCTCTTGATGTTAAATCCACAGAACAAGCAAACCATACATGATGCGTTACCTACATTCACGACGCGTTATCTACATTCATGATGCGTTACCTACATTCATGATGCGTTACCTACATTCATGATGAGTTACCTACATTCATGATGCGTTACCTACATTCATGATGCGTTGCCTACATTCATGATGCGTTATCTACATTCACGACGCGTTACCTACATTCACGACGCGTTACCTACATTCACGACACTTGACCTACATTCACGACACTTGACCTACATTCACGACGCGTTATCTACATTCACGACGCGCTATCTACATTCATGATGCGTTATCTACATTCACGACGCGTTACCAACATTCACGACGCGTTATCTACATTCACGACGCGCTAGCTACATTCACGATGCGTTATCTACATTCATGATGCGTTATCTACATTCATGATGCGCTACCTACATTCACGACGCGTTATCTACATTCACGACGCGCTACCTACATTCACGATGCGTTACCTACATTCATGATGCATTACCTACATTCATGATGCATTACCTACATTCATGATGCATTACCTACATTCATGATGCATTACCTACATTCATGATGCATTACCTACATTCATGATGCATTACCTACATTCATGATGCATTACCTACATTCATGATGAGTTAACATTCATGATGCATTACCTACATTCATGATGCATTACCTACATTCATGATGCATTACCTACATTCATGATGCATTACCTACATTCATGATGAGTTAACATTCATGATGCTTACCTACATGCATGATGATTACCTACATTCATGATGCATTACTACATTCATGATGCATTACCTACATTCATGATGCATTACCTACATTCATGATGCATTACTACATTCATGATGCATTACCTACATTCATGATGCATTACCTACATTCATGATGCATTACCTACATTCATGATGCATTACCTACATTCATGATGCATTACCTACATTCATGATGCATTACCTACATGCATGATGTATTACCTACATTCATGGTGCATTACCTACATTCATGATGCATTACCTACATTCATGATGCATTACCTACATTCATGATGTATTACCTACATTCATGATGCATTACCTACATTCATGATGCATTACCTACATTCATGATGCATTACCTACATGCATGATGTATTACCTACATTCATGGTGCATTATCTACATTCACGACGCGTTACCTACATTCATGATGAGTTAACATTCATGATGCGTTGTCTGCGTTCGAGTGACCTATGTAAACGTGTGTATGTGTGTGTACCTGTGCGTGAGTATGCGTGCTTTGCATTTGCAACGTGTGTGCGTGCATCAATTCTATGTTGTGGTTGTATTTCATTACACCGGTAGCATTGTCATATTCGTGTACGCAGAAGTTATATAAGCGGTGTGTCAGTTGTTAAACATTAGCAATATAATATAGACACATAAGTTGTGTTACTGAATCTATCCTAAGTCATTTATCATCAACTATATTCATTGAATTGTATTTCATTGTGCCCACATTTTGATTATATGCTTTTGTTTGATAATAAGATTAATTAAATACATTTCAAGAATACAATATTTAACATAATATGTTCTAACTAGGTTAACGGTTTTACATTGAGTTCTACAATGTGTATGAACTATTAACAGCTTAGTACAATTTAGGCCAACATTGAGGCATACCATACCCTGCACATTATGTGCAATTTAGCTGCAATTCTTAGTTTTATTACTTTTGAAAATGACACGCTGTCACTTGTAATAATACATGCACATGTACATGGTTGTCACAATATCCTCCAGACAGCATGTTTCTGTAATGTTAGCATAAGCAAGAGACAGAGACACAAGAATGTGGCAAGGAGTGGTTTTCCACGACGAGCCGAGTTCGGGTATCCTATAGAACCTGTCATTTCGAATATTTAGAGTTTGAGGTAATTGTCTTGATCTGATTCACTTTACCAGTTGATCATATACGGATAGCTGCCATCCATATCGAAGGAACACCTGAATTGTAAATATGGACTGTACAATGTCGTTGCTATGCCGTCGATGTCAATCGGCTGTATGGTATGACCTATTTCAGGCAGCACCTTGATATTGTTGTTATGAACTGAAAAATGTAGTACATAATATTATAGAAAATGTTCAACTGTACTAATATTCACATCAGGTATAGCTGACTGTGGCCGAGTTACCTACATCCATGCGAGGAAGCTATCAAGTTGGTTTATGGAGGGTCGGTGGTTATACCTATGTGTCCATCCGTCACTGAAATACTGCTCAGAGGTTGCATCCTTTTCTCCCGGGTCATTCTCCAATAATACCTTGAGTGACCGAAGCTGTTCGCGCGGCTTTAAGCCATGTTAAAGACATCTTGTTCACGTCGTTCGCAAGCATGTTCCATGTTACATATTTGTCAATTCAACGTTATAGTCCATTTCAAAACGAGTCAACCTACGTGTATATGTCGAATGTGTCGGGCCTGGCTTATATTGCGGACACATTTTAAATACATTAATAATAATTAAATTGATTGAATACATGCCAAGACATATTTCGTAGATAGGCGTGTACTGGTACATCATGTTGAGGTCGTACTGCAACTGTCCATCGCATTTTCTAACATATATAGGAAATATATCCTCACACTCATCATCGTTGGTATAAAACTGATTCCAACAAAGGTTTATTCTCACAGGGGTTTCGTTAATCGTCCCAGGAAGAGAATCTGAAACTGAAATAATTGTAAACTAATTGACTGTTAATAATAATAATAATTATTATTTATGTATTGTGCAGAACAATGTCTAACAGTAGAGTATTCATCTAATTTCCATCATTTTACCAACAACGTTCTATTGGTATATTTACCGATTACAAATTACGGTAATGAGGATGAACATATAAATAGATAGATACTTTTATTTCCTCCATTTCTAAAGAGCATAGCATATTTACAAATCATTATTAATATGTATGTACAAACAGTATAATATAAATGCACAAATAACCCTTTAATTGTCAGTAGAGTACTTGCAGGTGAGCTATAAGTTCATTGGAATCATTGCAAGCACAGTTGTAGTACTCAATGAATCAATGCACAAACATCCTGATGCATCCAAGATAACAGAAAACAATTAGTTTACGGTAAACCCATTAAAGCAGCATTACATCGTAATAAAGGATGTTTTTGGTAAAATATAAATACTAATGTGTGTGTGTTTACAAAAATCGAAATAGTCGCTTATAAATGATAACATTCCAATACATATAAACCGTCGTATACGTGACTTTGTTTATCAACAAGCGAACTTTTTATCAACACACGAAATGTAAACACGCACAGCGCGCATGCGTGAAACAACAGAGGATGTAGAGAACAACGTTGGAATGTCAACATATTTTGAACATGAAAGACTATCTATCTATCTTCCTCTAATGTGGAACCCCTCGCGGGGCTGTAGACATGTCCCTAAAAGACTAACGTGTGACAAATGGGGACGATGCATTCCGAATGTAAACAAGTGCGGACGATGCGTTCCGATTGTAAACAAGTGCGGGATCGATCGATTCGGAAAGTCCTACTTTCGGTTTCGAGTTTGTTTTATCGCAAAAAAACAGTGTGTACCAATTGAACATAATTATACAAAGTATAATGTAAGAATGTGTAGCAGCATTGCTACCCATACGTAACATTTAAAATTTTCAAATATCTTTTATTTCATACGATGTAATGCTGCTTTAAGCGTGTCCTTACTCTATATAATAGTTGTGTTGAGAACACCCAAGGTCTCCATATGTTGAGCTTGAGGTATAAATACTTGAGGTAATGGTATCTTGCCGAAACGAAAAACAAGACAGCTACTAATATGTATATATGTGAATTATGCATTGTTGACTGTTATCTAACCTAATGAATTGCAATATAATCTATTTCTTTTGATTTTCCGAATGTGTCGAAAAGACTATTATTTCCAGCAAATTTATCACAGAATGTAGCCGGTCCAGTGATTGGGTCAATTCCTACCTACGAGGCCCCTGCTACATCTGTGACACTCTCCCCAGAACAAACACTCTTTGATACAAACGTTAATAGTACCCCATATATTATACTCGAATATACTTACAATGCTTTACATACAGATCATACTCCTGCATGATCTTCTGTTAAATATCTAGGATATAGTAGGCATATATAACCTTGTATTTAGTCAAATAGTCTATGGACGAATACATATTTAGCAATATATATAACAGTTATGATGTCCGAACATAACAATGTGCACCAGTAAAACATACAATCAGTTTGCGTTCAACTACCCGGAAAACATTCTACATATTAGCTTCAATAGCAACAAGTTCCTTGGAACAGGATTATCATCTACCTGTAACGCTAAAGATAGTAATGCATTGCACTGGTGTATTGGTGATAAAAGCATGAATTATATATAACCTTTAGTCAGCTAAAATGTTCAACACTTTACACCTTATGTGATCAATTGCATGACAATAACACATTTGTAACATGTACTTAAGAATTGTCTCGATATCAATTGACCCAATACTGAGGCTGCTAATTTGCACAGGGGAAGTAACTCATGCCTCCTTCTACACGCCGACCAGAGTACACATGGGCCTTAATGGTGGGACTTAATAATGTGCGGTATGGTTAATTGTGCTTGAAGTCTGACGAACCGTTCTTGCTTGTTAGCTGCTGATACACTCTTCTTGAGTACACTTTTCCAAGTTAATATTGCAGGGAAAAATCCCGTTGTGATATAACATTCAAGGAAATGTAACAACCTGTACATTCCAAGCAATCTATTTATATATATATATATATATATATCCTGCATGAATCCCGAATACTGTCTATCAGGATTAATATAACGTACTAGTCTATATGTAAATAGTTGCTTGGCTAATAGATTGCATGGTAATCTACACAATTGACCAAAGAAAATTAGTTTTCGCAAATCAACGATTCCTTCAATGCAGTCGATGTTGAGCGTACACAATGCATAGTCAGTGTTCGTATATTTATTGAAGCCTTGTGTTAATTTCACACAGAAACGGTAATCTGTTTCTAACTTAGATAAGTCGGTTTTGCATGTCATGTTCCATAATTCGCATCCATATAAGGCCTTAGGTAACACTATAGATGAGGAAATAATTTTCATCGACAATGGATTCAATGTTGATGATTGAAGCCCACTATTTATCTCACTACATGTACATATAAATGATGATCGTCACATGTTGATAATATATTGAAGTATGTTACATGTTATTTAATTGGTTGGAAATTGATTTGGAATTAGAGCGCGATGCTGCCTGGACATTTGACATGCTATGTTTACTCATCAATATTAATGCACATCCGAAGTTTGTAGGATGCTTATCAAACAAGCTTGGTTTGACTTCGAATATCATGTGACCTTTACGTTGGGCACTCTGATCGCAATCAATATGGACCATATGCGATCTTTATCCCTACCAAATTTGAAATAGGTGTGTATTCTGCTCTCAAGTTATTGGGCGGAAACATAGTTTACGCACGAGACCTCTGAGACCTTTACAGTTGCTCTACTATCTCCAAATGCAATAGCTGACATCACCCAAGCCAATGAGACTACCAAGTGTGTTTGAAGTATTTGCGTGGAAACAAAGCATGGCAGACAGATAGACAAACAAACAGACACACATACACATGAATAGACATACAGAGACATACACAAGGTAAAGCAATATATTATTTATGGAAGTACAGCTTCCGCTCTGGAAACAACAAATATGTTAACAAATATGTCATCAGTTGATAAAAACCCACCCAGTACTAATTCATGGAGATAATAGTGTTCTAGTGATATTATTATTGTTATCCCCACATTCTTTACTTTACGAATCAGTTATCGTGAATTAATCGTGCTCACAATTACCATAGCGTTGACATACTGTCGACTTTAGACGTATGCTTTGTAGGATCATATATGTCACATATCACATTATTCACAGATGGGACAAATGCGATAGAGGATATTTGTGTTTATTTATTACAGTATAAGATAAGATTTTATTTCACCGAGTGATCACCGAAATTTGTATTTCCACTAGTGGTGATTGACTGTATCAACTTCTCCTGAGCAGCTAGTTTACTCTAATTAGCTATGAATTTGATTGATTATTTCGAGGCACTGTTAATACGACTAATAATTGCACATCGTGACACATATATGTGTTATTAATATATAGGCCAAATGATATGGCCTGCTGTACAGTATATGGGCCAGTTAAGAGTAGTCCTTTTAGCTGTCTGATTAGCGTAGTGGTTAGCGCGCTCGCTTCTCACCAATGCAACCCGGGTTCGATCATCGTAGCGTGAAGTATGTGAGATGGTACGGTGGTCGCCAGATCGGACAGGATGGTTTTCTCCGGGTACTCCGGTTTCCTCCCACACGAATGACCACATATATGCGTTAGTCCGCGCCAACGAGAGTGATTAATATAAGTTGTTAAATCTTGCTTCACAATCGTTATAAAATAAATAAAGTTAAAAAAAAGGTTTAAGAGTAGAGTATGTGCCACTACAGACGGATCTGTAGTCCAGTGGTTAACATGCTGGACTGGTAATCCAGGGATGGGAGGTTCGATCTCCCGTTTGACCCTAATAAAATTAACAGTCTTTCAGAGGGTACTTTAAACCGAGGTCTCGTGTCGGTACTTTACATCGTACACGTAAAAGAACCAGATGAGACTCTGCAATGGGTCTCTGTCTGTATCATTGGACTATCCTCCAAAAGTCTAAAATGACTAATCTCTTCAGGAGACGTCGCCCATATGGGCAACCGGTAGCGACGATAAATAAATGTAAGACATACACATTATGTTAGCCTGGGAACAGGTGTCGATATATTTTGCCTGGTCAGTCATATAAATAAGTTTTAACACAGAGACTATTAATTGGGCCCTGGCACCCAGGCTAACATTATGTTCCACTTGTGCACATACCATAGATTGCCAAACACCCTGCTAATACGCAATGTTTTATCAAGTCATGTCAAGTCAAAACACCTTTTAGTCGCTCATTTCAGACACATACATGAATGAATGAGGATTTCATTAACATATGGTTGTTCGAGGCTTGTGTAACATGATATGTAAATAATAAAGATTATAATAATAACTAGACTAAATAGGTATCTAGATCCAGGGACACTATCTTCAAACTAGACTAAATAGGTATCTAGATTCAAGGACCCTATCTTCCAACTAGACTAAATAGGTATCTAGATTCAAGGACCCTATCTTCCAACTAGACTAAATAGGTATCTAGATTCAAGAACACTATCTTCCAACTAGATTAAATAGGTATCTAGATTCAAGAAACCTATCTTCCAACTAGACTAAATAGGTATCTAGATTCAAGAACCCTATCTTCCAACTAGACTAAATAGGTATCTAGATTCAAGAACCCTATCTTCCAACTAGACTAAATAGGTATCTAGATTCAAGAAACCTATCTTCCAACTAGACTAAATAGGTATCTAGATTCAAGAACCCTATCTTCCATCTAGACTAAATAGGTATCTAGATTCAAGAAACCTATCTTCCAACTAGTCTAAATATGTATCTAGATTCAAGGAAACTATCTTCCAACTAGACTAATAAGGTATCTAGATTCAAGGACCATATCTTCCATCAGACTAAATAGGTATCTAGATTCAAGAACCCTATCTTCCAACTAGACTAAATAGGTATCTAGATTCAAGAACCCTATCTTCCAACTAGACTAAATAGGTATCTAGATCCAGGGACACTATCTTCCAACTAGACTAAATAGGTATCTAGATTCAAGAACCCTATCTTCCAACTAGACGAAATAGGTATCTAGATTCAAGAACCATATCTTCCAACTAGACTAAATAGGTATCTAGATCCAGGGACACTATCTTCCAACTAGACTAAATAGGTATCTAGATTCAAGAACCCTATCTTCCAACTAGACTAAATAGGTATCTAGATTCAAGAACCCTATCTTCCAACTAGACTAAATAGGTATCTAGATCCAGGGACACTATCTTCCAACTAGACTAAATAGGTATCTAGATTCAAGAACCCTATCTTCCAACTAGACGAAATAGGTATCTAGATTCAAGAACCATATCTTCCAACTAGACTAAATAGGTATCTAGATCCAGGGACACTATCTTCCAACTAGACTAAATAGGTATCTAGATTCAAGAACCCTATCTTCCAACTAGACTAAATAGGTATCTAGATTCAAGAACCCTATCTTCCAAATAGACTAAATAGGTATCTAGATCCAGGGACCCTATCTTCCAACTAGACTAAATATGTATCTAGATTCAAGAACCCTATCTTCCATCTAGACTAAATAGGTATCTAGATTCAAGAACCCTATCTTCCATCTAGACTAAATAGGTATCTAGATTCAAGAACCCTATCTTCCAACTAGACTAAATAGGTATCTAGATTCAAGAACCCTATCTTCCAACTAGACTAAATAGGTATCTAGATCCAGGGACACTATCTTCCAACTAGACTAAATATGTATCTAGATTCAAGAACCCTATCTTCCAACTAGATTAAATAGGTATCTAGATTCAAGAACCCTATCTTCCAAATAGACTAAATAGGTATCTAGATCCAGGGACCCTATCTTCCAACTAGACTAAATATGTATCTAGATTCAAGAACCCTATCTTCCAACTAGACTAAATAGGTATCTAGATTCAAGGACCCTATCTTCCATCTAGACTAAATAGGTATCTAGATTCAAGAACCCTATCTTCCATCTAGACTAAATAGGTATCTAGATTCAAGAACCCTATCTTCCAACTAGACTAAATAGGTATCTAGATTCAAGAACCCTATCTTCCAACTAGACTAAATAGGTATCTAGATTCAAGAACCCTATCTTCCAACTAGACTACATAGGTATCTAGATTCAAGGACCCTATCTTCCATCTAGACTAAATAGGTATCTAGATCCAGGGACACTATCTTCCAACTAGACTAAATAGGTATCTAGATGCAAGAACCCTATCTGCCAACTAGACTAAATAGGTATCTAGATTTAAGAACCATATCTTCCAACTAGACTAAATAGGTATCTAGATTCAGGGAAACTATCTTCCAACTAGACTAAATAGGTATCTAGATCCAGGGACCCTATCTTCCAACTAGACTAAATAGGTATCTAGATTAAGGGAAACTATCTTCCAACTAGACTAAATAAGTATCTAGATCCAGGGACCCTATCTTCCAACTAGACTAAATAGGTATCTAGATTCAAGAACCCTATCTTCCAACTAGACTAAATAGGTATCTAGATTCAAGAACCCTATCTTCCAACTAGACTAAATAGGTATCTAGATTCAAGAACCCTATCTTCCAACTAGACTAAATAGGTATCTAGATCCAGGGACACTATCGTCCAACTAGACTAAATAGGTATCTAGATTCAAGAACCCTATCTTCCAACTAGACTAAATAGGTATCTAGATCCAGGGACACTATCGTCCAACTAGACTAAATAGGTATCTAGATTCGAGGGCCCTATCTTCCAACTAGACTAAATAGGTATCTAGATCCAGGGACACTATCGTCCAACTAGACTAAATAGGTATCTAGATTCAAGAACCCTATTTTCCAACTAGACTAAATAGGTATCAGTGTATAGTATTTATGTTTTACTGAGAAATTATGTCCCTTGAGAAAACTTCAGACTTGATGATTGTGTAGAAAATGTGTGATATAAGAAGTCAGGCAGTTGCAAAGTGAAGGTGGGGGAGGGGGTATACTGTAATATTTGGCGGAAGAGTAAACTGTGTTAGCACAGGTAAATGTTGTCAATGTTCTAGAATAAATTTGTAATATTTTTGCTGTTTTTCAGTTTAAACTCTATTTAGTTGACGAGTGCGAAACAAGCTTTAACAACTTATATTAATCACTCTCGTTGGCGAAGATGAAAGCGTAACTGTGGTCATTCGTGAGGGAGGAAACCGGAGGACCCCGAGAAAATCTACCTGTCCGATCTGGTGACCACCGGACAAACTCGCATACTTCCCGGTCCGAGGATCGAACCCGGGTTGCACTGGTGAGAAGCGAGCGGGCTAACCACTACTCTAATCGGACAGCCAACATACATGTATACAATATTGAGCATCTTTAGAGTGCAGACCATACTTTCTGAGGTTCACCCGGGGTCTTCCAATAACAGCTGGTGAGTCGCCACATGATCGAAATTATCGACTTTAAAACTCGATTACAATAGATGCTGCATCTATTGAAGAACCAACTTATCACGAGTAAACGGATGTAATTGTATATACATTGGATATATGGACCTGATCTAGCATCATGTCATTTACTTTTCATCTTACTAAAGTATCATATTCGTTGATGTTTGTTTTATATGACATAAATAACAATAATTATGAATATAATTACTCAGACTGAATACCGTCCAGGGATCTCCACATTTATCGGCGTCTTCACTGGTTGGAAAGTCAAATTGTTTCCCGTTGTATACTGTACTATACCATCCAGGTTGATCATAAGGTACTATCACTAGTATCGTGCTAGCGTCAACCATTACAAAAACAGGCAGTGGCAATGCAGGTGTGTCACATGCTACTTAAGACGACAAATCAGGATACACAATTAAATAGAATAATTATTATCCTCGTGTTACAGTGTCGTACATGTTCATATTAATTATCTCTACATATTTACTTAATACTATTCACATTTTATTACATATATGCAGAGGGGCCTCCGTGGCCAAGTGGTTATTATCGTTGACTTCAAATTACCTGCCCCCCACATCGCAGTAGGTTCGAATCCCACTGTGGGTGTGTAATTACCCCACTGAGAATGTCGAATTATATCATGTTATGCGAAGAAGCTAACCAACCGGGTTGTGGTAGGGCGGTGGTTCTACCCGTATACCAGTCCGTGTCTCAACTACTTCTTGGAAGGGCACCCGGGTTCGTCCTCCGCCAACAATAGCTGGAGAGGCGTCATATGACCTAAGCTGTTGGGGCGACTTTAAACCCCCACAACAAACAAACTATATTGTGTTGTGAACACACGTATTCACGTCCGGCGTTGTTTGCTTTGCACAATGACATTGCATCGATGCCTTCATGATTAATGTACTCATAGAGGTAGGGTATTTGTTTAGGGGTTATTGTTTAGATGTATTGTTAGATACCTGATTTACCGTGAACATATCACGTCTTCATTAACAATTAATACTCATACAGCTACTGGTTTATGTACAGGGCAATCAGATTGCATTCCATACAGATCGACACGTTCTCATAGTTATACGTGTGTGTAGATAGGAGGCAGAGAAACTAGGTTGACCAGCTAGACATAGTGTCTTTGAATTCGTACATTAATATATAGTAAAGGAAGAATATTAGAAACAAAAACTTACAGTCCACGTAGACTCTGTCTGCAAATGAAAAATAAACATGTTACATGTTTGTGATAGTGACAGGGTCGTACGAGTATATTTTGTAAATATCATGCAGCTAGTATTAGTCGATGCGAACGCATTATTATTATTATTATTATTATTAGTATATGCGCGTAGTATCAAGTTATACTCATTGTCCGAACATGGTAACTATTAGTCCTGTTTTCAAATTCACAGAGGATTCGTGATTGTGCCAAAACATGTTATATTATTCTACAGAGTCGTCCGTTTTTATTATGCAATTATTGTTTTAATTTGTATATAATGTCATTATGCCTTAGTCTTTCTAACTGTTGAATAATTACTTTATCTCATCTGTAAACTTCATAAATCCAAATTCTTAATCAGAGTGCACTAATACCAATGTAGACTGTCAGTGTTTTATCATTGATATCCGATTAGCAGTGATGTTGCAATTCAATTCAATTCAAAATCTGTATCCCCCATCAAGACGATATGTACAAACATAGACAATGGTACAATTTACTAATATGCAACAGCAACAACAACATAATATATTATAATAATATATGTTATACAATATGTATACTATATATATATAGAGCATAATTAAGCGTAGTTATGGATTATGCTACCAATGCCTTTGTAGGCCTATACATTTATACTGATAACCTGGGCTCCTTGAAGGATACCGTTTGGTCGTGTTGCATCGTTTCATATACCTGGCATGTAATTGACTAGTATCAGTCACATTGTTCACATACACGTGCTAGTATGTTCATACAATCAAGCACGTACCCGTATGAACGCCTTAGACATTGTATTTCTACATCATGCTCGAGAATTGTACCAATAGACGCCCCTAATAGATTATGGGTCCACGTTGTTTCTTTATCCAACATGAGTAATTCGTTAATAAATAAGCTAGGATGCGTTCACAATAAATCACTGACAATGCAAGAACGCAGATGTGAAGTATCCGTGCATTCACTTATCACGTGCATTAACTAGGTCCATACATGTGCTACCACACATTAGACACACAGAAATGTCATTAGTCACGAGTCTGGATCATATGATGATTACTGAGCGCACCTTGCTGTATTAAATATGCTGTGATAAATGAGTGTTGTATTATTTATTGTTCATCTCTTATAACTCCATGTTGGAGTGGCATTGCACTTTTATGCCGTAAACTATCTATGTATCGTTATTGTAAATACTGTGTACAATGATGAGATGTCAATAACATATTACTACTACTGGCTTCCCGACTTGACATTTACATATATTACTGTAAATTATGTTGGTACATGTGTCAAAGAAGGCCGATACAGTATTGTGTTGGCTATATGAACTATATAGACGAACATATATTAAACGGTATTATAGAGTAATCCCACGTTCGCTTAAATTTACTCCGTTGTTGTCCAATAAAAACAAAACAGAATTATATATGTTAAGCAAATTTATACAAGCAACTATTGAGATACGTGTCCTTAGATCATAAACGGTTAATACGATTAATAAGATTAATAATTATTATGCACTGATATTGAATGTTTATCATGAAGATGTCCACACATCGTGTTCACTACATATTAATTGATATGGTATATGCATTGCATACGGTTCTGTATATGAAATGATTGATCTGAATCATCGATTATGTTGTTTTTATTATCATGTTTTGTTGTAAATAGTACTTATTCCGAAGGCTGAAGATGCGTGGAAATAACGAAGCCCTATCGGGTTCTTTGCACCCATCTTCAGTCCGAGGGTGGGACTTCCTTATCTGCACTTCTATGGAGGTGACAATTGATTCACACTAATGTTGATTGTCACTTAAAAGTAAACACCAGGTTCAAGATACCATCTTGGCCGAGCTAAGCATCAGTACTGACAACAAGAGTATTTGTTTTATCCTACCTTCATGTGTAATAAGGTCAAACACGTCTTGCCTTTGCTTTATTATTCAGTGCCAAATAAACCAATTGTTATGTCATAATGCTGCGTGCATGGTGGCAGTTGTTCACAGATGGTATGATAAACTTCAGCCGTTCAGGTCATGAGAAATATGTACTCGTTACTCTCAAAAACGTCTTTCTTACCAGAAGATAGGATAAATAGAATATTAGGTTATTGACTTATAATTACAGACGGATCTGTAGTCCAGTGGTTAGCACGCTGGAATGGTAATCCAGGGATCGCAGGATCGACCCTCCCTCTGACCATAATACAACCTACAGGATCTCTGTATGTATCATTGCACTCTCCTCTAAACATCTAATATGACTAATCTCTTCAGGAAGCGTCGCTCATATGGTAACCGGTAGCGACGATAAATAAACGTAAAACATACATGTCTTATAATTGTGTTATAAATTATTAGGTTCGTCTCCGAAAAATACAGACAGAGCCTCGCCTTGTATATTTTCCTCAACTCGCACAATCTATTAAAATGTATAAGACAGTAACCTAATATTCTCTATATATTATCATACAAATACCACAATATATACTAGTTATATACACACCTCAAACTGTATGTAATGTTATTTGTTCTTACCCATGCAAATGTAATCGTATGTGTACTCGTCTGTGACTTCATCCAGTGTAACCTTGTACAGTAAGTCATCGTCACATTTGATCATATCAACCGTAACGTCCATCAAGCATATTCCATTCTTATCCATGGCACATGCATCAACTGTCACAACCGTATCAGTAATATCCGCTATGTCTGGGTGTTTCCCTGTATAATTGTTGATTATATGAGTTATACTTTGTTCTAGATGAGCACGTCCTTTTCTTAGATTTACTACACTAGTTGGTGTCCGTAGACATTTAAAAAGGAAATGACTGGAAGGGAATCCATTTGTATCTTTTGATTATCATTATGTGTAATTAGTTCAAAATATAACATATCATCAACAAAGTAAAAGTGTATATACTAGGCTATCAAGTGAATTACACACACATATTTATCATATGGTTTTATCAAGATATACCAAAGTCAGCATCTTTATAATAATGGATATACATATTAATAGCTCTGTATAAGGCCTCCCTCCCACAAAGTCAACATCTTTATAATACATACCTATATTAATAGCTCTGTATAAGGCCTCCCTCCCACAAAGTCAGCATCTTTATAATACATACCTATATTAATAGCTCTGTATAAGGCCTCCCTCCCACAAAGTCAGCATCTTTATAATGCATACCTATATTAATAGCTCTGTATAAGGCCTCCCTCCAACAAAGTCAGCATCTTTATAATACATACCTATATTAATAGCTCTGTATAAGGCCTCCCTCCAACAAAGTCAGCATCTTTATAATACATACATATATTAATAGCTCTGTATAAGGCCTCTCTCCCACAAAGTCAATATCGTTATTGTGACGTATTAAACCTCACGACACGAGGATACATTGTTATAAAATGCGGAATATTCGACATATTACCTTTAAGTACAATTACGTTGCTCTCGCCTTGGAAACACGTAGATGACACCATCTCCTTCCATTGTATCTGCGAATGCCATCCCCAAAACGAAGTGTTATGCCACATATGTGCATTTTCATAATACACATACCAATTATAGTTCCCGCCATAATAGTTCTGGTGATACAACGTATACTCTAATATGTTCTCGCATGAATACACATCTGAAACACGAACACGCTGCATGTATATCAATTAGTCACATTCTACGGTGTCACGTGTTAGGGTGTCACGTGTCGTAGTGTATCATATCAATTTATCTCCATTATTCTACAGTTACAACATACTGAGCAATAATTAGTCGCCTAAATGAGTACAGTCGTCTTATATAATTGTTCATACGAAAGATCGAGTGTCAGACACTATAACACTGCAAAACAACACTAAGCAACAAGAAATGTGTGTGAATGTGTCGTTCTGCACTGGGTGTATTCTGCTGCATTTGTGTACGTTTATATTATATGCCTTGCTAATGGATGGTCCGTACATTTGGAGTTTCTCTTAGACTCTTACTGTTGCCACATGTCAATAAAATGTTGATATTTAATGTGAGCGGGTATACAATTTATGTGTTGCTGTTAACGTTATGTCTATATAGAAAATTAACCTTAATTAATGTATTTTTTTTAAATAATGACATATATTTAAAGACAATGATATGTCGCCTTTCAACGGCATATGCTTATTGAATATACAATTCTACACAATGTATGTTTGTTAATGTATATTGTTTCGATTAAAAGTATTTGTCATTTCATTTTTGTACACACAACAC
The DNA here is from genome assembly GCA_014843695.1 of Archivesica marissinica. Taxonomy (NCBI): domain Eukaryota; kingdom Metazoa; phylum Mollusca; class Bivalvia; order Venerida; family Vesicomyidae; genus Archivesica; species Archivesica marissinica. Next base: position 7,028,563 of record CM026401.1, on the reverse strand, counting down.
GATTTTTGTCAAATCCATATATATTTCTTCATGATCATGAACATCGATTTTTGTGAACATCGATAATGTTGTCTAAATGAACAAATTAGTGAAACGGTTAAAAACGCTATAATTTGTTTATCTCACAAATCGAGGTTAATTTATTTCGAATACATTAAACTTATACAACAATGTATTGGTGGGTCCTTTTCATCAAAAAAAAGAAAGAAAACAACTATACAAGTCATGTAGTTTCGGTAGAAACGGTTAAAAAACTATACAAGTCATGTAGTTTCGGTAGAAACGGTTAAACAACTATACAAGTCATGCATTTTGGGTAGAAACGGTTAAACAATTATACAAGTCATGTAGATTCGGTAGAAACGGTTAAACAATTATACAAGTCATGTAGTTTCGGTAGAAACGGTTAAACAATTATACAAGTCATGTAGTTTCGGTAGAAACGGTTATTCAGGTGGACACTTCTAAGACATATTTCATCAGAAATACATGAAATAAATAAATATAGCCCGCTATAGATCTAAAATTGTATATTGCTAGACAGTCTGAATAATGACTGAGGATATATATTAAAACGAATTAATAATTGACACCATCTATCATGAATGGATTGGACGGTAATAAATTAGTTCTAAGAATAGTGAGAGATATGAGTCATTCACCGAAAGGAAGTAATTCATGAACGTTTTGAAAACTGTAAATATGTGTACACAATGTTTGTGTCGACTTTCGCCGTAAATACAACGCTGCCCAATCGTTGTTAACCATTCATGGTCGATTAATTCCGGAATATTTTTATTTTAGTATTATTTGTTTTGTAGTTCTAGCACCTTGCCAAAAAAGTTGTAGATTTTTCAAACTCAGTATGTGGGGGTGTTGTAGGTAGTTGGTGAAAGGAGTGTAAGGAGAAATGGAGAAAATCTAAATAAGCTACCAGCTTCCGATTTAATCCATTTGTTCTTGTATATTAATGTTACAACATGATGTAAATATTGATAAAATGAAATAATTTATGTTTAAACTAAAAGAGTGTAATTCAAAATCCTTCGTTTGCTATGTTAAATCAACACTATTGATATGTTGTCTTCCACAGCCTGGCTTGTTTTAGATTAAAATACTTAACATATCTCTTATGTAACTTAAAAACTAGGGTTCATTTATCTTCAAAGAGATAGTTTTGTGTTTACTTACGGGCACTGTTACATTTCACACCAACATAACAACATAATGCATGTATCCAGTGAGCACATCGATATATAGCCGTCATTGGGCCAATATGATGTCCATATCGGATCGATATTGGACATGATATCGGACCAATATAGATTTGTCCATCGGTTTTGATCGGATCTATAACGCATAGGTCAAATGGATTTAGAAAACATAGAACTACTATTAATCATCTCTCATCATTACGGAATATTAGTACACACGCAAGCATTAGTGGAAAGATATGGGCTTTTTTTAAAGACACTGTATTGGACAGTTTCGTCTAGTGTTATACTATGTCCTATATGTTAAATGGCTTGATGTAGACCATGATGATCATTGTCTCCCTTGTTTATTAACATGTGTGTTGCAATTAAGGTTGTTGATAAATGTGTACGTGTCATGTTAATAACATGATAATAAATGCAACTAATTGGTGTAATGTTAATAACATGATACTAAATGCAACTAATTGGTGTAATGTTAATAACATGATACTAAATGCAACTAATTGGTGTAATGTTAATAACATGATACTAAATCCAACTAATTGGTGTAATGTTAATAACATGATACTAAATGCAACTAATTGGTGTAATGTTAATAACATGATACTAAATCCAATTTATTGATATAATGTTAATAACATGATACTAAATCCAACTAATTGGTATAATGTTAATAACATGATACTATATCCAACTAATTGGTGTAATGTTAATAACATGATACTGAATCCAACTAATTGGTGTAATGCTAATAACATGATAATAAATCCAACTAATTGATGTAATGTTAATAACATGATACTAAATCCAACTACACATCTCCTCACAGGGGTCAACAAAATTACTCGAGAATAAAACCATGATTATCTGGTAAAGTGAGGCTAACTGGGAACATGTGATTAAATTATAAATGTAGCAATGTTGGAGCTTTAGTGTGCATATTTTGGATTGTAAACACAAGTGTAAAAATATGGATTTAGAGGCTAGTAAGTGATTAGTATTTGAATGCTGTATGTGATTTCTCCATGTAAATCGTGTAAACCGTGCCACGTTCGCACTCTATTGAATACCAATCACATCGAACCCACGCATAAGCTTTTCAAAAGTATTGTAAAGAAAAAAAGAACTGCTACACTGAATCTTAATATGAGTGATAGCTTGAACACTCCTGTTTCAACAACTAAAAAACGAGACCTTTCATCGCCAGAGGAACTAGCTCCTAAGAAAAAGAAAACCGACAGTGAAATTTCCGTAAAAGCAACTACAGATGTGGCGGCAACTAATATAACCTTGGACGAAGTTGCTATACATTCGATTGCAGTGGAACTAACAGACACTGTTATCGCACGAGTATCTGACTCCATGCATGGGATGGTAGAGACAATTGTTAAGGGGATCATCGATGGGCTGTCGGCTGTCAACCCGAATAGGACTACTGGAGTCCGAGAACAAGACGCTGAATGACAGTAACGAGGCTTTGTCATCTCATGTCCAGGCACTAGAGACAATAGTCGACTCGGCCGAACAATACAGCCGACGTAATTGCCTGCGGTTTGCTGGTGTTGACGAGGACCGCAAGCTTTTTAAGGCTGATCTAATTCAAGGATGATTGTCAACGGATGGAACACTTTTGATCAAAGTTTTCGATACCATCAGGCGCATTCAGACTGAGGCTGATCTATATAAGTACAAACATCCTGCGACAGCCGAAAAATGGTGTAACGTAACATTTTGTGTGCAGTATACGGTCAATTGTTTCGACGAGACAGTGAACTCTTATACAGATCAGTGCGCCCTAACGATATTATCGTGTTCTATCATATTACAACAATGGATTTCTTATACGTTTGCGGAAAGTAGCTTATGGATCATGCGACTTGTCTATCCGTATAACAGTGCAATGAATATTCACATATTTATTGATTACATATAGTATTATGTGATTTCTTTCGATGTACAGGACTATATTAAATTGGCGCTGTTTACTCATGTGTCAATAGATGCTACAGATCTATGTATACACATATGATTACCCTATTAACCAGTTCCTTGGGAGCTTGAATGGTATTAATCGCTTCTACTACTTATTTCTTTATTTAGTTTCATTCATTTATCTAACATGAGTCATTTCACGGAACCATTGAAACATTGATTTTAAATTGTCAAACCGGTTTCTTGCATAAGTCATTATATGTTTAATACATGTAAAAGACATTATACTTTTACAAGTGTGTCTTTATTCAGGTGCGCTTGAATTTTAGCTAATATATATATTACACTTTTACCACAGCATATATATGTAAACAACGCCAATTTAAGTTTGCAGGTCTTTGTTTGTGTTGTTTTTTATAAAGTGGCGATCAACAATGTTCCCCAGTTTGACATGTGTATTGTAAGGATATGACCCAGATTAACGCAGAGCTCGTGCCTGGTTACTCCCCTTATATAGAGTACCGGTGTAACATTTCCGAAGTATTCCCGTGATTAGTATTACGGAAGTGCCTTGTAAATGGTCATCATTCTCAAAGATCTTGATATTACATTGATTTTAGGGGAGCTGTTATGTTCTTAAAACGGGTCCTTCCATGTATTGTAGTTACATATTTCATACATGAATATCAACTTCAGTGTAAGAACTCTATCCAGCTGACTAGCGGAGGGGGTCGGTGGTTCTACCAGGTCAGTGTCTGAAACACAGCTCGGATGGGCTTCCTCCAACATTAATAGCTGACTTGCATAGTCGTGATTTGTAACCACCTTATTTATAGTATCTCCATACGTTGAACTTGATCAGAACTCTTGCAGACCTATGTTGCATCATTGGCAATTGTATTGATTTGTCATTTAATATCATGCTGGAATTCATCCTATTATAAGAGATCTGTGTTCACTATTGTATAATAATTATGTATAATTAAATCACTGTACTGTACGTGCACTGTAGTGGGTATGAAATTATGAATACAGGAAGTATTCATAAGTTCATATGTTTATAGTATGTTCACATGGTAGCTTCATCAACATTCACATTGCATGTATACTAGTATACCATTTTCCCAACACTACATTCATTTCACTGAATGGTAGTTCATATATTAATTTTGATTTTATATTTTTCTTTTATTTTCATTGGAGATAGATATTCACTCAAGATGCCTTCAGATACCTGTCCGTTTCTTTATTTTGTCACTGGCTGCGTGTATTGCGGAACCATCACCCCAATGACTATATTTCAACCTGGTATTACATAATGAACACTGACATAAGCTTATACAGGGTGAGAGTAGGCGTTTTCACTCCTTTACACACAAGGGCCTATGTAGTGAAACAGCTTTCGAGCTGCTAACATGGCTTTTCCTTATTCTCCTACTCTGTGGCGACGTTCATGAAAATCCGGGACCTAACTCTCATACATCTGATTCGCTTTCATCTGTTACTCTATCTTCGGACTCCAGTTACTCTGACGACGACGCTATGATTTAGTCCTTCCAGTCTGGCTTATATTTTGCTTATTACAACGTACAAAGCTTTCTGCCGAAAATAGATGTCCTGAGTACTGAATTATCTCACTTTGATGTTTTGTCCTTTACCGAAACATGGCTTGGGAATAATATTGACTCTGATGATCTTGCTATCCATAACTACTCAAAACCTTTCAGGAAGGATATGACGTCTGACAACTACGGTGGAATTCTTGTTTATGTTAAAGATAACGTTCCGGCACTTCGAACGCTTGACTTAGAACCTCAAGATATAGAATGTGTATGGGTCGAGCTACGTCTTAAGAGCAAACGGGTACTTCTGGGAACTTTCTACAGGCCACCAAACTCTTCTCCGCCTGTCTTAACTAGTATTGAGAATTATATCGGTCTTGCAATTGATTCAAATGTGGATATCATTGTTACAGGTGATTTCAATCTTGTCATGCTAAAACATAACACTCGCAACAAGGTAAACAGCATCTCTCAACAATATGGTTTATCACAACTCATCATAGAACCAACTAGTTTCTTTTAAGGACATTGTGTGTCAGCGGTGTTGGCGATCCTTTCCTAGGTCAAAACACAAGATATCATTGTCCTATTGTTTGCTGTTTCAGACATGAGAAGTCCAAATTACCTAATCTCAAACGAACATTCTGGCAATATGATATTGGGGATTATGCAACACTCAGGGAACGAACGTCAAACATTAATTGGGATTCACTTATACATACAGACATTGACACATATACTACAAACATAACTAACACACTCATCCGATTAGCAGAAGAAACGACACCAAGTAAAATAGTAACAGTGCATCAATCAGACCACCATGGATACATAACGAAATTAGAAAATACATACGAAAACGCAGAAGGGCATATAACAAAGCACGCATAACACAACTACAACAACACTGGGGTAAATACAAACAGATCAGAAGCAAAACACTTACGCTAATAAGACATGGTAGAAACACGCTTAAGACCAAAATAGCAGACAAATTGAAAGATGAACATTTGGAACCACGGGCATTTTGGAAAACACTTAAACATCTAATAAAAAACAACAACACAAACACAAGGTTACCTATTCTAAAGCAAAATGACGTATTGTACGTCTCAAATAATGAAAAAGTAAATTGCCTAAACAACTTCTTCCAATCACAGACAATACTTAATGACTCTAAAACGACACTACCAGCTACAACCATAGGCACACATGCACCAAAATTAGCGGCGCTAGTAATTTCTCCAGATGAGGTCACATCCACGCTAAGCAACGTTAAAACTGGAAAAGTATCTGGCCCGGATAACATTAACAACAGGGTTTGAAAGAACTTTCGGTTGAATTGGTGGCATCACTTTCTTCTTTGTTTAATTACTCCTTCGTCATAGGTAAAGTCCCAGATCAATGGAAGCTTGCCACTGTATGTGCTATTCACAAGAAGAACGATCCTCAAGACATTTCAAATTATCAACCAATCTCACTTCTCAGTACTATAAGTAAAGTAATGGGAACAATCATTTATAAGCACGTTTTTAACTTTTTGTCTGAAAATAACATGATAGCTGCTCTACAATCTGGAGTTGTACCTAAATATTCTACGGTCAATCAACTCACCTCTATCTATCATGCATTCTGTCAGGCACACGATGAAGGAAAGGAAGCCAGGGCGGTTTTCTGTGACATTTCCAAAGCGTTCGACCGCGTTTGGCATCGTGGCCTCCTTTATAAATTACAAAATAATGGAATCTCTGGAAACCTTCTTACCTGGTTCGGTGACTATCTTCTGTCACTTTCTCTGATACTTTACCTATAATGGCTGGTTTACCACAAGGTTCTATTCTCGGTCCTTTGTTGTTCATTGTGGTTATAAATGACATTGTTGATAGTATAAACTCTGCAATTCGTCTATTTGCTGATGATACATGTCTCTACATCATAATTGATAATCCAATTTCAGCGGCAGAACAACTCAATTCTGATCTCATAAAAAGTAACGAATGGGCAAATACATGGCTTGTGACATTTAATCCAAGTAAGACTGAAACACTTCTCATCTCACGCAATATCAAGAACCCACCCACCCTCCACTATATATGAATGATGAAGTACACTCACATGCACACCTTGGTATAACATTCTCTGATGACGGTACATGGCACGAGCACATTGACAGCATAAAGGAAAAAACATGGACACGTGTTAATATCATGAGACCACTTACGTTTATTCTTGATAGGAAAACACTGTCCACTATGTACACTGCATGTATCCGACCATTATTAGAATACTCAGATGTAGTTTGGGACAATATCACGCTAAGAAATTAATGACCTTGAAAAAACCCAGCTTGTATCTGCAAGAATTATATCTGCGGCAACAAAACTCGTATCTTTCGAAAACCGCTACAGGGACACCTGCTTGGAACAACTTCAATCACGCAGACGCAAACACAAACTTATACGTTATCACGTCTTCATAAACAATTAATATCCATACAGATACAGGTTATGGTACCGACCATACAGAACTGAATTGCTTCATTGTTCTGGTAATATTGTGGAGAACATCGCCGCAACAATTCACACGTTGTAACATAATTCAGCTAAGTATATAGTGTTTATGTACAGGGCAATCAGACTGCATTCCATACAGATCGACACGAACTCATAGTTATACGTTTGTGTAGATAGGAGGCAGCGAAACTAGGTTGACCAGCTAGACATAGTGTCTTTGAAGTGGTACATTAATATATACTCATATTAGTCAAGTAAGAACATCAAAAATACAAACTTACATTCCACGTAGACTCTGTCTGCAAATGAAAAATAAACATGTTAAATGTTTGTAATAGTGACAGGATCGTACGAGTATATTTTGTAAATGCCATGCAACTATTATTAGGCGATGCGAACTCATTATTGGAAGATAAGATGGTGTGTGAACTGTTGTTTTATTTGCGATGTTAATCCTATATTTCGTTCTTTCGCTCACGATGTAGAGATCAATGCATACGATAAGTATATAAACAGTTGGGACCCAAGAGCAACAATGTCATAGGTCCCTCTTGTCACAGGCGAAATAAATTGAGAGTGTATACATTGTTTAAAATTGACTATACCTGAGAAGTATTGTAAACTTGTATTGCGTACCACCCAGGCAATGTTCAGCATTTTGCAAATTTCTACCGAGGGTTGCTCCCATTAGGATGGAAACGAGTCTGTATGAAGGTTGCCATAGGAAGATATGATTTGTCCTTTTTGTGATATTGATACTATTGAACACGGGATACATTTAATATTGAATTGTCCAGTTTACAATGAAGTAAGATACAATTTATTCGCAACGGCATATGCGCGTATTATTAATTTCTACCCAGTGTCCGAACATGGTAAATATTGTTTCCTGTTTTCAAATTAAGTAATGATTCGTAATTGTGCCAAAACATGTTATATTATTCTACAGAGACGTCCGTTTTTATTATGCAATTATTGATACCTCGGTTCCATGTTGGAGTGGCATTGCACTGTTATGCCGTAAACTATCTATGTATCGTTATTGTAAATACTGTGTACAATGATGAGATGTCAATAACATATTACTACTACTGGCTTCCCGAATGGTCATTTACATATATTACGGTAAATTATGTTGGTACATGTATCTAAGAAAGCCGATACATTATTGTGTTGGCCATATGAACTATATAGACGAACATATATTAAACGGTATTATAGAGTAAACCCCGTCTGACAGATTGGACATTAAACCGAGGTATCTTCTTGGTGCTTTACACCGTGCAATAAAAGAACCAGAGGATACTCTGGAATAGGTCTCTGTCTGTATCATGATTGCATTATCCTCCAAACATCTAATATGACTAATCTCTCCAGGAAGCGTCGTTCATAGGGTAACCGGTAGCGACGATAAATAGTCAATACACAGTTATTAGGTTCAGCTCGGAAAAATACAGACATAGTCTTGCCTTGTATATTTTCTTCAACTCGCACAATCTATTAAAATGTATAAGACAGTAACCTAATATTCTCTATATATTATCATACAAATATTACAATATATACTAGTTATACACACACCTCAAAGTGTATGTAATGCTATTTTTATTTACCCATGCAAACGTAACCGTATGTGGACTCGTCTGTGACTTCATCCATTGTAATCTTGTACAGTAAGTCATCGTCACATTTGATCATATCAACCGTCCCGTTCAGCACGCATATTCCAGTCTGATCCATAGCACATGCATCAACTGTCACAACCGTATCAGTAATATCGGCTATGTCTGTGTGTTTTCCTGCATAATTGTTGATTATATGAGTTATACGTTGTTCTAGATGAGCACGTGCTTTTCTTATATTTGCTACACTATCTTCTGTTCTTATATTTGCTACACTATCTTCTGTTCTTATATTTGCTACACTATCTTCTGTTATTATATTTGCTACACTATCTTCTGTTATTATATTTGCTACATTATCTTCTGTTCTTATATTTGCTACACTATCTTCTGTTCTTATATTTGCTACACTATTTGGTGTCCGTAGACATTTAAAAATGGAATGACTCGAAGGGAATCCATTTGTATCTTTTGACTATCATTGGATGTGATTAGTTCAAAATACGTAATACGGTTTCAGAACAATAACGTTATATTTGCTACACTATCTTCTGTTCTTATATTTGCTGTACTATATTCTGTTCTTATATTTGTTACACTAGTTGGTGTCCGTAGACAATTAAAAGGGAAATGACTGGAAGCGAATCGATTTGTATCTTTTGACTATCATTGTATGTGATTAGTCTAAAATACAACAGATCATCAACAAAGTAAAAGTGTATATACTAGGCTATCAAGTGAATTACACACACATATTTATCATATGTTTGTATCAAGATATACCAAAGTCAGCATCTTTATAATATTCGATACCTATATTAATATCTCTGTATAAGTCCTCCCTCCCACAAAGTCAGCATGTTTATAACACATACCTATATTAATAGCTCAGAATAAGGCCTCCCTCCAACAAATCAGCATCTTTATAATACATACCTATATCAATATCTCTGTATAAGGCCTCACTCCAACAAAGTCAGCATCTTTATAATACATACCTATAATACTAGCTCTGTATAAGGCCTCCCTCCCACAAAGTCAGCATCTTTATAATACATACATAAATTAATAGTTCTGTATAAGGCCTCCCTCCCACACACAGTCAATATCGTTATTGTGACTATTAAACCTCATGACAGGGATACATTGTCATAAAATGCGGAAAATGCGACTTATTACCTTTTAGTACAATTACGTCGCTCTCGTCGCGGAAACACGTAGATGACACCGTCTCCTTCCATGGTATCTGCGAATGCCCTCCCCAAAACGAAGTGTTGTACCACATATGTACATCTTCATAAAACACATACCAATTATAGTTCCCGCCATACGTCGCATACTCTAATATGTTCTCGCAGGAATTCACATCTGAAACACGAACAAGCTGCATGTATATCGATGAGTCACATTGTACGGGTGTCACGTGTTAGGGTGTCACGTGTCGTAGTGTATAATATCAAATTGTCTCGATTATTCTACAGTTACAACATACTGCGCAATAATTAGTCGCATAAAGGAGTATAGTCGTCTTATATAATTGTTCATAGGATATCGATATATCGATTGTCAGACACTATAATACTGCAATACAACACTAAACAACAAGAAATGTGTGTGAATGTGTCGTTCTGCACTGGGTGTATTCTGCTGCATGTGTGTACGTTTATATGATATGCCTTGCTAATGGATAGTCCGTACATTTGGAGTTTCTCTTAGACTCCTACTGTTGCCACATGTCAATAAAATGTTGATATTTAATGTGAGCGGGTATACAATTTATGTGTTGCTGTTAACGTTATGTCTATATAGAAAATTAACCTTAATTAATGTATTTTTTTTAAATAATGACACATATTTAAAGACAATGATATATTGCCTTTCAGCGGCATATGTTTATTGAATATACAATTCTATACAATGTATGTTTGTTAATGTATATTGGTTCGATTAAAAGTATTTGTCATTTCATTTTTGTACACACAACACTATGAATTTAGTCAAATCCATATATATTTCTTCACGATCATGAACATCGATTTTTGTGAACATCGATAATGTTGTCTAAATGAACAAATTAGTGAAACGGTTAAAAACGATATAATTTTTTATTTATCTAACAAATCGAGGTTAATTTATTTCGAATACATTAAACTTACAAAACAATGTATTGGTGGGTCCTTTTCATCAAAAACAAATAGAAAACAACTATACAAGTCATGTAGTTTCGGTAGAAACGGTTAAGCAACTATACAAGTCATGTAGTTTCGGTAGAAACGGTTAAACAACTATACAAGTCATGTAGTTTCGGTAGAAACGGTTAAACAACTATACAAGTCATGTAGTTTCGGTAGAAACGGTTATTCAGGTGGAAACTTCTAAGACATATATTTCATCAGAAATACATGCAATAAATAAATATAGCTCGCTATAGATCTAAAATTGTATATTGCTAGATATCTATTAAAACGAATTAATAATTGACACCATCTATCATGAATGGATTGGACGGTAATAAATTAGTTCTAAGAATAGTGAAAGATATGAGTCATTTACCGGAAGGAAGTAATTCATGAACGTTTTGAAAACTGTAAATATGTGTACACAATGTTTGTGTCGACTTTCGCCGTAAATACAACGCTGCCCAAATCGTTGTTAACCATTCATGGTCGATTAATTCCGTACTATTTTTATTTTAATATTATTTGTTTTGTAGCTATAACACCTTACCAAACCAGTTGTGGTTTTACAAGCTCAGTATGTGGGTGTGTTGTAGGTAGTTAGTGAAAGGGGTGTAGTTCAAACTCCTTCGTTGGCTATGTTAAGTCAATATTATTGGCATGTTGTCTTCTACAGCTTGGCTTGTTTTAATTTAAAATACTTACTCTCTTATGTAACTTAAAAACCAGGTTCATTTATCTTCAAAGAGATAGTTTTATGTTTACTTACGGGCACTGTCACATTTCACACCGACATAAGAACATAATGCATGTATCCAGTGAGCACATCGATATCTAGCCGTCATTGGGCCAATATGATGTCCATATCGGATATATATTGGATATTATATCTGACCGATATAGATTTGTCGATCGGTTTTGATCGGATCTATAACGCATAGGTCAAATGGATTTAGAAAACTACTATTGGTCATCTCTCATCATTAAGAATCATTAGTAGTACACAAGCAAGCGTTAGTGGAGAGATACTGGCTGCTTTAAATACACTATATTGGACTGTTTCAGCTAGTGTTATACTAAATGGCCTATATACCGAGTAGTTTAGTTTAAACATATTTTATTTCCCAATATAATACACACAACCACACATAATCAGAATACAGAAACAGGATTAGAATGGAAGACATAGTCTTATATAATTTAATGGTTTGTTGTAGACAGTGGCATTGGAAGAGGATGATCATTGTCTCCCCTACGTTTTAATGATGAGTTATGTGTTGCAATTACTGTTGCTGATAACAGTATTCGTTTTAATATAATAAGCGTTAGTGGAAAGATGCGGTTGTTTTAAAGACACTGTATTAGCGAGTTTCGTCTAGTGTTATACTACATGTCCTATATGTTAAATGGCTTGATGTAGAGAGTGGCCTTACACAATGATGATCATTGTCTCCCTTGCTTATTAACATGTGTGTTGCAATTAAGGTTGTTGATAAAGGTATACGTGTAATGATAATAACATGATACTAAATGCAACTAATTGGTGTATTGTTAATAATATGATACTAAATCCAGCCAGCTAATTGGTGTAATGTTAATAACATGATACTAAATCCAACTAATTGATGTAATGTTAATAACATGATACTAAATCCAACTAATTGATGTAATGTTAATAACATGATACTAAATCCAACTAATTGATGTAATGTTAATAACATGACACTAACTCCAACTAATTGGTGTAATGTTAATAACATGATAATAAATGAAACTAAAAGTCATATTGTATACTTTAGGTCAAACTCGGTATGTAGAACTTCTTTTCGTTTCACGTGTGTTGATAATGTCATGCAAGTTGTCAATAAGTATGCATACCTTGGTTTGCTGTTGAATGAATATTTGGACTTCAATGTAACTACCAAGAATGTTGCTCGGAGTGCTGGTAGAGCACTGGGTTGCTGATTGCAAAATGCAATGTAATGTGTGAAGTTCCTTACAATGTGTTACTCAACTTTATAATAGTACTGTTTGGCCTAGTATAGCCTATGACGCTTCTGTATTGGGTTCCAGGTCATACTCCTGTATTAATATCCTCTCCAAAGTCGAGCAATGCGGTTCGTCCTGGACACGTGTAAGTAGACACCTATCATTGCTCTTTATGGTGAGGTTGCTTGGCACGTGTAACAATGGAAATATATTTGCCCAGCAGTGGAATAGAATTAAATATAGGGACGTGCACATAGTTAATAATAAGATATATAGATTATGTCCTAATAACAGTAACATTGTAAACTGGCAGTTAGACATAAATAAACCATAACATATCAAAAATACTGTGATGAACAATATTTATCTGCGTAATTTTATGACAAAGTGTGTCTGCACAGTTATTCGATGTACATGTATATATATAAAATTGAAATCCTAAATTTCAATTCAAACGTCAACAAACACGCTACAATACTCACGCTTTTTCTTTAAAATTGACATAATAATTCAATTACAAATTTGAAGCAAATGAATAAAAATTTTGGCACAGTAATACGTCCACAAAAACAATATTCACAATATACAGACATTATGTTAATATCAAGAAATTTATCAATTTAAAACAATAAATATTCCGATTTTCAACTTGATAGACTAAAATCGAACATTGTACAGAAAGTAGTTGAATATGGCACATCAATACAAGATTTACATGTGGAAATGAATATGTAGGCAGTATACATTTGTTTGTGTATTTTTGTGTTTAAAGTCTCACCAACAGCTTAGGTCATATGGCGATTCTCCAGCTAGTATTGGTGGACGAAAACACCGTGCAGTATTTCAGGAAAGCACGGGCTCCCAGATAGAACAACTGACCTTTGGCAATCCAGCTGGAAGGCGTCCTCATTTGAAAGACAACCTCAGTTGGATTAGAACCTACAACGACTTTAACCACCCTGCCACTGAGACGCCCATATATGTTATTTAAACTTATTTTTTGTTTGCTTTGATATTAAAAAGTTTACTCGTGTCGACACAACTGGCCCAAAAATGTCGATTTCCAAGATTGGAATTGCGTTATGTAGCAACACATTTATATTCAATGTTAAACATTAGGTGTGCTGCTTTATATTACATTTATAACAGATGCCTGTCTGATAATAAACTATTCCGTTTCGCATTATAATGAATTAAAATGTGTCCAACCCTCACATTAGGCTGTCCGATTAGCGCAGTGGTTAGCACGCTCGCTTCTCACCAATGCATCCCGGTTTCGATCCTCGGACCGGGAAGTATGTGAGATGGTACGGTGATCGCCAGATCGGACAGGTGGGTTTTCTCCGGGTACTCCGGTTACCTCCCACACGAATGACCACATTTACGCTTTCATCCGCACTAATGATAGTGTTAATATAAGTTGTTAATACTTGCTTCGCAATCGTTGTAAAATAAAGAAAGTTTAGACTTAAACAACAGTCTGAGTATTTTATGTCAGTTACCAACACGTTAAACATCTGAGGGTATAACTTACCATTTGCTGATACTAAACATTGCTGTGTAACAATCGAGAGGATGACCACCAGAATCCATAGACGTGCTTCCATTTCCCTGTACAATATACGCGTTCTATTTCAAATGTTTTATCCTATATGATATAAGCTTTATTGTATATTCACTGTGTGCTATAACTTATATCCATATTTATTTCGATTGATCAAATATATTTGAAACGTTTGTATTGTAATTAATGCTGTTCACGCTTACATTGTCCATACATTTCTGCTTGCAAACTGGTTATACTCTTGCATATGTAAGCAGAAAACTAGTGATTGAAACTACACATTTAGTAATAAATAATTGGTTTCCACCTAGTTGTATTGTTTTAAACATAAACGTCACGATACAGCATTGACGCAACGACGGGCACGTTTAGAGGTTATACAGATTATTGATTCATTTCTTTCAAATATACGCATTCATGTAGCAGGTAGAGACAGAAGAATATTCGAGTGGCTGACTTTAAATCAATTGCTTTGTTAAATTGGAACGTTACTTATCGGATATTATACCCATTGAAATAATAAACTAAAATATATAAAATACGTGAATGTATGACTATGCCTATTTTCGGGGTATCATACACCGAGAACAGCGAGATATACCGCAGAAATAATATACGCATTTAGTATAACCTACATCGAGAACAGCGATATACCCCGCAGAAATATACGCATTTAGGATAACCTACATCGAGAACAGCGATATACCCCGCAGAAATATACGCATTTAGGATAACCTACATCGAGAACAGCGAGATATACCCCGCAGAAATATACGCATTTAGGATAACCTACATCGAGAACAGCGAGATACCCCGCAGACATATACGCATTTAGGATAACCTACATCGAGAACAGCGATATACCCCGCAGAAATATACGCATTTAGGATAATCTACATCGAGAACAGCGAGATACCCCGCAGAAATATACGCATTTAGGATAACCTACATCGAGAACAGCGAGATACCACGCAGAAATATACGCATTTAGGATACCCTACATCGAGAACAGCGATATACCACGCAGAAATATACGCATTTAGGATAACCTACATCGAGAACAGCGATATACCCCGCAGAAATATACGCATTTAGGATAACCTACATCGAGAACAGCGATATACCCCGCAGAAATATACGCATTTAGGATAATCTACATCGAGAACAGCGAGATACTCCGCAGAAATATACGCATTTAGGATAATCTACATCGAGAACAGCGAGATACCACGCAGAAATATACGCATTTAGGATACCCTACATCGAGAACAGCGATATACCCCGCAGAAATATACGCCTTTAGGATAACCTACATCGAGAACAGCGATATAACGCATTTTGACCCGTGGTGATTTTAAATCACCTTTCATGTAAGATTATATATCGGATATAATACAGCCATTTAGTTAACACGGAGTGTGGATCCAGGGATCGCAGGTCCGATCCCCGTCTGACTCTAATACTATTACTTTCAGATTGGAGTTAAAACCGAGGTCTCGTGTCGGTGCTTTACACACTTAAAAGAACCAGAGGAGATTCTGGAATGGGTCTCTGTCTGTATCATTGCAGTATCCTCCACACATCTAAACTGACTAATATCTTGAGGAGGGCTCGCTCATATGGGCAACCTGTAGCGACGATAAATAAAAGTAACACGCACGCACGTACGTACCACGTACGCTATATTTCGGGTCAAAATGCATGTGAGATTCTGGTATTTAGTATGAATGTTCGTTTGGTCATTACACTGTCAATGACCATCGGTTATAGCTAGGATAGAGTTATTGACATTATGCAATACATCTACACCATCGGTTGTAGCTAGCACAGAGTCGGTGACATTATGTAATACATCTAACCCATCGGTTATAGCTAGCATAGAGTCATTGACGTTATGTAATACATCTAACCCTCGGTTATAGCTAGCATAGAGTCATTGACGTTATGTAATACATCTAACCCATCGGTTATAGCTAGCATAGAGTCAGTGACATTATGTAATACATCTAACCATCGGTTATAGCTAGCATAGAGTCGTTGACGTTATGTAATACATCTACACCCTCGGCTATAACTAGCATAGAGTCATTGACATTATATAATACATCTACACCCATCGGTTATAACTAGCATAGAGTCGTTGACATTATGTAAAACTCTTAACCCTCGGTTATAGCTAGCATATAGTCGGTGACATTATGTAAAACACTTAACCCTCGGTTATTGCTAGCATAGAGTCGGTGTCGTTATGTAATACATCTACATCCTCGGTTATAGCTAGCATAGAGTCATTGACGTTATGTAATACATCTACACCCTCGGTTATAACTAGCATAGAGTCATTGACATTATATAATACATCTACACCCTCGGTTATAGCTAGCATTGAGTCGTTGGCATTATGTAATACATCTAACCCTCGGTTATAACTAGCATAGAGTCGGTGACGTTATGTAATACATATACACCCTCGGCTATAGCTAGCATAGGGTCATTGGCGTTATGTAATACATATACACCCTCGGTTATAGCTAGCATAGAGTCGTTGGCGTTATGTAATACATCTAACCCTCGGTTATAACTAGCATAGAGTCATTGACGTTATGTAATACATCTACACCCTCGGTTATTACTAGCATAGAGTCATTGACATTATATAATACATCTACACCCATCGGTTATAACTAGCATAGAGTCGTTGACATTATGTAAAACTCTTAACCCACGGTTATAGCTAGCATATAGTCGGTGACATTATGTAAAACACTTAACCCTCGGTTATTGCTAGCATAGAGTCGGTGTCGTTATGTAATACATCTACATCCTCGGTTATAGCTAGCATAGAATCGTTGACGTTATGTAATACATCTAACCCTCGGTTATAGCTAGCATAGAGGCGTTGACGTTATGTAATACATCTAACCCTCGGTTATAGCTAGCATAGAGTCATTGACGTTATGTAATACATCTAACCCATCGGTTATAGCTAGCATAGAGTCATTGACATTATGTAATACATCTAACCATCGGTTATAGCTAGCATAGAGTCGTTGACGTTATGTAATACATCTACACCCTCGGCTATAACTAGCATAGAGTCATTGACATTATATAATACATCTACACCCATCGGTTATAACTAGCATAGAGTCGTTGACATTATGTAAAACTCTTAACCCTCGGTTATAGCTAGCATATAGTCGGTGACATTATGTAAAACACTTAACCCTCGGTTATTGCTAGCATAGAGTCGGTGTCGTTATGTAATACATCTACATCCTCGGTTATAGCTAGCATAGAGTCATTGACGTTATGTAATACATCTACACCCTCGGTTATAACTAGCATAGAGTCATTGACATTATATAATACATCTACACCCTCGGTTATAGCTAGCATTGAGTCGTTGGCATTATGTAATACATCTAACCCTCGGTTATAACTAGCATAGAGTCGGTGACGTTATGTAATACAGCTACACCCTCGGCTATAGCTAGCATAGGGTCATTGGCGTTATGTAATACATATACACCCTCGGTTATAGCTAGTATAGAGTCATTGACATTATATAATACATCTACACCCATCGGTTATAACTAGCATAGAGTCGTTGACATTATGTAAAACTCTTAACCCTCGGTTATAGCTAGCATATAGTCGGTGACATTATGTAAAACACTTAACCCTCGGTTATTGCTAGCATATAGTCGGTGTCGTTATGTAATACATCTACATCCTCGGTTATAGCTAGCATAGAATCGTTGACGTTATGTAATACATCTAACCCTCGGTTATAGCTAGCATAGAGGCGTTGACGTTATGTAATACATCTAACCCTCGGTTATAGCTAGCATATAATCGTTGACGTTATGTAATACATCTAACCCATCGGTTATAGCTAGCATAGAGTCATTGACATTATGTAATACATCTAACCCTCGGTTATAGCTAGCATAGAATCGTTGGCGTTATGTAATACATCTAACCCATCGGTTATAACTAGCATAGAGTCGGTGACGTTGTGTAATACATCTAACCCTCGGTTATAGATAGCATAGAGTCATTGACGTTATGTAATACATCTACACCCTCGGTTATAACTAGCATATAGTCGGTGACGTTATGTAATACATCTACACCCTCGGCTATAGCTAGCATAGCGTCATTGACGTTATGTAATACATCTACACCCTCGGTTATAGCTAGCATAGAGTCGTTGGCGTTATGTAATACATCTAACCCTCGGATATAGCTAGCATAGAGTCATTGACGTTATGTAATACATCTACACCCTCGGTTATTGCTAGCATAGAGTCATTGACGTTATGTAATACATCTACACCCATCGGTTATAACTAGCATAGAGTCGTTGAAATTATGTAAAACACTTAACCCTCGGTTATAGCTAGCATAGAGTCGGTGACATTATGTAAAACACTTAAACCTAGGTTATTGCTAGCATAGAGTCGGTGTCGTTATGTAATACATCTACATCCTCGGCTATAGCTAGCATAGAGTCATTGACGTTATGTAATATATCTACACCCTCGGTTATAACTAGCATAGAGTCATTGACATTATATAATACATCTACACCCATCGGTTATAGCTAGCAGAGAGTCGTTGTCGTTATGTAATACATATAACCCTCGGATATAGCTAGCAGAGAGTCGTTGGCGTTATGTAATACATCTAACCATCGGTTATAGCTAGCATAGAGTCGGTGTCGTGATGTAATACATCTAACAATCGGTTATAGCTAGCATAGAGTCGTTGTCGTTATGTAATACATATAACCCTCGGTTATAGCTATCATTGAGTTGTTGACATTATGTAATACATCTAACACTCGGTTATATCTAGCATAAAGTCGGTGACGTTATGTAATACATCTACACCCTCGGCTATAGCTAGCATAGAGTCATTGACGTTATGTAATACATCTACACCGTCGGCTATAGCTAGCATAGAGTCGTTGGCTTTATGTAATACATCTAACCCTCGGTTATAGCTAGCATATAGACATTGACGTTATGTAATACATCTACACCCTCGGGTATAGCTAGCAAAGAGTCGTTGACGTTATGAAATACATCTAACCCTCGGTTATAGCTAGCATATAGTCATTGACGTTATGTAATACATCTACACCCTCGGGTATAGCTAGCAAAGAGTCGTTGACGTTATAAAATACATCTAACCCATCGGTTATAGCTAGCATAGAGTCGGTGACGTTATATAATACATTTACACCCTCGGTTATAGCTAGCATAGAGTCATTGCCGTTATGTAATACATCTAACCCTCGGCTATAACTAGCATAGAGTCATTGACATTATATAATACATCTAACCCTCGGCTATAACTAGCATAGAGTCGTTGACATTATGTAAAACACTTAACCCTCGGTTATAGCTAGCGTAGAGTCGGTGACATTATGTAAAACACTTAACCCTCGGTTATTGCTAGCATAGAGTCGGTGTCGTTATGTAATACATCTACATCCTCGGCTATAGCTAGCATTGAGTCGTTGGCATTATGTAATACATCTAACCCATCGGTTAAGGCTAGCATAGAGTCAGTGACGTTATGTAATACATCTACACCCTCGGTTATAGCTAGCATTGAGTCGTTGGCATTATGTAATACATCTAACCCTCGGTTATAACTAGCATAGAGTCGGTGACGTTATGTAATACATCTACACCCTCGGCTATAGCTAGCATAGAGTCATTGGCGTTATGTAATACATCTACACCCTCGGCTATAACTAGCATAGAGTCATTGACATTATATAATACATCTACACCCATCGGTTATAACTAGCATAGAGTCGTTGACATTATGTAAAACTCTTAACCCTCGGTTATAGCTAGCATATAGTCGGTGACATTATGTAAAACTCTTAACCCTCGGTTATAGCTAGCATATAGTCGGTGACATTATGTAAAACACTTAACCCTCGGTTATTGCTAGCATAGAGTCGGTGTCGTTATGTAATACATCTACATCCTCGGTTATAGCTAGCATAGAGTCATTGACGTTATGTAATACATCTACACCCTCGGTTATAACTAGCATAGAGTCATTGACATTATATAATACATCTACACCCTCGGTTATAGCTAGCATTGAGTCGTTGGCATTATGTAATACATCTAACCCTCGGTTATAACTAGCATAGAGTCGGTGACGTTATGTAATACAGCTACACCCTCGGCTATAGCTAGCATAGGGTCATTGGCGTTATGTAATACATATACACCCTCGGTTATAGCTAGTATAGAGTCATTGACATTATATAATACATCTACACCCATCGGTTATAACTAGCATAGAGTCGTTGACATTATGTAAAACTCTTAACCCTCGGTTATAGCTAGCATATAGTCGGTGACATTATGTAAAACACTTAACCCTCGGTTATTGCTAGCATATAGTCGGTGTCGTTATGTAATACATCTACATCCTCGGTTATAGCTAGCATAGAATCGTTGACGTTATGTAATACATCTAACCCTCGGTTATAGCTAGCATAGAGGCGTTGACGTTATGTAATACATCTAACCCTCGGTTATAGCTAGCATAGAGTCGTTGACGTTATGTAATACATCTAACCCATCGGTTATAGCTAGCATAGAGTCATTGACATTATGTAATACATCTAACCCTCGGTTATAGCTAGCATAGAATCGTTGGCGTTATGTAATACATCTAACCCATCGGTTATAACTAGCATAGAGTCGGTGACGTTATGTAATACATCTAACCCTCGGTTATAGATAGCATAGAGTCATTGACGTTATGTAATACATCTACACCCTCGGTTATAACTAGCATATAGTCGGTGACGTTATGTAATACATCTACACCCTCGGCTATAGCTAGCATAGAGTCATTGACGTTATGTAATACATCTACACCCTCGGTTATAGCTAGCATAGAGTCGTTGGCGTTATGTAATACATCTAACCCTCGGTTATAGCTAGCATAGAGTCATTGACGTTATGTAATACATCTACACCCTCGGTTATAACTAGCATAGAGTCATTGACATTATGTAATACATCTACACCCATCGGTTATAACTAGCATAGAGTCGTTGACATTATGTAAAACTCTTAACCCTCGGTTATAGCTAGCATAGAGTCGGTGACATTATGTAAAACACTTAACCCTCGGTTATTGCTAGCATAGAGTCGGTGTCGTTATGTAATACATCTACATCCTCGGCTATAGCTAGCATAGAGTCATTGACGTTATGTAATACATCTACACCCTCGGTTATAACTAGCATAGAGTCATTGACATTATATAATACATCTACACCCATCGGTTATAACTAGCATAGAGTCGTTGACATTATGTAAAACTCTTAACCCTCGGTTATAGCTAGCATAGAGTCGGTGACATTATGTAAAACACTTAACCCTCGGTTATTGCTAGCATAGAGTCGGTGTCGTTATGTAATACATCTACATCCTCGGCTATAGCTAGCATAGAGTCATTGACGTTATGTAATACATCTACACCCTCGGTTATAACTAGCATAGAGTTATTGACATTATATAATACATCTACACCCATCGGTTATAACTAGCATAGAGTCGTTGACATTATGTAAAACTCTTAACCCTCGGTTATAGCTAGCATATAGTCGGTGACATTATGTAAAACACTTAACCCTCGGTTATTGCTAGCATAGAGTCGGTGTCGTTATGTAATACATCTACATCCTCGGTTATAACTAGCATAGAGTCGGTAACGTTATGTATTACATCTAACCCTCGGTTATAGATAGCACAGAGTCATTGACGTTATGTAATACATCTACACCCTCGGTTATAACTAGCATATAGTCGGTGACGTTATGTAATACATCTACACCCTCGGCTATAGCTAGCATAGAGTCATTGACGTTATGTAATACATCTACACCCTCGGTTATAGCTAGCATAGAGTCGTTGGCGTTATGTAATACATCTAACCCTCGGTTATAGCTAGCATAGAGTCATTGACGTTATGTAATACATCTACACCCTCGGTTATTGCTAGCATAGAGTCATTGACGTTATGTAATACATCTACACCCTCGGTTATTGCTAGCATAGAGTCATTGACATTATGTAATACATCTAACCCATCGGTTATAGCTAGCAGAGAGTTGTTGTCGTTATGTAATACATATAACCCTCGGTTATAGCTAGCAGAGAGTCGTTGGCGTTATGTAATACATCTAACCATCGGTTATAGCTAGCATAGAGTCGGTGTTGTTATGTAATACATCTAACCATCGGTTATAGCTAGCATAGAGTCAGTGACGTTATGTAATACATCTACACCCTCGGTTATAGCTAGCATTGAGTCGTTGACATTATGTAATACATCTAACACTCGGTTATAACTAGCATAGAGTCGGTGACGTTATGTAAAACACTTAACCCTCGGTTATAACTAGCATATAGTCGGTGACGTTATGTAATACATCTACACCCTCGGCTATAGCTAGCATAGAGTCAGTGACGTTATGTAATACATCTACACCCTCGGTTATAGCTAGCATAGAGTCGTTGGCGTTATGTAATACATCTAACCCTCGGTTATAGCTAGCATAGAGTCATTGACCTTATGTAATACATCTACACCCTCGGTTATTGCTAGCATAGAGTCATTGACGTTATGTAATACATCTAACCCTCGGCTATAGCTAGCATAGAGTCATTGACATTATATAATACATCTACACCCATCGGTTATAAGTAGCATAGAGTCGTTGACCTTATGTAAAACACTTAACCCTCGGTTATAGCAAGCATAGAGTCGGTGACATTATGTAAAACACTTAACCCTCGGTTATTGCTAGCATAGAGTCGGTGTCGTTATGTAATACATCTACATCCTCGGCTATAGCTAGCATTGAGTCATTGGCATTATGTAATACATCTAACCCATCGGTTATAGCTAGCATAGAGTCAGTGACGTTATGTAATACATCTACACACTCGGTTATAGCTAGCATTGAGTCGTTGGCATTATGTAATACATCTAACCCTCGGCTATAGCTAGCATAGAGTCATTGACGTTATGTAATACATATACACCCTCGGTTATAGCTAGCATAGAGTCGTTGGCGTTATGTAATACATCTAACCCATCGGTTATAGCTAGCATAGAGTCGTTGACGTTATGTAATACATCTAACCATCGGTTATAGCTAGCATAGAGTCGTTGACGTTATGAAATACATCTAACCCATCGGTTATGACTAGCATAGAGTCGGTGACGTTATGTAATACAGCTAACCCTCGGTTATAGCTAGCATAGAGTCATTGACGTTATGTAATACATCTACACCCTCGGTTATAGCTAGCATAGAGTCATTGACGTTATGTAATACATATACACCCTCGGTTATAGCTAGCATAGAGTCGTTGGCGTTATGTAATACATCTAACCCATCGGTTATAGCTAGCATATAGTCGTTGACGTTATGTAATACATCTAACCATCGGTTATAGCTAGCATAGAGTCGTTGACGTTATGAAATACATCTAACCCATCGGTTATGACTAGCATAGAGTCGGTGACGTTATGTAATACAGCTAACCCTCGGTTATAGCTAGCATAGAGTCATTGACGTTATGTAATACATCTACACCCTCGGTTATAGCTAGCATAGAGTCGGTGACATTATGTAATACATCTAACCCTCGGTTATAGCTAGCATAGAGTCAGTGACGTTATGCAATACACTTATATAACCCGGCCTTTCGATGGTGTTTTAATGATTGCATGTAGTACGTTGTATGTCCTGGGCGGGTTGTGCTATAATTTAAAGAACCAATTTACAATTTAAATTTACGAAATGTTCAATTTTTCTTTATTTATGCGTACATCTATTTCAGAATTCTGGAGTTAAATTTCATGACTCTATTTGGAAATGCACATGCGCAGTTCGAACACACATCTGTTCAAATTCGGCAGCAAATGAGTGAACGTATGTTTGGAACTCTTTAAAGCCGCATTACATCGTTTTGGGTAAAATATAAATACTAATGTGTGTATGTGTGTGTTTACAAAAATCGAAATAGTCACTCAGAAATGATAAACTTCCAATAAATTTAAACCGTCGTATACGCGAATTTGTTTATCAACACACGAAATGTAAGCACGCACAGCGCGCATGCGTGAAACAATAGAGGTTGTAGAAAAGAATGTATATATTTTGAACATGAAAGAATATCCATCTATCTTCCTCTATGTAGAAATGTCCCTAAAAGACTTAGCTAACAGAGGTATGAATCAACATATCAAGAAATTTAATTAAAAAAGACAACGTGGGACAAATGTGGACGATGCATTCCGAATGTAAACAAGTGCGGACGATGCGTTCCGAGTGCGTGACCGATCGACTCGGGAAAGTCGTACTTTCGGTGAACGTATGTTTAGAACTCTTTAACTGTACTGTCCATATCACACTGCCTCATAGTGCTGCACTTTCATTTATTTATTTGACATTTTGCATATAATAAGTTTCATATATTATACAGCATTTCTAAAGTTCTTTCTGTCTGCACAACTAGAATCGCGCTCATGTTACTTTACTAACCCTTGTTTTATATACAGTTATATTATACGAGGCATCATTGGTTTACGTCCTTGATTTCAAATCACTTGACCATATCAGCTATAGGTTCGAATCCTACTGGCTTGTGAAATGTCGGTTGTTCTACCCTAGTATCCGTCCGTGTCTGAAATACAGGGTCCGCCTCCGTGGTCGAGTGGTTAAGGTCGCTGACTTGTATACCACTGTAACCTATCATCACTGATGGTCACGGGTTCGAGCCTCGCTCAGGCCGTGTCTCATCTATATGAAAACGTTGGTAGTTTCTTATGGAGGTTGGTGCACCCAAGTACAGGTTAACCGTTGGAGCCGGCCCGAAATGGTGCTGATGCAGGCGTAAAACCAGAAATATAACAATAACAATACTTGAAATACAGCTCGAATGGTGCACTTGGAGTGTTATTCCACCCAGTAATACACGCCGGAGAGTCGCCATATCATCTAAGTTGTTTGTATGACTTTAATCCCCGAAAACAAACCAACAAATAAACCAAAATTGTTCCGGTATGTGGCGGTGTTGAGTTGTGTCGGTTGAGTAGCCTAGGAACAGGGGATTGCACAATGTTGAGTAGCCTAGGAACAGGGGATTGCACAATGTTGAGTAGCCTAGGAACAGGGGATTGCACAATGTTGAGTAGCCTAGGAACAGGGGATTGCACAATGTTGAGTAGCCTAGGAACAGGGGTTTGCACAATGTTGAGTAGCCTAGGAACAGGGGTTTGCACACTGTTGAGTAGCATAGGAACAGGGGATTGCACAATGTTGAGTAGCCTAGGAACAGGGGATTGCACAATGTTGAGTAGCCTAGGAACAGGGGATTGCACAATGTTGAGTAGCCTAGGAACAGGGGATTGCACAATGTTGAGTAGCATAGGAACAGGGGATTGCATAATGTTGAGTAGCATAGGAACAGGGGATTGCACAATGTTGAGTAGCCTAGGAACAGGGGTTTGCACAATGTTGAGTAGCCTAGGAACAGGGGTTTGCACAATGTTGAGTAGCCTAGGAACAGGGGTTTGCACAATGTTGAGTAGCCTAGGAACAGGAGATTGCACACTGTTGAGTAGCCTAGGAACAGGGGATTGCACAATGTTGAGTAGCCTAGGAACAGGGGTTTGCACAATGTTGAGTAGCCTAGGAACAGGGGATTGCACAATGTTGAGTAGCCTAGGAACAGGGGTTTGCACAATGTTGAGTAGCCTAGGAACAAGGGGTTGCACAATGTTGAGTAGCCTAGGAACAAGGGTGTGCACAATGTTGAGTAGCCTAGGAACAGGGGATTGCACAATGTTGAGTAGCCTAGGAACAGGGAATTGCACAATGTTGAGTAGCCTAGGAACAGGGAATTGCACAATGTTGAGTAGCCTAGGAACAGGGATTGCACAATGTTGAGTAGCCTAGGAACAGGGGATTGCACAATGTTGAGTAGCCTAGGAACAGGGGATTGCACAATGTTGAGTAGCCTAGGAACAGGGGATTGCACAATGTTGAGTAGCCTAGGAACAGGGGATTGCACAATGTTGAGTAGCCTAGGAACAGGGGTTTGCACAATGTTGAGTAGCCTAGGAACAGGGGTTTGCACACTGTTGAGTAGCATAGGAACAGGGGTTTGCACAATATTGAGTAGCCTAGGAACAGGGGATTGCACAATGTTGAGTAGCCTAGGAACAGGGGATTGCACAATGTTGAGTAGCCTAGGAACAGGGGATTGCACAATGTTGAGTAGCCTAGGAACAGGGGATTGCACAATGTTGAGTAGCATAGGAACAGGGGATTGCACAATGTTGAGTAGCCTAGGAACAGGGGTTTGCACAATGTTGAGTAGCCTAGGAACAGGGGTTTGCACAATGTTGAGTAGCCTAGGAACAGGGGTTTGCACAATGTTGAGTAGCCTAGGAACCGGAGATTGCACACTGTTGAGTAGCCTAGGAACAGGGGATTGCACAATGTTGAGTAGCCTAGGAACAGGGGTTTGCACAATGTTGAGTAGCCTAGGAACAGGGGATTGCACAATGTTGAGTAGCCTAGGAACAGGGGTTTGCACAATGTTGAGTAGCCTAGGAACAAGGGGTTGCACAATGTTGAGTAGCCTAGGAACAAGGGTGTGCACAATGTTGAGTAGCCTAGGAACAGGGGATTGCACAATGTTGAGTAGCCTAGGAACAGGGAATTGCACAATGTTGAGTAGCCTAGGAACAGGGAATTGCACAATGTTGAGTAGCCTAGGAACAGGGATTGCACAATGTTGAGTAGCCTAGGAACAGGGAATTGCACAATGTTGAGTAGCCTAGGAACAGGGGTTTGCACAATGTTGAGTAGCCTAGGAACAGGGGTTTGCACAATGTTGAGTAGCATAGGAACAGGGGTTTGCACAATATTGAGTAGCCTAGGAACAAGGGATTGCACAATGTTGAGTAGCCTTGGAACATGCGTTGATATAGTTTGCCTGGTAAGTCATATAAATATATCATTAATTGGGCCGTATTGAGTTTCAGATAATATCAACTCATTTTGCCAGCAGTAAATTAGTGAACAATCGACATACTTGAATCCAGGCTAAATGTTGAGGTACGAAGTTTTTAATATATAACGAAAGAGACAACTAGACGTATTAAAAGAAGTAAAATGTGTTTATTTTATAGTGAACATAGTATCAGAAACTTGTGTTGCGAGATTAATTTTTCATATAATATGTTTATTATAAAAATTAGAGGCAAATGAATAAAACAGGTTGAGCAAAAATATGTAGCTAACCCTGTGTTCGAACCCGGGACCTTCGCTTACAGGGCAAACACTTTACCGACTGAGCTAGCTCACACATAAACTCCCCAATGAAGATTAACGGTTAGCTATATCCACGTACGGCGATATATTGTTAGTAGAAGCACATTACATTGTATAATAAAAGTAATAATTAAAAATAAAAATAAGAGACATATCAAGAAACACACACAATTAGCGGCATTTAGAAACATATAGTTAACTACTTCATTATGTATGACAACAGTTTCCATTTAATCTCAGTTCCAATCAATTTATTAATTTCTGTTCTTAAGGGCTTGTTCTAGGAATAAGCTATTATTACCTTTTCATAATATAACACTGTATCTGTTGTTTACGTCTATCACACAGTTTTGTTCTAAGAAGCCAATGATATTCATTTTAAACGTATTCTTTCTTGTTTCTGTACAATAAATTGTGTAATGTAATTGAAGAGCTCGTCCTAGAAATAAGCTATTATTACCTTTTCATAATATAACACTTTATCACGTTTTTCACGTCCATCACACAGTTTTGTTCTAAGAAGCCATTGACATTCATTTTAAACGTATTCTTTCTTGTTTCTGTACAATAAATTGTGTAACGTAAATGAAGAGCTCGTCCTAGGAATAAGCTATTGTTCAATTTTCATAATATAACACTGTATCTGTTTTTTACGTCCATCACACAGTGTTGCTCTACAAGTGAGGAACATGAGAATAATAATGATAACTTGCATATTCAACAGTCCGAATACACTAAGTAACTTGTTAGTATTTCCTGTCACACAATGACCATTCAGTAAAACCATCTACTATGATAGGAAATCGCAGAACATGTCTGCAGCACATGCAGGGATTGCATCCGGACGTTAGTAGATAGTCTCTGTAGTACATGCCTGGATTGTATCCGGACGTTAGTAGATTGTGTCTGCAGCACATGCAGGGATTGTAACCGGACGTTATTAGATTGTGTCTGTAGTACATGCAGTGATTGTATCCGGATGTTAGTAGATTGTGTCTGTAGTACA
This sequence comes from Archivesica marissinica, assembly GCA_014843695.1. Lineage (NCBI taxonomy): Eukaryota > Metazoa > Mollusca > Bivalvia > Venerida > Vesicomyidae > Archivesica > Archivesica marissinica. The sequence continues at coordinate 6,999,573 of CM026401.1, read as the reverse complement.
TGCAAGGATTATATCCGGACGTTATTAGATTGTGTCTGTAGTACATGCAGTGATTGTATCCGGACGTTAGTAGATTGTGTCTGTAGTACATGCAAGGATTATATCCGGACGTTAGTAGATTGTGTCTATAGTACATGCAGGGATTGCATCCGGACGTTAGTAGATTGTGTCTGTAGTACATGCAGGGTTTGTATCCGGACGTTTGTAGATTGTGTCTGTCGTACATGCAGTGATTGTATCCGGACGTTAGTAGAATGTGTCTGTAGTACATGCAAGTATTATATCCGGACGTTACTAGATTGTGTCTGTAGTACATTCAAGGATTATATCCGGACGTTAGTAGATTGTGTCTGTAGTACATTCAGGGATTGCATCCGGACGTTAGTAGATTGTGTCTGTAGCACATGCCTGGATTGTATCCGGACGTTAGTAGATTGTGTCTGTAGTACATTCAAGGATTATATCCGGACGTTAGTAGATTGTGTCTGTAGCACATGCAGGGATTGTATCCGGACGTTAGAAGATTGTGTCTGTAGCACATGCCTGGATTGTATCCGGACGTTAGTAGATTGTGTCTATAGCACATGCCTGGATTGTATCCGGACGTTAGTAGATTGTGTCTGTAGCACATGCCTGGATTGTATCCGGACGTTAGTAGATTGTGTCTGCAGCACATGCCTGGATTGTATCCGGACGTTAGTAGATTGTGTCTGCAGCACATGCCTGGATTGTATCCGGACGTTAGTAGATTGTGTCTGTAGTACATGCAGGGATTGCATCCGGTCGTTAGTAGATTGTGTCTGTAGTACATTCAGGGATTGTATCCGGATGTTAGTAGATTGTGTCTGTAGTACATGCAGGGATTGTATCCGGATATTAGTAGATTAGTGTATGTGAGGATATTTAGTTATTGTTGCTGGGAGTGAAGCCGGGCCACCGTAAACCGTGTCTTTATTACTGTCGATGGTTGACATTGTCGGTAGTCACGGAGAGGTTCCGCTATATGGTATGCATTGTTTGTAGCACACTCATGGAATGTATCCAAGGGGGTGTCTGGATGTTCGTTGTGCACCTTCGTTTTCTTGCTTTTACAACAAACCATGTAGACAAAGATACCAGCCAACAATAAGAAGCCCAGGAAAGACCCTATGACAATCGCAATAGGCACTGCTGATACCTGGTTATTGCTTGGTATGCCGTCACATTCATCTGAAGTTAGAATATTAATGCACTTGAGGATAAGTTCTGACAATAATTCTAACATGACTTGATATATTGTTCTTGTAAACAAAGATCACATCTACCGTTGTTAAATTGCAATAAACAACGGCTAGAGCAGATCTGATTTATTGCTGTTCAATTTTACCACACAGCTGACAAAATAACACAAACATTTATTCGTTCGTAGAATATTGGGTCATGTTATAATTATTTAAAAAATACTATCGTGATGTCATACCTTTATACTCACAGCCCATTATTATTAATATTGGACTGCTGTCAAAAGGCTAGAGTATTATATTAAATAAAACGTGTACATGTACAAATTAACAATTTTAATTACTAGTATGATCTTTTTATATAAATGTGTATTTAAAGTAAGATATAAGCCCAAACAGATGCAATATGTACAATATTGGTTTAAACATATTTTATTTATCAAGATAAACATCTGTACATAAATTATAACATCCATACAATACAACTATCAAGACAAGTGGATTGAATTCAAAAGCTACAGGAGCTTATGCGCTATGCGCCTCACACAGTCCAATGTTTTACATATTGGCTCCTTTTCGGCCTATATGCTATACATAACCGGCATATGAGACAGAAAACTGCGTTGAGTGACACTTCTGAACATTCGTTACCGTAACGGCCATCCTCAATTGATCAGATTGTAAATAAGGAACTAAATATATTAATATAAAGATACTATATCTATGTAATAAGTTTAAACTAAAGGTTCATTAGTTTGTTATGTGATCGCATTATTACTAGTTATTAAAGCAGTATTACATCGTATGAAATAAAATATATTTGAAAAATTCAATTTTTACGTATTGGTAGCAATGCTGTTACACATTCTAACATTATACATTTTATACTTATTTTCAATTGGTAAACAATGTTTTTTTGCGATAAAACAAACTCGAAACTGAAAGTAGGACTTGCCTCATCGATGACGTATCGCTGTTCTCATCTTGTTCGAATGAATTAATTATTAAGCACTTCTAAAATGCAAAGTTCAAGAAGATACCACAGAAACCTCTGGCGTATGGATTATGCACAACTAATGTTCTATTGTACGTACATTGTGTCCAACTGTATGGTTCAATATTCGGATCACACTTATAGCAGCCATCGGAAGAAAGTTCTATGGACCCATTTCCAACACAGCTTGCGTCAATAAAGCAGAATCCATCCTGGAATAATGTGACGTTCAGTTAACAGTTTGACAATAACAGTTCATTTATGTGACATAACCAGTTGTTGCCCCGTTCGTGTGTGACATAGTCTTGATCGTATTATACCAGGTACATAAAACTTGTAATAACACAAACCTTTAAATTATATTATTGATGACTAATCCAAACTCAAACTATTATTCAAACAAATTAGTATTCTTATACTCTAGATTAAGTGATGTAATCAAACAATGTCCGCGATATATTCATTATTCTTCTGTTTATATTTGATATTCATAATACTAAGCCTGGCATTAATCAATATCCAGCACAGACAATCTATAAAATACATCGCTATCGTGTGATCGTAGAAGTAAACTATTGTCACTAATGTGATGTCACTGCAATGGGACAGTGTCATGACCTGTCTATTTTTTATTCAGCTAAATCAAGAAATAATTTTATTTATCCTACCTTCATAATGGTCAAAAACTGACTGCCTACATACACTCCCGTATATACATTTATTACACCTTCATGTCCATGCTTTACACCGAGCACGTAAAGACCCAGAGGAGACTCTGGAATGGGTCGCTGTGTCTGTATCATTGCACAACCCTCCAAACAATATAATATGACTAATCTATTCAGGAGGCGTCACTCATATGGGCAACCGGTAGCGACGATAAATAAACGTAAAACACACACATGCATATTTGGTAATCTTTTCTTTCTAATACATTCTAAAACTTCTTTCTTATCAGAAGATAAATAGGAATAGTAGATTATTGTCCTATACATGTATAAGGCTCGTCTCCGAAACAATACATAGCTATAAAGAACTTCGACTTGTATATTTTCTCCAATTCGCCTAATAAATCAAATGTATTAGACTGTAGTCTAATATTCCCTATTTACTCATACTAAATATATAAAATGTGTTTACATAAATTATTAATTGCGTTCATTTAGTGTACGCTAACCTTTAGCTCGACGGAGGCAAGTGGACCAGAGTCTATCAACTGTAGGCATGTAGTGTCAAAGATATACACTGGATTGTTGTCTCCAAAATTAGTCCCATCATTGCTTATAGCGAAATCGTACTCGTATATAAACGTCTCTGTGTCAGAATCTGAACGTCTCTTTCTGTCTTGATGAGCACACACCTCTCCAGTAAAGATGTCTTCGTATTCTCCCGCATATCTTGATGTGCTAATGTGTACACGTATCCCATTGAAATATATCTGTTGCAATAGATATATATAAATAAACAAGAGCAAACCGAGATTAGACAGCTCTGTATTCGAGTGGTTAACACGCTGGGCTGGTAATCCAGGGATCGCATGTTCGATCACCCGTCTGACCAAATTGCAATTAACACTCTTCAAGATGGGCTTTAAACCGATGTTTCATGTCGGTGCTTTACACCGTGCACGTAAAAGAACAAGAGAAGACTCTGGAATGGGTCTTTGTCTGTCAAGAAATCAAAGGCATTAGAAATATTGATTGAAACATTTAAGCAACTGTGACTTTATGCTATTATCTCCCTTTATGCTTCCGCTCAGTTAGCCTGTGTATACCTTTAACCGTTATTTTGTTATGGACATTTGCGGAGTTATTCTGATATCACCGCTCATTAGTATTCTCCGATATTAGGGTCACTGGGGATCATGCGTAGACTACAGAAAGAATCGTGGATCCAGATCTCTAATGAGTTCGTCGTTGACATGGTGCCCAACATTCTACCAACTTTCTTGAAAATCCGTCATTACCTATTTGCGTAATCCTGCTAACCGAATCTTGCTAACATACACACAGAGGCAATACATAATCTCATTGGCGGAGGTCAAGCGATCACTCTAATTTAAAATGAGATTATATTGGTTTATAGAAGTGTTTAAAATGCATATGTGACGGCCGCCGAGCCAATGTAGTTTTGGGTCAGTGTTTGCTTGTCGTATATGTGCATGAATACAGAAGGCTGTACTTGTAGAATAGATCGCTTTCTCCGTAGTACTATGGCACATTATATAACCATTCTGTGTATCTTCGTCATATCAAAATGCAATAATTCGAACGACACATGTGTCATAATTGATTTTATCGTACCTTGAAGATACTCAAATCGTACAGGAATCCATCAAATATATTATCTGTTCGTATAGCAAAACATCTACAGTCGTCTCCGTCTGCTAGGTTACAGATACCGCCTCCTTCAACATCGTATACAATGGGCGGAATTCGTATGTCAGTACCGCAGTCGGGTCCACGGTAGTTTCCGTTGCATGTACAGATACCTGTGAATTTGTCATATCTAATTATAAACTCTGATTATATAAGAACACGATTTAAAGTAAATGGAAAACCAGAAGAGCTCAAACGTCTACAGGAACATAGAGTATTATAAGAGTATACGTTATTCATATTGAATCTAACGAAGAATACAACATCCTTTGCTCATTTAGAAAACTGAAGAATATTGTTTGAAGCTGTTCCTACCTATACTATTGTGCACTTTGTGGAATATATCTTTAGTGTTAATAATATTTTATGGCATTTTGTTTCATACAATACATTACATATATACATACAATACTAAGAACAAATCAGAGATTAATATGTAATTATATGATTGCAGTATACGATACATTTGTTTTGCCAAGGGGAAAAAAGCAAATGGGTTGGGCTACAAGTTATAACAACATTATTTACAGCCCTCCCCGTATATCTTTAGCAGACTAACCCCATAACATTTTTGTAGAATAACATTGATTTTCAACGTCTAACTAGATATATTTGATTGACTTGCTATGATGCAAAAGTATTGCTGTGTGTAGTTACTGTTACTGTTGCTAGTTTATTTCATGTAAATGAACTGGGATGAGCTATGGCAGTAAGACAATGAGGCTACCTGTGTACATTGTACCATACATGTACATATATCTAAATAATCGAGTTACCTGCTTCAGAACATGCCCCATTTCCACTACAGTCATCCAAGCACGTTTGGGCTAGGAATATACTAATGATATCTGTATGGTTTGCCGAATATACAGGATTCAGCTCGAGTACTGCCGCGACAATGTTGTTCAAGGCATTCACATGCGCTTTTGCCCAGATGGTATCCTTTCCTTTCTGAAAGCATTGGTCATTTCAATTAGCTACTGTAATGAATGTTGTAACTTAATGGATGCGAATACAAGACACACTATGGCTGGTGAAAATAAGAAGACACTAATTAGACTGGGATATCTCCTGTTGGGATAATAGACACCGACGTGTCCTTATTATCAAGTTCATGCATTGGTGAAACATATTTGGAAGACTTTATAATTATGTTAAACCGTACAATATATACCAGATCAATTACATTCCCTACTGTTGAAAGAGCTATCTTAGTCATGATATGCTGGAGTTTTAATTGACAAATTAACAAGTTCTCAATACACAATGCTTCCAGCTTTACAACTTAATATAGTTTCCTGTCTATCGTTGGGCTATGCAAGCAATGCTATATTAATATATATATATATACGAACATACGTACAGTGATATCATACACACAGTTGGTTATAACCTGCGCTGGATCGTCACCAATGAGTTTGTCCGAGAATTCTCGAAGTGCTGGCGACTGATAAATCGCGTTGTTGCAAAACGCAATGGCTTCAGTTTCTGTCATGTTAAATCCTTCTGTGTTTCTCTGCGGGGTAGTATAACATTATGATAATATTATAATTATATGCTTTCCAATGAATGATTGTTTTCATCTTACACTGTTTGGAACATCGGAATATGTCATTTTCTCTGTCACTGCTTGGTTTTCATTTTCTTCCGTCGGCGGATGTACTTTTTTACTTAGCTGCGAATATTTACACTAACGTAAGTGGTTGTGTATTGTAGTTGAATGGGCCTCTCGACAGTGCAGTTAAATAAAAAATAATTGGATAACAAATATTACATTAGCCACATTCATTGGAAATCATAAACGAAATAGAAGAGTTACATGTTTCTTACGGAGGTTGGTGTACAAAGTACTGGTTAACCGCTGGTGCCTGTCCAGGTTAGGTGTTGTTAGGTAAACTTCCCGCCGGCGATATGCCCAAAATGGTGCTGACGCAGGAGTAAAACCCGAACAAACAAACAAACAAGTCACAGGAGATTGCATAACTGTAGTATGGCCTCAATGGAGTCCTTATATTGTACATGTAGTCACATAATACTGAGGTAGTTCCCTTGTCGGCGTTAATCATGTTTATTTGATATATCCATATCTTCCTCTAATGTCAAACTCCTCGCGGGGATGTAGACATGTTGCGCGTCAAACCGCAAAGAAGTTCAAAGAATAAAATATATTGTATTAGAAAGTAATGAAAACCAAGTTTTGTTAAGGAGCTATGCCATCTTCAATGTGCTAGATATTGACCCAAAACAAATAAACAACACAAAGCACTATCACCACGCTCATTTTTAATACATTATTAATAAATATTGGGCCAACTGTGATGTTTATAAATTGAAACTTTAGTTTGAAAATGACTGGTTAATTAATGAATCTCTAGAACAATAGATTATTAATGGGCCCCATATCGACCATGAGTAGTGAACAGTTTATCTAGGGTTTACATATAGATTTTTCTAGATTTATTGTATCTATGGTAACTTTTTTGCCCTCCTAAAAATGTGTCGCCTAATTTCGCGACTAAGGTCAAGCATGTCTTCAGTGAGTGTGCTCTTTCTGCATATATGTATGTTCAACTCTATAAACTCTAGAAGGAATGGCTTCTGAACTAATACCATTAAGGACAATTGACTGGAGTCTATTATCTAGAACACTCTTAATCCATCTTAATGTTTGACCTCTGACTCCCATTTACCTATGTAGGATAAATCATTACTGGACTTATTATACCAGGGAATGGATAAATCCTGTCATTTTCCGTATCTAACCTGTTTCTCACAACTATATGTATTAGTAAGGCTTGTAATGCATATTTCAAAACGATTTGTTACTTGACAATGCTGTATATCTGCAAATACATTTCTTAAGAACTGCTTAAAACTATTTCAATAGAATGTTAACACTGGTTGTTTCTGTTGTTCTTGTATTTGCAGTGTTATTCTGCTACATTGACGAACAAGACAGTTAGAACTTTACAGACATGCCAAACTGCAATAACAATACATAATACAATGTACGTATTTATAGATTTACCAATATACTCCATGATGTGTGTATGTACCATTTGTATAAATTGCTAGGCAATGAGAATATATAATAATTATACAAAATTTGTCAGCTCAAAAACGGTTTGTTACCGTGACCGCAAGTGACAGTATCAACGTATATAATAGGATCTCGATTATCTCTGATGCAAACAGTCTGGTTCACTGGCCGTAGCAACAACTGCAACTTATTGCGGAACAAAAACATCCAGTGTACAATGGAGTTCTCACACGGCATGCCTTTCCATTCCTCATGATCATGAACATAATACTGTCACGAGAGTTCGATATTTTATAATAATCTGCACCTAATTCAGATTCAAATGTTTTGTGACATGTCAAGGACTATGGTTGTTTATGATATAATCAATACATTCATTAATTGTACCTTCTTGCGAGAGATGCTCGGTTGTGCATTTAATTTTTGCAATCGCTCCGTTGCTTTCCTGGTGTAGGCACTATCTGCACGTTTCCTCCTTTTCCCTATCTTACATTTCTTCTTCGTAATTGAGGTATGTCTGCTACAAGGTTGGCCAACTGTTCCTCCATTGGACATATTCCAGTGCTCCATTGTACGGTTTTCATTTATGAAGAGATTCTCTTCATCGGATAGTCTATGATCATAATAATTATAAGTTTGTTATAATTGTTAATCCAAGTTATAGTCATAATCTACATTAACAATTAACTGTGCCAAATTTAACATATTGGCTTGAACTAAGGCACTACTGTATAATACTGTAGAACTAGTTGAAAAAGAAAATAAATATACAAAAGGCTATTATTATATTTAGAAAATGAGCAGGCAAAGCATGCTCTGCCTAGAATCATGATCATGTACTTAAATATATTCAGGCTACATTTTCTTACTTACAAACATTACAGTTATTTGAGGGAACTGTGTTTTATTGATGCCATAGGGGCAATACATTACAATATGCAGTGATTTACCTAAATTGCTATGTCAATGTAAACATTACTACGCTAAAAAATATACTTACAATTCGCCCTAGTTTGTAAACCAATCGCCTCTATTTCGTTTTAAATACGGCGACATTAGTTCCATATCAGGACATTTGGTTTTGATGAAGCCAATATGGTATTTATTGATTGCATGCCTACATTGGATATTAGAGGCTTTGCCTACTGATTAGTCATGATGTAAAATGGGCTGAGTAAGTTGCACTAAGCGGAGGTGCGTCAGTATATCTCCTCACAGTGCCCGTCTGACCCTAAATACAGTTTAACAGTCTTTCAGATGTGACTTTAAGCCAAGATCTCCTATCGGTGCTTTACACCGAGCACGTAAACGAACCAGAGGATACTCTGGAATGTGTCTCTGTCTGTATCATTGCACTATCCTCCAACAATCTAAAATGACTAATTTCTTCAGGAGGCGTTGCTCGTATGGCCAACCTGTAGCGACGATAAATATAAATAAAAACACGCACGCACGCATTCACGCACGTACGCACGCACACACACCCCCCCCCACACACACACCATGGGTGGTGAGATACAAGATCAACGCTATGATGTAATTATGGGAGGGGCAAACTGTGTCTTATTGCTCACACATAAGGCTATATACAAAATAAGTGCTGCTGTCTGCTAACGCTACCGTTAACGTATTTTGCATATATGATCAATAACCTATTCATATGTATCGTATCTTCATGCAAAATTAACGTGCTAAATTGGTTTGCCTAATAAACTTTGTGATGTCATCGATGTGACGTCATTTCTTTGCAGACGGTTGATAACATTCAGGTCATGAATATTCGGTAATCTTTTCTCTTTAAAACTATTTTATCAGAAGGGCAAAGTAGGATACATATAATCATTTGATTAGGTTATTGTGTGATAAATTAAAATGTATTAGGCTCGTCTCTGAAAAAATGCAAGACTTAGCAGAGCCTTGCCTTGTATATTTTTCATCTCGCCTAATTAATTAAAATGTATATAGGACAGAAACCAACTATGCTCTATTTATGAGACAATGAGTACTTAAACGTTATATAAACCTCCAGCTGTCGGAGAATACATAATCAGTGTTTCCATTTGATGTTTGTCCATCTCTACCAATGAAGTCGTTGGTAGGATCACCATCACAGTACCCACAGAGTCCATCTGAATTGCCCATATCCTTTGCTGACATGTATATATCAATATTCATTGTAGGCCCCCATCGATGAAGTTCAATATCCACTATTGTTCCTATCGGTGTCCTGACCTGCCATAGCAAATACGTGATACTTTATGTTGTGCTTGAGGATGTTTTTGTGCTATGTCATCGTACACGCTTGTTTGATATGGTGGACTAACTTACTCAAGTATTAACGGATGTTCGAACTTTAAAGGCAAGAGCGAACAATGATATTTAAACGTTATTACCTTCAAATGTGACATGTGGTTGTATACATGTGTTCCCAAATAGATGTTAATTTTAGTCGTGAGTCGATGTATGAATATGTCTGCCGTGTATGAGAAATCTTTACCAAACACATTGTATAAATGTATAAAGATAGCCCGTTCAATCTCAATAAAGGGTAGAGAATAATGTCATAAAAATTAATGTCACCAAACGACATAAATAGAATGTGTCAAAAACAACCATTTCTAAAAGTTTTGAATTCCTGGTTTAAAATAAAGCGTATGTATGAACATGATAATGACAATGTTTTTCGTCCCATTTTTTGGAATAACTCTGACATCACACTATCTGGAAAACCAGCTTTTATTCAAGAATGGTACAATAAGTCAATAACGGCGTAAAATATGTTGATCATCTGTATGATTTAGAAATAATAATTTTTATACTTTTGAAAACATACAGCAAATATATAATCTACACAATAATGACCTTTTAAAATATCAGTCTTTGGTCAATAGCATTCCTAACAAATGCAAACAAAAAGTAAATCAACAAATTATTACCATGCTAAGACCAGAATCTATGTTAGAAAGAATAAAAAGTCTAAAGAAACCCAATAAATTATTATATCAGACACAAGTAAACTCAAGGAAGATAGAACATAGAACATCTGAGCAAAAATGGTCAAATGTGTTTAGTGGTGAAAATCTCAAATGGAAAATAAATTACTGTATGGCATATAACACAACGATTGACACCAAACTGAGAAATTATCAATATAAATTTCTAATGAGACTAATTCCAACAAACAAGTACCTCTATATGGGTAAATTAATTGAAACCTCCTCATGTGACTTTTGTAATATGTCCATAGAAAGTATTGAGCATCTGTTTTGGGAATGTCCAGTCATACAGGACCTATGGACAAACATTCGAAATCACCTACGAACCATTGATATAAACATTTCCTTAAATTTTAAAGACATCTGTTTCGGGTATGAAAACAATAACACAGTTAATTTTATTATAATATTGTGCAAATACTTCATCTCCGGAATGAAATATAACAAAATCCTACCAAAGTTTGAATCATTCAAACATTATTTGCATCAAAGGATCGAAATAGAAAAGGATATTGCAATGTATTCAGGAAAAATAGATAGACACAATTTGAAATGGTCAAAGTTCTTTCCGGCAAGCTAAGTAAATATACATGAATACCAATTAATTGTGTACCAATAAGGCACAAACGATAAATTCAACTGATATTAAAAAGAACCCCGTAGCCCAATATTCCCAGGTAAATAATTAACAAACTCTTATCCTATAAAAAAGATAGCAAGTAGAAACGATCCATCACTCATTACACCTATCTCCATGCTTTAAACATTCAGCTGATATACCCAGATTCACACATTTATTCAAATAAACTTAGCTAATAATTATGTTATGCATTCATCATCAAGGGACACAACACTCTAAACAAAAAACTATATTTCTGTATATATATAGATAACTGTATACAATTCGATTCATGAAACGTTTTTTCATAATATGTAAATGTACATGTATAAATGGAAATAAATGGGTTTACCCGGATAGGGGCCTCAAATTAAAAAAAAATTAATGTGGAGCATGAGTATAAAATATCCAACGAAACCTTATGTTTACCCTAAATGTGCCGGGCAGACATCACATCAACTATTACTGTGTCTGAAATTACTAATGTCAAACACCTCCATCGGTAACACCCGAATAGATACTCGCTAAAAGACGCACGTATCCAATTCGGTGGTTATTGTATGAGGGATAACAACATATGTATGCTAACACTAATTGGAATGTAATGTAAGCAGAACCTTGTAATGGTAGTCATGAATCCGTTCAACATCCAGAATTCCACCATCATCACACCGAATAAAATCAAGTACAGTTATGGTGTTACACCGATTAATCATGAAGACATCTGCTCCTGCTTTGATAGCTATACCGCATGCACACACAGGTCCATCCGTATACCAGTGGTCGCAATACCTTGCTGACTCTTGTACCTTCAACGAAGATATAATTTCAATTTATTCTTGAACCTTCAACGAAGATATAATTTCAATTTATTCTTGAACCTTCAACGAAGATATAATTTCAATTTATTCTTGAACCTTCAACGAAGATATAATTTCAATTTATTCTTGAACCTTCAACGAAGATATAATTTCAATTTATTCTAGAACCTTCAACGAAGATATAATTTCAATTTATTCTTGTACCTTCTACGAAGATATAATTTCAATTTATTCTTGAACATTCAACGAAGATATACTTTCAATTTATTCTTGAACATTCAACGAAGATATAAATTCAATTTATTCTTGAACCTTCAATGAATGTATACTTTTATTTATGCTTTACAATGATATAAAGAAAGAAATTAGTCAAATAAAATGTTAATAGTGGAGGAAGATCCTGGGCAGTATTTAAGTAAATCCATGCCAGCTTTAAAGTGATACAAATGCATGCTAGCTTTTCGAAGTAACATTATGTAAACTTGGACATGTCTATAAGCTCAATAAAGAAAGTAGCATCTGTAGAATTGGGCACAATGATAAGCACAGTAAACAATGTAACCTATGTAGACATGGACAAACCGATAAGCGCAGTAAACAATGTAACCTATGTAGACATAGACAAACCGATACGCGCAGTAAACAATGTAACCTATGTAGACATGGACAAACCGATAAGCGCAGTAAACAATGTAACATATGTAGACATGGACACACCGATAAGCCCAGTAAACAACGTAACCTATGTAGACATGGACAAACCGATAAGCGCAGTAAACAATGTAACCTATGTAGACATGGACACACCGATAAGCGCAGTAAACAATGTAACCTATGTAGACATGGACAAACCGATAAGCGCAGTAAACAATGTAACCTATGTAGACATGGACATGTCGATAAGCGCAATAAACAATGTAGACATGACAACGTCAATTAGCGCAGTAAACAATGCAGACTTGACCACGTCAATTAGCGCAGTAAACAATCCGATGAATATTTTCGGATAACTTGTATACAGAATGTGAAATAATAAATAAACACAGTAAACAATGTAACCTATGAAGACTTGGGTATGTCGATAGCCTCGATACACAATGTAACCTATGTAGACTTGGGCATGCCGATAGCCTCGATACACAATGTAACCTATGTAGACTTGGGCATGTCGATAGCCTCGATAAACAATGTAACCTATGTAGACGTGGGCATGTAGATAGCCTCGATACACAATGTAACATATGTAGACTTGGGCATGCCGATAGCCTCGATACACAATGTAACCTATGTAGACTTGGGCATGTCGATAGCCTCGATACACAATGTAACCTATGTAGACTTGGGCATGCCGATAGCCTCGATACACAATGTAACCTATGTAGACTTGGGCATGTCGATAGCCTCGATACACAATGTAACCTATGTAGACGTGGGCATGTCGATAGCCTCGATACACAATGTAACCTATGTAGACTTGGGCATGCCGATAGCCTAGATACACAATGTAACCTATGTAGACGTGGGCATGTAGATAGCCTCGATACACAATGTAACCAATGTAGACTTGGGTATGTCGATAGCCTCGATACACAATGTAACTTATATAGACGTGGGCATGTCGATAGCCTCGATACACAATGCAACCTATGTAGACTTGGGCATGTCGATAGCCTCGATACACAATGTAACTTATATAGACGTGGGCATGTCGATAGCCTCGATACACAATGTAACTTATATAGACGTGGGCATGTCGATAGCCTCGATACACAATGTAACTTATATAGACGTGGGCATGTCGATAGCCTCGATACACAATGTAACTTATATAGACGTGGGCATGTCGATAGCCTCGATACACAATGTAACTTATATAGACGTGGGCATGTCGATAGCCTCGATACACACTCTAACTATGTAGACACAGACATGTCGTTAGCCTAGATACACAATGTAACCTATGTGGACCTGGGCATGTCGATAGCCTCGATACACAATGTAACTTATATAGACGTGGGCATGTCGATAGCCTCGATACACAATGTAACTTATATAGACGTGGGCATGTCGATAGCCTCGATACACAATGTAACTTATATAGACGTGGGCATGTCGATAGCCTCGATACACAATGTAACTTATATAGACGTGGGCATGTCGATAGCCTCGATACACAATGTAACTTATATAGACGTGGACATGTCGATAGCCTCGATACACACTCTAACTATGTAGACACAGACATGTCGTTAGCCTAGATACACAATGTAACCTATGTGGACCTGGGCATGTCGATAGCCTCGATACACAATGTAACCTATGTATACCTGGGTATGCCGATAGCCTCGATACACAATGTAGCATATGTATACTTGGGGATGTAGATAACCTAGATACACAATGTAACCTATGTAGACTTGGGCATGTCGATAGCCTAGATACAAAATGCAACATATGTAGACATGGGCATGTCGATAGCCTCGATACACAATGCAACATATATAGACGTGGGCATGTCGATAGCCTCGATACACAATGTAACTTATATAGACGTGGGCATGCCGATAGCCTCGATACACAATGCAACCTATGTAGACACGGACATGTCGATAGCCTAGATACACAATGTAACCTATGTAGACATGAACACGCAGATAAGTCACTTAATAGTACAGAGTGGATGAATATTTTCGGGTGACTTGTGAAATAATGGTTCTATGCTCTTCATATTGGAGGGTGAATAAAGTAAATATGTTTTGTGACATGAGATTATAGTGGCCCTAAACAAATAGTACGTGTTATTTCAATCATCATCATCGTAATAATTCAAGATGATACAGTTGCTATGCATAAGTGTAGCAAGGTACGTGGAGCTTATACAATAAATATGAAACAGTAGATAATTTACCTCTGTTTGATAGATCGAATTCCGGAATAGCATATGATCTCCTTCTCTCTGTTGCTCATAAGATCTAGGAAAACAGAACTATATTATTATATTTAATATATATACAATAATTACTTTATTATATGGTCTAAAGCTTTATTTCATTCCATTAGTTGAGCTAAGATTATAGTGGCAGACGAATATTTATACACGGTGTTTGGCCGTACCGCTGTATACCAATATATTTTTGCTATTAAAACCTCTGGCGATTGTACATAATATGCGCTGGAGATTTGAATATGATCTAAATCTGTATTTCAATCCATTAGTTAAGCTAAGATTATATTAGCTGACGAATATGTATACACGGTGTTTGATCGTACCGCTGTATACCAATATATTCTTACTATTACAACCTCTGGCGCTTGTATTTAATTTGCCCTGTAGATTTTAATAGCATGACTTCTGATAATCCTGATTACGTGTAATCAACGATACTAGCAATGATTTTATAGATATTTTACCTGATTAGTTTCCACCAGATTTTACTGTGAGTGTATCTACTTTTGATTATAACCAGCGAATCTCCTAAACATGTGTTCTATTCTCGTATAGCATAATATTTAATACACTAATACAATGTCCCGCATAGAAAATTCCATTTAAATCCAGCGTTGTTTTTAGAAGAGCATTGTATACTAAATTGGTGCACATATATTGGTGTTTATATACCTAAGTTTATTGTATTAATGTATGGAGACGATAGTCTCACTTTATCTGAAACAGTGAAAGGTTCACAGCATGGTGGTGATATTTTATTTAGTGTATTGTGAAAGGTGGTAGCTAAAAGTAAATGATCAGAAAAGGTTATGGTATTTTGCATAGCTGGTATATTACCAAGAAATCGTAGTTTTGAATACACATGTGTAATAATTATATAAAACGTAAATTCATTAAAATATCTAGGGACAGTTTTTACACACGGCGGCTAAATTCATGAAACACAAATAACAGTAATTCAAAAATAAAATGTTAAAGTAATAGTTATTTATGTGAAATATATGAAACAGGTGTTCAAGGAGTCCGGTTGTATTTTTACTCGCTCACGAAAAATTTAATATCGATACATTTATATGGACGTTAGCTTTTGCAAGTTATAAGGAATTATACATGAACAGTTTGTCTTGGTGTTGGTCTATGTAGTGTGGAATTTATGGGAGGTTCTAACAAGAAAAAGAGGAATAAACGTAAGAAAAGTGATAACGGAGATAATAGTTTGGACAATGAAAGTTTTAGAAAGGCGGGAAAGTTTAGCGAGTCTCCAGATTCTGTGGAAGAGGTCAATGTGAGTAAGATTTTACAAGAAACCAACTCAGTATTGTATGATAGTGACGAGGCTATTAACTTGGGACACATTTTTGAAGAACTTGTACAGTCTGAGAAGGTTATCGTGCCCCCTACTTTACCCCACCCACATCTAGATATGAGCCAGTCAATCGGAACGTCGGCCTCAACACCAACCAACACTGATATAATAAATTGTTTAAGGAGTATAGACAATAAGCTCGATGACATGGACTCTCGTCTTAAGAAGCTCGAATGCCTTGAACAAAAAGTCGACAGATTTGAAACAGAAATGAAGAAGTTGTGGACCTTTACCTATGATAGTGATAAGCGTACGGGTAGCATACTTCAACAGGTAGAGGAGAAGGTAGAGAGTAGTGACTTTGCGTTAGGCGTTGTAAATGATAAGGTTGTTGGGTTGGAGAAAGAGAGAGACTATCTTAAAGATGAAGTTGTTTACCTCCAATCACAATCCATGAGAAACAATCTAATATTCGGTAATATAAGTGAGGCCCCGACAGAGGCACACGATGATTGTGAGAAGAAACTATGTGAGTTTCCTACCGGTAAGATGAAAATTGCACAAACTGTCGTAGACAACATGCAGTTGGAGAGGGTCCATCGTATGGGAGCCAGATCGGATAGGAACCAGTGTAGAAAGATCGTTGCGAAATTTACACTCTTTAAAGATCGTGAAATGGTACGAAAGCAGTGAAAAACATTACAAGGTACGAATTATTACGTACACGAACAATTTCCGAAGGAGGTGAACGATAAGCGGAGGCAGTTACTACCACGTCTCAAGGATGCCAAGAAAGCCGGCAAGAGGGCGTGGCTATCTTACGATCAGCTCTACGTGGATGGTAAACCCGTGAAGGATGACGTTGCAGGCTATGGATTCGGAGAGGGTGAACTTAAGATTTCCTCTTGGAATGTGAATGGACTCACCAGCGTAAAGCAACAATCCACTGAGTTTGTGAAACTGATCTCTGACAATGACATTGTGTTTTTATACGAATCATGGACCCATAAGGACAGTAATATTGATTTATCAGGATATACTGCACATACTTTTTATAGGAAGTTCCAGCATAGGAACGCCAGGCGTCATAGCGGAGGCATCGTTCTCTATTATAAAGAGCACCTTAAACCTGGTATTACTATCATACGGTCACATCATGACACAATTATCTGGTTGAAGCTAGATAAACACTTTTTTAAATTTGATAAATTCTCCCCCTTCTATCTCTCATATTGTACTGTCTTTCTATTCTCCCCCTTCTATCTCTCATATTGTACCGTCCTTCTATTCCCCCCTTCTATCTTTCATATTGTACCGAGTGTAGTCGGGAGCAGTTTTGTAAATATAAGAAAGATTATAAGGAAGAAAACGTCAATTATTGGAAGCCAAAATAATTAATGATATATAGCGGCTAAAACATGCTAAACCAAAACAATTTTGGAAATTTTTTAAAAAGAAATGTACAAATACTAGTAAATCTATTTCGCTCGAGGACTTTAAACATTATTTTGCCGGTTTGAGCACAGATACGTTCCCATGTAATAATGCTGAGGCGGAAGATTTTTGTAATACACAGGATTTTAATGATTTAAATTGTAATTTTGATGAGCTAGATAATTATATTTCTGCCCAAGAAGTTATTGATGCTGTGAAATGTTTGAAGCGTGAAAAGTCGGCTGGTAGTGATGCAATATTAAATGAATATTTAGTAGAGAGTATTGATATATTGTCTTCTCATATATCTGACGTATTTAATGCAATTCTTGACTCTGGTTACTTCCCGGATAAATGGACGGAGGGCACTATTATTCCTTCCTGGTGCGGGCCGTTGGCTAATGTTGTTAAAAAACTTGTGGCCCAAACCATTTGCATGTTCATATTATGTATTATATCTGTTTATGCATGACATATATAATAATGATTTGCAATAATATATGATTAAACTATTATTCCTTTATATAAAAAGGGCGATGCAACTATGTTAACTAATTATCGTGGTATTACTTTAGTAAGCTGTTTATACAAGGTGTTTACCTCAATTTTAAATAAACGAATCGTTACCTTTTGTGATAATAATAATATTTTATCAGACTCTCAATTCGGCTTTAGAAAAGGATGTTCCACTACCGATGCTATTTTTATATTACACAGTATTGTTAAGACATATCTGAATGAAAACAAAAAATTATATGTCGGCTATGTTGATATGAAACGTTGTTTTGATTCTATTTATAGAAATGGTCTGTGGTTAAAGGATTAAAGTTATATAATATTGGTATTCAAGGTAAGCTGTTAAGGGTCACTAGAGACATGTATCAAAAGGTAAAATCTTGTGTACGCCATTATGGTAATTATTCAGAATATTTTCAATATGCAGTTGGGTTAAGACAAGGGGAGATACTGTCGCCTGTTCTGTTCTCTCTGTTCGTGGAGGATTTGGAGTTGTTTATGCAGGACGATATTAACGCAGGGATATGTATTGAGGATATCGTACTTATTTTATTATTATTTGCAGATGACATAGTCATTCTCGGTAAAACCGCACAAGAGCTTCAACATAGTTTTAATTTATTACATGATTATTGTAGTAAGTGGGGATTAGAAGTCAATACTAGTAAAACTAAAGTAATGGTCTTTAGAGATAAGGGTAAAGTATTTTTAAGCGAAAACTGGTCATACAATGACGAAATTATTGAAGTTGTTAACGATTTTAATTATCTTGGCACAGTTTTAAATTACACGGGCAATTTTAATCTAAATCAACAATATATATCCGGCAAAGCTTTGAAAGCACTGAATTATTTGACTTCTAATTGTAAGAAATACAAACTTAAACCGAAAACGTTATGTCAGCTATTCGATGCTTTTGTTGGTTCAATATTAAACTATTCATCGGAAATGTGGGGCTTTACAAAATCTAAAGAAATAGAGCGAATACATTTAAAGTTTTGTAAACAAATACTAAATGTTAGAACCACTACTTGTAATGCAGCTGTTTATGGTGAGCTTGGGCGATATCCTCTATACATATCACGCTACATACGTATAATTAAATATTGGCTGAAAGTTTTCAACTCGGAAAATATTATACTTCAACGATTATATGCACAATTATTGTCTGATTGTAATACTGGTTATGATAATTGGTTGACACATGTTAAACAATTACTAGACGAATATGGTTTTTCACATATCTGGAATAACCCATGTAATATCAATGTTAATCATTTCTTATGTATATTTAAGCAACGGGTTATTGATTGTTTCATACAAACTTGGATTACTAATAAGTCATATAGTAATGTACTCGAATTGTATAATAATTGTAAACATGATTTTAGCTATGAAACATACTTGGATATATTACCTTCCAACTTGAGATTATTTATAACCCGAATAAGGACTTCTGCCCATTCACTTAGAATCCATACTGGTAGATTCTCTAACAATAGAATACAGAGAAATGAGCGTTATTGTCAATGTTGTAATGTTAGAGATATTGAAGATGAGTATCACTTTATTTTAATTTGTCCGTGTTGCTCATATTTGAGGAAAGTACTTATTAAAAAATACTACTACACGAGACCAAGTATGTATAAATTGTGTTCTTTAATGAACAGTGATAATAGAAAGGTTTTATTAAGCTTGGCTCGATTTATTAAGAATGCTTTAAACCATAGGAACTCAATATTGAACGCTTTGTCTTCTTAATTACACAAAACAACTAACTAGAATGTTCATCCTCTATATTAAATTATATTACAGTAGCTATACGATAGTTTTATTGATCACTTGTTTATTTATATGTAATTATATGTATATATTATGACTATGTACTTATGTATACGTCATGAATAAACTTATGTTCTGTTCTGTGAGATATGGGTGAATCCATGAGGCAAATAACAGTGCAATATTTGCCAATATTACTTGCTATGTTTGTGTATGTCAGGTGTTGTGCCTGGTGGGTCATATTGAAATGTTTTCGCTATTTAACCCTTTCCGTCATGGAGATTTATTCATTACATTTAGCTATCATGTAGTACATATTAAGTAGTCGCCATATCTATCCCGCCTCCATAGATATTACTGGGACTACATGATATCCTTTATTATGAACATTGGTTTGGCTACTAAATTGTCAATTAATGCCATATTGGTAATAGCGTCAAGAGATGCTTCTATGAGGGAAAGGGTTAAGGTAAAAAGGCTTGTGTCAGAACTCGGACGAACTCGGACGTCTGATAGATGATTGCCGGGTGCTAAGTTATTCATAGCCGTATTATATAATATTTATTTTGCTAATTTAATTGTATTTATGTAAAGAAGGTATACGTGTTTACGCATAACATTTAGAATTATATAGTAGAAAGGAATATTGATTGTGTCTTTATTAATCATAACTTTATCTATTTATTTCACACAGACATTATAATGTCAATGTTATTGTTCCTCACCTTCCGTCAAATGTTCCCATATGAGGGTCCACATGTGAACTACATTTCTTGTTCTTATATCTGTCATCTAGGCTCACATCAACCTGTACATTGATACATGCAAGTTCTACAACACATTTTTATATCGTAAAAAAACCAAAATGCCTTTTTATGGATAAATAGCATTGCTACTACAAGTTATTCCGAAATAAACCAACAGTAACTTTTAATAAACGAAATGTGTTTTTCGGATCTACAAATTCTTAAAATTGAAAGTAGGATTTCGTATAACGGCCAGCTACGCTCATGACTTGACATGTGTTTATTATTGGAGTCAATAGTAAGTTTGTGCCTACTATTCTTTTAGAGATAATTTAAATCAGACTGATCTAACAATACATATGTGCAGGCAGAAAAGGTGAGATATAACGGTATATATGTACCATATATGTTATTCATGTCACACGTATTGTATTACTCGTGGATGTTGACCCTAATCACATTATTTTGTTAGGTCAACACACATCGTAGTATATGACGTGTGTTTATTAGTTAAAATACTCAGAGTCTGTGGCAACTATATGGAGGGAAAATGCCATAATATAGGAAACTACATTCTGTAGAATTTGTTTTTTCACCGATGTATTGTCGCTTTAGGCAGAGGTAAAGAGTAGAACAAGGTAGTATCGCTTTATTATTAATGTCATATTCCTGTTTAAAATCACTGTGACAATTTCTATATAAGGTTGCTACCATGTAACTATTCGTTTCAAAACCAGTATTGTCCAATATTTACATTGCTGTTGCATTTCATCCGATGAACGTATGTGCCCTGGTTGTATATATGTTCGTATGAGGGTTCCCAACTAATTATATGCAGCTGACATGGGCACTCGCAGTTTTACGCAGCGGTCGTCAATAGAAAATGCCTGTCTTGCAGTTTACGTTGCTCAAAGGATGATCTATTTACCAGTTTCGGCATACCGCATGTTAGGCTTGTCGGGCCTCTTAGGCTTGCCGGGCCTCTTAGGCTTGCCGGGCTTCTTATACTTGTCGGGCCTCTTATACTTTCCGGGCCTCTTCGGCTTGTCGGGCCTCTTATACTTGTCGGGCCTCTTATACTTTCCGGGCCTCTTAGGCTTGTCGGGCCTCTTCGGCTTGTCGGGCCTCTTAGGCTTGCCGGGCATCTTATACTTGCCGGGCTTGTTAGGCTTTACGGGCCTCTTAGGTTTGCCAGAGCCTCTTAGGTGTGCCTGGCCTCTTATACTTGTAGGGCCTTTTCGGCTTGTCGGGCCAGTTAGGCTTTCCGGGCCTCTTAACCTTACCGGTTATCTTACGTGTTATAACAAACAACCGCTGCAACTTGCTGATGCCATCAAGACAAGGAAATGAATACTTACGTGAATGGGTCCTATAGACTGAAATACAATGTTGTAGATAAAATAATTATATACTTTCATTTTGTGCTTCCCAATGAAATATCGAAATTTATCATTGAAATAATAAGATGATATTTGTTTGTTGTAGTGAATGATCATTGATTTAAGCAAGCAAATAGTATGTTATATTTTAGGCAAACAAGTGCATTTATGATGATAACGTTCACTTTGACAATATTTCAACATGCAGCTGCTAGGTACAAGTGCAAAGCAGGAATGGGAAATACAATATGTTTTCCTTGTGCTTTCAACCTGTGGAATAGCACATTTTATTCCACACTGATAAAGTATAATGATAGACTGTGCACGTTATCTGATAATGTACACGTTTATATGTACGTGCAACTGAAATATACATTTGCTCGACAGTTGTTTGCTTTCAATAATTGGTTATTGTTATATTCGCACAAACACAATTAGTAAGTATAAATCTCTTTTGTAAGCCAAGTCATATAGTATATATCTACTGTTCGTAGATTTTTGTAAGCTCGACATGTAATGTAACATTCATATATTTTGAGTAATACAGTTATTGTCTGTTCTTTTTTCCGCATAACCCTGAACTAAGGTCATACCAATCTACATCAACTATGCCTTTAGCCTTGGAACAGGCGTTGCTATAGTTTTCCTTGTCAGTCGTATAGATATACGTTTACTACGGATACTATTAATTGATCTGAATTGAGCTTCTGGTTATTTTGCTAGACGTAAAACGTGAACAATCGACAGACTGGAACCCAGGCTACTAAACGGCATATACTACTTGTGTAGATACAAGTGTACGCCTACGTGGTCGAGTGGTTAAGGTCGCTGAGTTGTTTATCACTGACTGTAGCCTATCACTGATGGTCACGGGTTCGAGCCCCGCTCAGATCGTGTCTCTTTATATAAAAAAGTTGGCAGTTTGTTACAGAGGTTGGTACACCAATTACTTGTTAACCACTGGAGCCTGCCCGTGACATGTAAACTTCCCGTCGCTCATATGGGCAACCGATAGCGACGATAAGTAAACATTAAAAATGAAGTGTCATACCTCGGATAATTCGCCAGGCAGTGTAGCGAGCAATAATTGTAGATCAAATTGCGTGTTATCGTCGTAGTCGTTGTCAATCGTCGATATTATAAACCTGTACTGTTTGGCTTCGCCCCATGTTTCTCCTAGTTTCAACATCTGGATATTGTTAAATCATATTTAACATATTAATGTAACCCTGCGTATTTATTTAATACCATCTGCTTATGTTTGCTGGGCCTCTTAAGTTTGACGAGCATCTTAAGTTTGCCAGGCATCTTAAGTTTATCGGGCCTCTTAAGTTTGCCGGGCATCTTAAGTTTGCCGGTAATCTTAAGTTTGCCGGGCCTCTTAAGTTTGTCGGGACTCTTATATTTGCCGGGCATCTTAAGTTTTCCGGGCCTCTTATGTTTGCCGGGCATCTTAAGTTGGGCCTCTTATGTTTGCCGGACATCTTATGTTTGCTGGGCATCTTAAGTTTGCCGTGCATCTAAAGTTTGCCGGGCATCTTAAGTTTGTCGGGCCTCTTATATTTGCCGGACATCTTAAGTTTGTCGAGCCTCTTAAGTTTGCGGGGTCCTCTTAAGTTTGCCGGGCATCCTAAGTTTGTCGGGACTCTTATATTTGCCGGGCATCTTAAGTTTGCCGGGCCTCTTATGCTTGCCGGGCCTCTTATGTTTGCCGGACATCTTAAGTTTGCCGGGCCTCTTATGTTTGCCGGGAATCTTAAGTTGGGCCTCTTATGTTTGGCGGACATCTTAAGTTTGTCGGGACTCTTATATTTGCCGGACATCTTAAGTTTGCCGGGCCTCTTATGTTTGCCGGACATCTTATGTTTGCTGGGCATCTTAAGTTTGCCAGGCATCTAAAGTTTGCCGGGCATCTTACGTTTGTCGGGCCTCTTTTATTTGCCGGACATCTTAAGTTTGTCGAGCCTCTTAAGTTTGCCGGGCCTCTTAAGTTTGCCGGGCATCTTAAGTGTGTCGGGACTCTTATATTTGCCGGGCATCTTAAGTTTGCCGGGCATCTTAAGTTTGCCGGACCTCTTATGTTTGCTGGGCATTTTAAGTTTGCCGGGCCTCTTATGTTTGCCGGGCATCTTAAGTTTTCCGGGCCTCTTAAGTTTGCCGGGCCTCTTAAGTTTGCCGGGCCTCTAAACGTTCCAGGCATCTTAAGCTTGCCGGGCCTCCGTGAACAAATGGTTAAGGTTGGCTTCACATCACCCTCACGTTAGTGTAACATAATGGGGTAATATGATGATTAATAACCTCCATAATTAGTTTTATTTTATGTTATATATTAAGGAGTATTGGTTACTAATAATGCTGTATAAGGTATTTATAAAAGACAATTATACATGGAACTGAACTGACTGTTTATGTTGGCAGAGAAGCAAGTATATTTGGCGTGGACACTCCTTACATGTATGCATTGTGTGATTCAGTGTGTGTTCTGGGATACGAGACACCAATAACACCATTTACCTGTATGTCATTATGCATTGTGTGATTTAGTGTGTGTTCTGGGATACGAGACACCAATAACACCATTTACCTGTATGTCATTATGCGATTGTGTGATTTAGTGTGTGTTCTGGGATACGAGACACCAATAACACCATTTACCTGTATGTCATAATGCGATTGTGTGATTTAGTGTGTGTTCTGGGATACGAGACACCAATAACACCATTTACCTGTATGTCATTATGCATAATGTGATTTAGTGTGTGTTCTGGGATACGAGACACCAATAACACCATTTACCTGTATGTCATTATGCATTATGTGATTTAGTGTGTGTTCTGGGATACGAGACACCAATAACACCATTTACCTGTATGTCATTATGCGATTGTGTGTTGTCGTTTGCGTTCACAATCCGTATTCCCCCTGTACACACTCCGAGCTCGTAGCTCGGATCAACTAATGACAAAGATTCCAAACAATTCGACGCTTCTGTGGCTACGTATGAACACCCAATTGGTACTGTCTGTTCCACATTTACAAATGTATATCCACTCTTGCTGAGTTCAATGGATGTAGCGAACTAATAAAGCCAAATGTTCATAATTATTATGAAATATAAGCAACAAACGACTGTTTTGTATGTTGTAATAAAGTGTCGCGGTGACCATCCTAGGATTCCGTAAATTAAGGGTTGTCCAGATGGCTTGCGGATGGTCGATGGTTCTACCCGAGTGCCTAAAGGGGTCTTACTCTATCAAGCATAGTTGGAGAGTCGCAATAGGATGCGACATAAGCTGTTGGTACTACTAACAATCGCTAACTAATAAAATGAACGTAATTTACAGATATATAAACGCTACATCTATAAAGTATAGTAACGAATGATTTGTCTCAGCATGACAGCTTGCAATACACATTCGACATACACATGTAGTTTGTGTTCATGTTTTATATGTTCAAGATCAACTACGTAGACCAATAGCATGCTAAATATGCATAGAGTGAAATGGATGGCTCGCCTAATAGCATTGTGGCTTTCCGATTAGCGCAGTTGTTAGCGCGCTCACTTCTCACCAATCCAACACGGGTTCGATCCTCGGACCGGGAAGTATGTGAGATTGTAGACAATGTACGATGGTCACCATATCGGATATGTGGGTTTTCTCCGGGTACTCCGGTTTCCTCCCACACGAATGACCACATTTACGCTTTCATCCGCGCTAACGAGAGAAATTAATATAAGTTGTTAAATACATGCTTCGCAATCGTTGTAAATTAAATAAAGTTAAAACTATTAATAAAATTCCGAAAACGAGTGTCATATAATATAGTATGTATGAAATCACCACGAATGTAAGATCTTATATATATATAACTACTCGCAATGCCACGTGTAAGTCAATACAAGCAATATTTATTTAGTAATACTATAATATAAGCACAAGTGATTTACCTTCCATCCGACATAGAAATCGTCACTCAATGATTCGTTTCCTGGAATAGTTGTATTACTTTGCACTACAGTAACGCCACACGCCACCTAAACATAAATTATATCTAACACAGTGAATTTTAGTTACTAATTTAGAAACATGTTTACCCTTGAAAATCCTTGGATTCAGCATAACGATATATCAGATATCAGAGTTTGAGTTTGACTTTCAAAGATATCTCTACTGTGACTATACAAGATACAAGATACAAAATTTATTTTGAGTCGGCATGATTTAACAATGAACATTAGCTATGCATAGCTATTAACCGACATGATAAACATATAGTATAAGTTTAACAAATGTATATATAACTGAAATGAAGAAAGTATTTGAGATGTCTAGCATTTTAAACTCAAATGATTAATAAATAACTTGTAAATTAGATTATAACTTAGCGCAAGGCAAGCATGCTCCAGTTTACAAGGGGTAGCAAATATAACTATAAATCAAAGCATAAAAACATAAACAGCTAGGATGCACAAATAGAGTATACAGCATATAACTAGTAGTTGAGGTATAGCATGAATCATGTATTATCAGAGCAACATGTTTATAAGGCAATTTTAAAGCATAATATTAATAATATTAAGCATTACAATAAGCATAAATATACAGGCAACACAACAGATTTATAACGCATACAAAATGCCAATTATAGGGTAAGCATAATATATATACATACACACACATATACACATACATATACACACACATATACATACATACATACACTTAGGGCCACTTGTAACCCGACACTTATATAATTCGGTATTATTGCATTATTTGTGAAAGGAATTTGTTCACGTTTGGACCAAGAATAAATCAACATGTCATACGTACATACTAGAAATTTCGTTTTAATTCATGAACAATAATGTATAAAACTTAACAAATAACAAACGTCACTGTATTATCAAAATTCACAAAATAATGACACAACGCAAAATCCGAACAATGTGAAAAGTCACCCAATAAAATCCGTATGTCCGAGAAACTAATATCTAGTGTGTCCTCCCATGTCTCTTACGACGTGCACACACCTCCGTCTCACAGGTGAACGTTATGATCATTTTTGTTCAGATAATGTAGCTGAATAACATAATCTATAATTTCAAATTAATATATTGAACCATGATTTGAAAAATGTCTGGTCTTGCGCTGTGTTATTTTGTGAATTTTGATTTTACAGTGATGTTTGTTATTTGTTAAATTTTGTACCTTTTTGTTCATCAATTCAAAAGAAATTTCTTGTGTGTACGTATGATGTGTTGATTTATACATAGTCCTAATTAGAACGAAATCCTTTCATAAATAATCCAATTATACCGATTTATTTAAGTGTGGGGTTACAAGTGGCCCTAAGTGTATATATACACACACATATATATATATATATATATATATATATATATAGATATATATATATATATACATTCATACATATATATACCCACACACATACATATACATACACACACACACACACATACATACACACAAGCATGACTATGAGCAGCCTGTGTTAGTATGACACCTTTGACGTGTTATATTTAAGTCCATATTACAGGCCTTGGTTTTGGTCAATACTACCGGACTTGGTTTTTGTCCATATTATCGGCCTTGTCATTTTGCCATATTATCAACATTGTCTTTTTGCCATATTATCGACATTGGCTTTGAACACGCGTATATGGTTAGCACGTATTGTCATTTTATGTCTCGAACGTATCCATTTATGTTTGCCGAGAATCCAAGATATGTCCGATGGTATACCGTTTTGATAGAACATTTGTAACATACTGTTAACAATTTGAACGACAATATGCCCAGTGCAATTAGAGACCGGAAGTGGTAATTGGACACTATGGACGTCACTAATCGTACGCAACTATTTAAAAATAATTGAATATCATAAATGAAAGTGGAATATAGCTTTGGTACTGATGAAGTCATCGGTCAACGTTACATGCATTATTTCATGGACTATTTGAAATGTAATACAGAGCAGCATACGCATGCATATTGGCATGTATAGTGACTTTATAAGCCTGTTATTAAATATTGATAGTCGGACGTGAACTGTATATAACCTGTTTTCAAATGATAGGGTCCGCCGAGTGGTTAAGATCTCTGACTTGTAAACCACTGTAAACTATCATCATTGATGGTCACCGGTGCAAGCCTCGCTCAGACCTTGTATCGTTATATGAAAAAGTTGCCAGTTTCTTACGAAGGTTGGTGCTGGTGAACCGCTGGAGCCAGTCCTGGAAAGGTTTTGTTAGGTAAACTACCCATGAAATGGGCAACCGGTAGCGACGTTAAATAAACTTAAATAAAAAATAAATATTCTGTTAAAGTATGATTTTACTGGACAATTAATTGCGACCGACATTATCGATCCAAGATCGAAGACATTAAATTTGCCAGATATTTCATTTGTCTATTCTCGGTAGTGGCAGTGTTTACCAGACATTTCGTTTGTCTATTCTCGGTATTGGCAGTGTTAAGAGAGTAGTTTATTTTGAAACCTGTCTTACATTTATTTATGTTTAGTGTATACCTCATAGCCAAATTTCAGATCAGTGAGGGCATCTCCTTTATACACAGTTTCGTCAGTGAATGTCACAGGACCAACTTGCTGTTGTAATGTTCCATTGACATACCTAGAATACATGAACGTAAGCACATCAGTGCATAGAACGATTATCCTTAACATTTAATATATAGCCACCAAAGGATATATTATGCTATTAGGTGTTTCATTGACTGAAGGGTTAATATTGTTGACTTCTAATCACTTTTCCAGCACTGTTGTATATGTTCTAATCCCAGTGGGCGTGTCGAATTCCTTCATATGTGTACGCTAACCAACTGGCTTTCGGAAGGTCTTGCCGGGTAGCCGCCAGTGCCTGAAATACTGTTCAGAGGGGCACCACAGGGCTACCTTCCTCAATGATAGCTGGAGAGACACAATGGTGACATAGCTCTTGATGTTAAATCCACAGAACAAGCAAACCGTTAATGATGTGTTATCTACATTCATGATGTGTTACCTACATTCATGACGCATTATCTACATTCACGACGCATTCCTTACATTCACAATGCGTTACCTACATTCACAACGCGTTACCGACATTCATGATGCGCTATCTACATTCACGACGCGTTACCTACATCCACGATGCATTACCTACATCCACGACGCGTTACCTACATTCACGACGCGTTATCTACATTCACGACGCGTTATCTACATTCACGACGCGTTACCTACATTCATGATGCGTTACCTACATTCACGACGCGTTATCTACATTCACGACGCGTTACCTACATTCAGGATGCATTACCTACATTCATGATGCGTTACCTACATTCACGACGCGTTATCTACATTCACGACGCGTTACCTACATTCAGGATGCATTACCTACATTCATGATGCATTACCTACATTCATGATGCGTTACCTACATTCATGATGCATTACCTACATTCATGATGAGTTAACATTCATGATGCGTTACCTACATTCATGATGCATTACCTACATTCATGATGAGTTAACATTCATTATGCATTACCTACATTCATGATGCATTACCTACATTCACGATGCGTTATCTACATTCATGATGCGCTACCTACATTCATGATGCATTACCTACATTCATGATGCATTACCTACATTCATGATGCATTACCTACATTCATGATGCGTTACCTACATTCATGATGCATTACCTACATTCATGATGAGTTAACATTCATGACGCGTTACCTACATTCATGATGCATTACCTACATTCATGATGAGTTAACATTCATTATGCATTACCTACATTCATGATGCATTACCTACATTCACGATGCGTTATCTACATTCATGATGCGCTACCTACATTCATGATGCATTACCTACATTCATGATGCATTACCTACATTCATGATGCATTACCTACATTCATGATGCGTTACCTACATTCATGATGCATTACCTACATTCATGATGCATTACCTACATTCATGATGCATTACCTACATTCATGATGCATTACCTACATTCACGATGCGTTATCTACATTCATGATGCGCTACCTACATTCATGATGCATTATCTACATTCATGATGCATTACCTACATTCATGATGCATTACCTACATTCATGATGCATTACCTACATTCATGATGCGTTATCTACATTCATGATGCGTTATCTACATTCATGATGCGTTACCTACATTCACGACGCGTTATCTACATTCATGATGCGTTATCTACATTCATGATGCGTTACCTACATTCACGACGCGTTATCTACATTCATGATGAGTTAACATTCATGATGCATTACCTACATGCATGACGCGTTATCTACATTCATGATGCGTTATCTACATTCATGACGCGTTATCTACATTCATGATGCGTTATCTACATTCATGATGCATTACCTACATTCATGATGAGTTAACATTCATGATGCATTACCTACATTCATGATGCATTACCTACATTCATGATGCATTACCTACATTCATGATGCGTTACCTACATTCATGATGCGTTACCTACATTCATGATGCATTACCTACATTCATGATGCATTACCTACATTCATGATGCATTACCTACATTCATGATGCATTACCTACATTCATGATGCATTACCTACATTCATGATGCATTACCTACATTCATGATGCATTACCTACATTCATGATGCATTACCTACATTCATGATGCATTACCTACATTCATGATGCATTACCTACATTCATGATGCATTACCTACATTCATGATGCGTTACCTACATTCATGATGCATTACCTACATTCATGATGCATTACCTACATTCATGATGCGTTACCTACATTCATGATGCATTACCTACATTCATGATGCATTACCTACATTCATGATGCATTACCTACATTCATGATGCATTACCTACATTCATGATGCGTTACCTACATTCATGATGCATTACCTACATTCATGATGCATTACCTACATTCATGATGCGTTACCTACATTCATGATGCATTACCTACATTCATGATGCATTACCTACATTCATGATGCATTACCTACATTCATGATGCATTACCTACATTCATGATGCGTTACCTACATTCATGATGCATTACCTACATTCATGATGCATTACCTACATTCATGATGCGTTACCTACATTCATGATGCATTACCTACATTCATGATGCATTACCTACATTCATGATGCATTACCTACATTCATGATGCATTACCTACATTCATGATGCGTTACCTACATTCATGATGCATTACCTACATGCATGACGCGTTATCTACATTCATGATGCATTATCTACATTCATGATGCGTTACCTACATTCACGACGCGTTATCTACATTCATGATGCGTTATCTACATTCATGATGCATTACCTACATTCATGATGAGTTAACATTCATGATGCATTACCTACATTCATGATGCATTACCTACATTCATGATGCATTACCTACATTCATGATGCATTACCTACATTCATGATGAGTTAACATTCATGATGCATTACCTACATTCATGATGCATTACCTACATTCATGATGCATTACCTACATTCATGATGCATTACCTACATTCATGATGAGTTAACATTCATGATGCATTACCTACATTCATGATGCATTACCTACATTCATGATGCATTACCTACATTCATGATGAGTTAACATTCATGATGCATTACCTACATTCATGATGCATTACCTACATTCATGATGCATTACCTACATTCATGATGCATTAGCTACATTCATGATGAGTTAACATTCATGATGCATTACCTACATTCATGATGCATTACCTACATTCATGATGCATTACCTACATTCATGATGCATTACCTACATTCATGATGCATTACCTACATTCATGATGAGTTAACATTCATGATGCATTACCTACATTCATGATGCATTACCTACATTCATGATGCATTACCTACATTCATGATGAGTTAACATTCATGATGCATTACCTACATTCATAATGCATTACCTACATTCATGATGCATTACCTACATTCATGATGCATTAGCTACATTCATGATGAGTTAACATTCATGATGCATTACCTACATTCATGATGCATTACCTACATTCATGATGCATTACCTACATTCATGATGCATTACCTACATTCATGATGCATTACCTACATTCATGATGAGTTAACATTCATGATGCATTACCTACATTCATGATGCGTTATCTACATTCATGACGCGTTACCTACATTCATGATGAGTTAACATTCATGATGCATTACCTACATTCATGATGCATTACCTACATTCATGATGCATTACCTACATTCATGATGCATTACCTACATTCATGACGCGTTACCTACATTCATGATGAGTTAACATTCATGATGCATTACCTACATTCATGATGCATTACCTACATGCATGACGCGTTATCTACATTCATGATGCATTATCTACATTCATGATGCATTACCTACATTCATGATGCATTACCTACATTCATGATGCATTATCTACATTCATGATGCGTTATCTACATTCATGATGAGTTAACATTCATGATGCATTACCTACATTCATGATGAGTTAACATTCATGATGCATTACCTACATTCATGACGCGTTACCTACATTCATGATGAGTTAACAGTCATGATGCATTACCTACATTCATGACGCGTTACCTACATTCATGATGGGTTAACATTCATGATGCATTACCTACATTCATGATGTGTTACCTACATTCATGATGCGTTACCTACATTCATGATGCGTTACCTACATTCATGATGCGATACCTACATTCATGATGCGTTACCTACATTCATGATGCGTTACCTACATTCATGATGCGATACCTACATTCATGATGCATTACCTACATTCATGATGCATTACCTACATTCATGATGAGTTAACATTCATGATGCATTACCTACATTCATGATGCATTACCTACATTCATGATGCATTACCTACATTCATGATGAGTTAACATTCATGATGCATTACCTACATTCATGATGAGTTAACATTCATGATGCATTACCTACATTCATGATGCATTACCTACATTCATGATGCATTACCTACATTCATGATGAGTTAACATTCATGATGCATTACCTACATTCATGATGCATTACCTACATTCATGATGCATTACCTACATTCATGATGAGTTAACATTCATGATGCATTACCTATATTCATGATGAGTTAACATTCATGATGCATTTACCTACATTCATGATGAGTTAACATTCATGATGCATTACCTACATTCATGATGAGTTAACATTCATGATGCATTACCTACATTCATGACGCGTTACCTACATTCATGATGCGTTACCTACATTCATGATGCATTACCTACATTCATGATGAGTTAACATTCATGATGCGTTACCTACATTCATGATGCATTACCTACATTCATGATGAGTTAACATTCATTATGCATTACCTACATTCATGATGCATTACCTACATTCACGATGCGTTATCTACATTCATGATGCGCTACCTACATTCATGATGCATTACCTACATTCATGATGCATTACCTACATTCATGATGCATTACCTACATTCATGATGCGTTACCTACATTCATGATGCATTACCTACATTCATGATGAGTTAACATTCATGATGCGTTACCTACATTCATGATGCATACCTACATTCATGATGAGTTAACATTCATATGCATTACCTACATTCATGATGCATTACCTACATTCATGATGCGTTATCTACATTCATGATGCGCTACCTACATTCATGATGCATTACCTACATTCATGATGCATTACCTACATTCATGATGCATTACCTACATTCATGATGCGTTATCTACATTCATGATGCTTACCTACATTCATGATGCGTTACCTACATTCATGATGCATTACCTACATTCATGATGCATTACCTACATTCATGATGCGTTATCTACATTCATGATGCGTTACCTACATTCATGATGCATTATCTACATTCATGATGCATTACCTACATTCATGATGCATTACCTACATTCATGATGCATTACCTACATTCATGATGCGTTATCTACATTCATGATGCGTTACCTACATTCATGATGCGTTACCTACATTCATGATGCGTTACCTACATTCATGATGCGTTATCTACATTCATGATGCGTTACCTACATTCATGATGCGTTACCTACATTCACGATGCGTTATCTACATTCATGATGCGTTAACATTCATGATGCGTTACCTACATTCATGATGCGTTATCTACATTCATGATGCGTTATCTACATTCATGATGCGTTAACATTCATGATGCATTACCTACATGATGCGGTTATCTACATTCATGATGCGTTACCTACATTCATGATGCTTATCTACATTCATGATGCGTTATCTACATTCATGATGCATTACCTACATTCATGATGAGTTAACATTCATGATGCATTACCTACATTCATGATGCATTACCTACATTCATGATGCATTACCTACATTCATGATGAGTTACCTACATTCATGATGCGTTACCTACATTCATGATGCATTACCTACATTCATGATGCATTACCTACATTCATGATGCTTACCTACATTCATGATGCATTACCTACATTCATGATGCATTACCTACATTCATGATGCATTTCTACATTCATGATGCATTACCTACATTCATGATGCATTACCTACATTCATGATGCATTACCTACATTCATGATGCATTACCTACATTCATGATGCGTTACCTACATTCATGATGCATTACCTACATTCATGATGCATTACCTACATTCATGATGCGTTACCTACATTCATGATGCATTACCTACATTCATGATGCATTACCTACATTCATGATGCATTACCTACATTCATGATGCATTACCTACATTCATGATGCGTTACCTACATTCATGATGCATTACCTACATTCATGATGCATTACCTACATTCATGATGCGTTACCTACATTCATGATGCATTACCTACATTCATGATGCATTACCTACATTCATGATGCATTACCTACATTCATGATGCATTACCTACATTCATGATGCGTTACCTACATTCATGATGCATTACCTACATTCATGATGCATTACCTACATTCATGATGCGTTACCTACATTCATGATGCATTACCTACATTCATGATGCATTACCTACATTCATGATGCATTACCTACATTCATGATGCATTACCTACATTCATGATGCGTTACCTACATTCATGATGCATTACCTACATTCATGATGCGTTATCTACATTCATGATGCATTACCTACATTCATGATGCGTTACCTACATTCATGATGCGTTATCTACATTCATGATGCGTTATCTACATTCATGATGCATTACCTACATTCATGATGAGTTCCATTCATGATGCATTACCTACATTCATGATGCATTACCTACATTCATGATGCGTTACCTACATTCATGATGCATTACCTACATTCATGATGCGTTATACATTCATGATGCATTACCTACATTCATGATGCGTTACCTACATTCATGATGCATTACCTACATTCATGATGCATTACCTACATTCATGATGAGTTAACATTCATGATGCATTACCTACATTCATGATGAGTTAACATTCATGATGCATTACCTACATTCATGATGCGTTACCTACATTCATGATGCATTACCTACATTCATGATGCATTACCTACATTCATGATGCATTACCTACATTCATGATGCATTACCTACATTCATGATGCGTTACCTACATTCATGATGCGTTACCTACATTCATGATGCATTACCTACATTCATGATGCGTTATCTACATTCATGATGCATTACCTACATTCATGATGATTAACATTCATGATGCATTACCTACATTCATGATGCATTACCTACATTCATGATGCATTACCTACATTCATGATGAGTACCTACATTCATGATGCATTACCTACATTCATGATGCATT
Source organism: Archivesica marissinica (assembly GCA_014843695.1). Classification (NCBI taxonomy): domain Eukaryota; kingdom Metazoa; phylum Mollusca; class Bivalvia; order Venerida; family Vesicomyidae; genus Archivesica; species Archivesica marissinica. The sequence goes on along the minus strand of CM026401.1, from coordinate 6,963,362 downwards.
ACCTACATTCATGATGCATTACCTACATTCATGATGCATTACCTACATTCATGATGAGTTAACATTCATGATGCATTACCTACATTCATGATGCATTACCTACATTCATGATGCATTACCTACATTCATGATGCATTACCTACATTCATGATGCATTACCTACATTCATGATGCATTACCTACATTCATGATGCATTACCTACATTCATGATGCATTATCTACATTCATGATGCATTACCTACATTCATGATGCATTACCTACATTCATGATGCGATACCTACATTCATGATGCATTACCTACATTCATGATGCATTACCTACATTCATGATGCATTACCTACATTCATGATGCGTTATCTACATTCATGATGCATTATCTACATTCATGATGCGTTACCTACATTCATGATGCATTATCTACATTCATGATGCATTACCTACATTCATGATGCATTACCTACATTCATGATGCATTACCTACATTCATGATGCATTACCTACATTCATGATGCGTTACCTACATTCATGATGCGTTACCTACATTCATGATGCGTTACCTACATTCATGATGAGTAACATTCATGATGCGTTACCTACATTCATGATGCGTTACCTACATTCATGATGCGTTACCTACATTCATGATGCGTTACCTACATTCATGATGCGTTACCTACATTCATGATGAGTTACTACATTCATGATGCATTACCTACATTCATGATGAGTTAACATTCATGATGCATTACCTACATTCATGATGCATTACCTACATTCATGATGCATTACCTACATTCATGATGAGTTAACATTCATGATGCATTACCTACATTCATGATGAGTTAACATTCATGATGCATTACCTACATTCATGATGAGTTAACATTCATGTTGCATTACCTACATTCATGATGAGTTAACATTCATGATGCATTACCTACATTCATGATGCGTTACCTACATTCATGATGCATTACCTACATTCACAATGCGTTACCTACATTCATGATGCGATACCTACATTCATGATGTGTTACCTACATTCATGATGCATTACCTACATTCATGATGCATTACCTACATTCATGATGCGTTATCTACATTCATGATGCATTACCTACATTCATGATGCGTTATCTACATTCATGATGCATTACCTACATTCATGATGCATTACCTACATTCATGATGCATTACCTACATTCATGATGCATTACCTACATTCATGATGCATTACCTACATTCATGACATTCATGATGCATTACCTACATTCATGATGCATTACCTACATTCATGATGCATTACCTACATTCATGATGCATTACCTACATTCATGATGCATTACCTACATTCATGATGCATTACCTACATTCATGATGCATTACCTACATTCATGATGCATTACCTACATTCATGATGCATTACCTACATTCATGATGCATTATCTACATTCATGATGCATTACCTACATTCATGATGCGTTACCTACATTCATGATGCATTACCTACATTCATGATGCATTACCTACATTCATGATGCGTTATCTACATTCATGATGCGTTACCTACATTCATGATGCATTACCTACATTCATGATGCGTTATCTACATTCATGATGCATTACCTACATTCATGATGCATTACCTACATTCATGATGCGTTATCTACATTCATGATGCATTACCTACATTCATGATGCGTTACCTACATTCATGATGCGTTATCTACATTCATGATGCGTTACCTACATTCATGATGCGATACCTACATTCATGATGCGTTACCTACATTCATGATGCATTACCTACATTCATGATGCGATACCTACATTCATGATGTGTTACCTACATTCATGATGCATTATCTACATTCATGATGCATT
>CM026401.1:6805771-6960476 GCA_014843695.1 Archivesica marissinica | reverse complement strand
TACCTACATTCATGATGCATTACCTACATTCATGATGAGTTAACATTCATGATGCATTACCTACATTCATGATGCATTACCTACATTCACGATGCATTATCTACATTCATGATGCGTTACCTACATTCATGATGCATTACCTACATTCATGATGCATTACCTACATTCATGATGCATTACCTACATTCATGATGCGTTACCTACATTCATGATGCATTACCTACATTCATGATGAGTTAACATTCATGATGCGTTACCTACATTCATGATGCATTACCTACATTCATGATGAGTTAACATTCATGATGCATTACCTACATTCATGATGCATTACCTACATTCACGATGCGTTATCTACATTCATGATGCGCTACCTACATTCATGATGCATTACCTACATTCATGATGCATTACCTACATTCATGATGCATTACCTACATTCATGATGCGTTACCTACATTCATGATGCATTACCTACATTCATGATGAGTTAACATTCATGATGCGTTACCTACATTCATGATGCATTACCTACATTCATGATGAGTTAACATTCATTATGCATTACCTACATTCATGATGCATTACCTACATTCACGATGCGTTATCTACATTCATGATGCGCTACCTACATTCAGGATGCATTACCTACATTCATGATGCATTACCTACATTCATGATGCATTACCTACATTCATGATGCGTTATCTACATTCATGATGCATTACCTACATTCATGATGCATTACCTACATTCATGATGCATTACCTACATTCATGATGCATTACCTACATTCACGATGCGTTATCTACATTCATGATGCGCTACCTACATTCATGATGCATTATCTACATTCATGATGCATTACCTACATTCATGATGCATTACCTACATTCATGATGCATTACCTACATTCATGATGCGTTATCTACATTCATGATGCGTTATCTACATTCATGATGCGTTACCTACATTCACGACGCGTTATCTACATTCATGATGCGTTATCTACATTCATGATGCGTTACCTACATTCACGACGCGTTATCTACATTCATGATGAGTTAACATTCATGATGCATTACCTACATGCATGACGCGTTATCTACATTCATGATGCGTTATCTACATTCACGACGCGTTATCTACATTCATGATGAGTTAACATTCATGATGCATTACCTACATGCATGACGCGTTACCTACATTCATGATGCGTTATCTACATTCATGATGCGTTACCTACATTCACGACGCGTTATCTACATTCATGATGCGTTATCTACATTCATGATGCATTACCTACATTCATGATGAGTTAACATTCATGATGCATTACCTACATTCATGATGCATTACCTACATTCATGATGCATTACCTACATTCATGATGAGTTACCTACATTCATGATGCGCTACCTACATTCATGATGCATTACCTACATTCATGATGCATTACCTACATTCATGATGCATTACCTACATTCATGATGCATTACCTACATTCATGATGCATTACCTACATTCATGATGCATTATCTACATTCATGATGCATTATCTACATTCATGATGCATTACCTACATTCATGATGCATTACCTACATGCATGACGCGTTATCTACATTCATGATGCGTTATCTACATTCATGATGCGTTACCTACATTCATGATGCGTTACCTACATTCATGATGCATTACCTACATTCATGATGCGTTACCTACATTCATGATGCGTTATCTACATTCATGATGCGTTACCTACATTCATGATGCGTTACCTACATTCATGATGTGTTATCTACATTCATGACGCGTTACCTACATTCATGATGCGTTATCTACATTCATGATGCGTTACCTACATTCATGATGCATTACCTACATTCATGATGCATTACCTACATTCATGATGCATTACCTACATTCATGATGCATTACCTACATTCATGATGCGTTACCTACATTCATGATGCATTACCTACATTCATGATGCATTACCTACATTCATGATGCGTTACCTACATTCATGATGCATTACCTACATTCATGATGCATTACCTACATTCATGATGCATTACCTACATTCATGATGCATTACCTACATTCATGATGCGTTACCTACATTCATGATGCATTACCTACATTCATGATGCTTACTACATTCATGATGCATTACCTACATTCATGATGCGTTACCTACATTCAGAGCATTACCTACATTCATGATGCTTACTACATTCATGATGCATTACCTACATTCATGATGCGTTAACATTCATGATGCATTACCTACATTCATGATGCATTACCTACATTCATGATGCATTACCTACATTCATGATGCATTACCTACATTCATGATGCGTTAACATTCATGATGCATTACCTACATTCATGATGCATTACCTACATTCATGATGCATTACCTACATTCATGATGCATTACCTACATTCATGATGAGTTAACATTCATGATGCATTACCTACATTCATGATGCATTACCTACATTCATGATGCATTACCTACATTCATGATGAGTTAACATTCATGATGCATTACCTACATTCATGATGCGTTACTACATTCATGATGCTTACCTACATTCATGATGCGTTACCTACATTCATGATGAGTTAACATTCATGATGCATTACCTACATTCATGATGCATTACCTACATTCATGATGCATTACCTACATTCATGATGCATTACCTACATTCATGATGCATTACCTACATTCATGATGCATTACCTACATTCATGATGCATTACCTACATTCATGATGCGTTACCTACATTCATGATGCATTACCTACATTCATGATGCATTACCTACATTCATGATGCATTACCTACATTCATGATGCGTTACTACATTCATGATGCATTACCTACATTCATGATGCATTACCTACATTCATGATGCGTTACCTACATTCATGATGCATTACCTACATTCATGATGCATTACCTACATTCATGATGCATTACCTACATTCATGATGCGTTACCTACATTCATGATGCATTACCTACATTCATGATTTAACATTCATGATGCATTACCTACATTCATGATGCGTTACCTACATTCATGATGCATTACCTACATTCATGATGAGTTAACATTCATGATGCATTACCTACATTCATGATGCATTACCTACATTCATGATGCATTACCTACATTCATGATGCATTACCTACATTCATGATGCGTTACCTACATTCATGATGAGTTAACATTCATGATGCATTACCTACATTCATGATGCGTTATCTACATTCATGACGCGTTACCTACATTCATGATGAGTTAACATTCATGATGCATTACCTACATTCATGATGCATTACCTACATTCATGATGCATTACCTACATTCATGATGCATTACCTACATTCATGACGCGTTACCTACATTCATGATGAGTTAACATTCATGATGCATTACCTACATTCATGATGCATTACCTACATGCATGACGCGTTATCTACATTCATGATGCATTATCTACATTCATGATGCATTACCTACATTCATGATGCATTACCTACATTCATGATGCATTATCTACATTCATGATGCGTTATCTACATTCATGATGAGTTAACATTCATGATGCATTACCTACATTCATGATGAGTTAACATTCATGATGCATTACCTACATTCATGACGCGTTACCTACATTCATGATGAGTTAACAGTCATGATGCATTACCTACATTCATGACGCGTTACCTACATTCATGATGGGTTAACATTCATGATGCATTACCTACATTCATGATGTGTTACCTACATTCATGATGCGTTACCTACATTCATGATGCGTTACCTACATTCATGATGCGATACCTACATTCATGATGCGTTACCTACATTCATGATGCGTTACCTACATTCATGATGCGATACCTACATTCATGATGCATTACCTACATTCATGATGCATTACCTACATTCATGATGAGTTAACATTCATGATGCATTACCTACATTCATGATGCATTACCTACATTCATGATGCATTACCTACATTCATGATGAGTTAACATTCATGATGCATTACCTACATTCATGATGAGTTAACATTCATGATGCATTACCTACATTCATGATGCATTACCTACATTCATGATGCATTACCTACATTCATGATGAGTTAACATTCATGATGCATTACCTACATTCATGATGCATTACCTACATTCATGATGCATTACCTACATTCATGATGAGTTAACATTCATGATGCATTACCTATATTCATGATGAGTTAACATTCATGATGCATTACCTACATTCATGATGAGTTAACATTCATGATGCATTACCTACATTCATGATGAGTTAACATTCATGATGCATTACCTACATTCATGACGCGTTACCTACATTCATGATGCATTACCTACATTCACAATGCGTTACCTACATTCATGATGCGATACCTACATTCATGATGTGTTACCTACATTCATGATGCATTACCTACATTCATGATGCATTACCTACATTCATGATGCGTTATCTACATTCATGATGCATTACCTACATTCATGATGCGTTATCTACATTCATGATGCATTACCTACATTCATGATGCATTACCTACATTCATGATGCATTACCTACATGCATGATGCATTACCTACATTCATGATGCATTACCTACATTCATGATGCATACCTACATTCATGATGCATTACCTACATTCATGATGCATTACCTACATTCATGATGCATTACCTACATTCATGATGCATTACCTACATTCATGATGCATTACTACATTCATGATGCGTTACCTACATTCATGATGTTACCTACATTCATGATGCATTACCTACATTCATGATGCGTTATCTACATTCATGATGCGTACCTACATTCATGATGCATTACCTACATTCATGATGCGTTATCTACATTCATGATGCATTACCTACATTCATGATGCATTACCTACATTCACAACGCGTTACCTACATTCATGATGCATTACCTACATTCATGATGCGATACCTACATTCATGATGCGTTATCTACATTCATGATGCGTTACCTACATTCATGATGCGATACCTACATTCATGATGCGTTACCTACATTCATGATGCATTACCTACATTCATGATGCGATACCTACATTCATGATGTGTTACCTACATTCATGATGCATTATCTACATTCATGATGCATTACCTACATTCATGATGCATTACCTACATTCACAACGCGTTATCTACATTCATGATGCGTTACCTACATTCATGATGCATTACCTACATTCATGATGCATTACCTACATTCATGATGAGTTAACATTCATGATGCATTACCTACATTCATGATGCATTACCTACATTCATGATGCATTACCTACATTCATGATGCGTTACCTACATTCATGATGCATTACCTACATTCATGATGCGTTACCTACATTCATGATGCATTACCTACATTCATGATGCATTACCTACATTCATGATGCATTACCTACATTCATGATGCATTACCTACATTCATGATGCGTTATCTACATTCATGATGCGTTACCTACATTCATGATGCGTTACCTACATTCATGATGCGTTACCTACATTCATGATGCATTACCTACATTCATGATGCGTTACCTACATTCATGATGCGTTATCTACATTCATGATGCGTTACCTACATTCATGATGCGTTACCTACATTCATGATGCGTTACCTACATTCATGATGCGTTACCTACATTCATGATGCGTTACCTACATTCATGATGCGTTACCTACATTCATGATGCATTACCTACATTCATGATGCATTACCTACATTCATGATGCATTACCTACATTCATGATGCATTACCTACATTCATGATGCGTTACCTACATTCATGATGCATTACCTACATTCATGATGCATTACCTACATTCATGATGCGTTACCTACATTCATGATGCATTACCTACATTCATGATGCATTACCTACATTCATGATGCATTACCTACATTCATGATGCATTACCTACATTCATGATGCGTTACCTACATTCATGATGCATTACCTACATTCATGATGCATTACCTACATTCATGATGCGTTACCTACATTCATGATGCATTACCTACATTCATGATGCATTACCTACATTCATGATGCATTACCTACATTCATGATGCATTACCTACATTCATGATGCGTTACCTACATTCATGATGCATTACCTACATTCATGATGCATTACCTACATTCATGATGCGTTACCTACATTCATGATGCATTACCTACATTCATGATGCATTACCTACATTCATGATGCATTACCTACATTCATGATGCATTACCTACATTCATGATGCGTTACCTACATTCATGATGCATTACCTACATTCATGACGCGTTATCTACATTCATGATGCATTATCTACATTCATGATGCGTTACCTACATTCATGATGCGTTATCTACATTCATGATGCGTTATCTACATTCATGATGCATTACCTACATTCATGATGCATTACCTACATTCATGATGCATTACCTACATTCATGATGCATTACCTACATTCATGATGCATTACCTACATTCATGATGCATTACCTACATTCATGATGCATTACCTACATTCATGATGCATTACCTACATTCATGATGCATTACCTACATTCATGATGCATTACCTACATTCATGATGCATTACCTACATTCATGATGCATTACCTACATTCATGATGCATTACCTACATTCATGATGCGTTACCTACATTCATGATGCATTACCTACATTCATGATGCATTACCTACATTCATGATGCATTACCTACATTCATGATGCATTACCTACATTCATGATGCGTTACCTACATTCATGATGCATTACCTACATTCATGATGCATTACCTACATTCATGATGCATTACCTACATTCATGATGCATTACCTACATTCATGATGCATTACCTACATTCATGATGCATTACCTACATTCATGACATTCATGATGCATTACCTACATTCATGATGCATTACCTACATTCATGATGCATTACCTACATTCATGATGCGTTACCTACATTCATGATGCGTTACCTACATTCATGATGCATTACCTACATTCATGATGCGTTATCTACATTCATGATGCGTTACCTACATTCATGATGCATTACCTACATTCATGATGCATTATCTACATTCATGATGCGTTACCTACATTCATGATGCATTACCTACATTCATGATGCATTATCTACATTCATGATGCGTTACCTACATTCATGATGCATTACCTACATTCATGATGCATTACCTACATTCATGATGCATTATCTACATTCATGATGCATTACCTACATTCATGATGCATTACCTACATTCATGATGCATTACCTACATTCACAACGCGTTATCTACATTCATGATGCATTACTACATTCATGATGCATTACCTACATTCATGATGCATTATCTACATTCATGATGCGTTACCTACATTCATGATGCATTACCTACATTCATGATGCATTATCTACATTCATGATGCGTTACCTACATTCATGATGCATTACCTACATTCATGATGCATTACCTACATTCATGATGCATTATCTACATTCATGATGCATTACCTACATTCATGATGCATTACCTACATTCATGATGAGTTAACATTCATGATGCATTACCTACATTCATGATGAGTTAACATTCATGATGCATTACCTACATTCATGATGCATTACCTACATTCATGATGCATTACCTACATTCATGATGAGTTAACATTCATGATGCATTACCTACATTCATGATGCATTACCTACATTCATGATGCATTACCTACATTCATGATGAGTTAACATTCATGATGCATTACCTATATTCATGATGAGTTAACATTCATGATGCATTACCTACATTCATGATGAGTTAACATTCATGATGCATTACCTACATTCATGACGCGTTACCTACATTCATGATGCATTACCTACATTCACAATGCGTTACCTACATTCATGATGCGATACCTACATTCATGATGTGTTACCTACATTCATGATGCATTACCTACATTCATGATGCATTACCTACATTCATGATGCGTTATCTACATTCATGATGCATTACCTACATTCATGATGCGTTATCTACATTCATGATGCATTACCTACATTCACATTCATGATGCATTACCTACATTCATGATGCATTACCTACATTCATGATGCATTACCTACATTCATGATGCATTACCTACATTCATGATGCATTACCTACATTCATGATGCATTACCTACATTCATGATGCATTACCTACATTCATGATGCATTACCTACATTCATGATGCATTACCTACATTCATGATGCATTACCTACATTCATGATGCATTATCTACATTCATGATGCATTACCTACATTCATGATGCGTTACCTACATTCATGATGCATTACCTACATTCATGATGCATTACCTACATTCATGATGCATTACCTACATTCATGATGCATTACCTACATTCATGATGCGTTACCTACATTCATGATGCATTACCTACATTCACAACGCGTTATCTACATTCATGATGCATTACCTACATTCATGATGCGATACCTACATTCATGATGCGTTACCTACATTCATGATGCGTTACCTACATTCATGATGCGATACCTACATTCATGATGCGTTACCTACATTCATGATGCATTACCTACATTCATGATGCGATACCTACATTCATGATGTGTTACCTACATTCATGATGCATTATCTACATTCATGATGCATTACCTACATTCATGATGCATTACCTACATTCACAACGCGTTATCTACATTCATGATGCATTACCTACATTCATGATGCGATACCTACATTCATGACGCGTTATCTACATTCATGATGCGTTACCTACATTCATGATGCGATACCTACATTCATGATGCGTTACCTACATTCATGATGCGTTACCTACATTCATGATGCGATACCTACATTCATGATGCGTTACCTACATTCATGATGCGTTACCTACATTCATGATGAGTTAACATTCATGATGCATTACCTACATTCATGATGAGTTAACATTCATGATGCATTACCTACATTCATGATGAGTTAACATTCATGATGCGTTACCTACATTCATGATGCGATACCTACATTCATGATGCGTTACCTACATTCATGATGCGTTACCTACATTCATGATGCGATACCTACATTCATGATGCGATACCTACATTCATGATGCGATACCTACATTCATGATGCGATACCTACATTCATGATGCGTTACCTACATTCATGATGCGATACCTACATTCATGATGCGATACCTACATTCATGATGCGATACCTACATTCATGATGCGATACCTACATTCATGATGCGTTACCTACATTCATGATGCGTTACCTACATTCATGATGAGTTAACATTCATGATGCATTACCTACATTCATGATGAGTTAACATTCATGATGCATTACCTACATTCATGATGAGTTAACATTCATGATGCGTTACCTACATTCATGATGCGATACCTACATTCATTATGCGTTACCTACATTCATGATGCGTTACCTACATTCATGATGAGTTAACATTCATGATGCATTACCTACATTCATGATGCATTACCTACATTCACAACGCGTTACCTACATTCACAATGCGTTACCTACATTCATGATGCGATACCTACATTCATGATGTGTTACCTACATTCATGATGCATTACCTACATTCATGATGCGTTATCTACATTCATGATGCGTTACCTACATTCATGATGCATTACCTACATTCATGATGCATTATCTACATTCATGATGCGTTACCTACATTCATGATGCATTACCTACATTCATGATGCATTATCTACATTCATGATGCGTTACCTACATTCATGATGCATTACCTACATTCATGATGCATTACCTACATTCATGATGCATTATCTACATTCATGATGCATTACCTACATTCATGATGCATTACCTACATTCATGATGCATTACCTACATTCAAGCGTTATCTACATTCATGATGCATTATCTACATTCATGATGCATTACCTACATTCATGATGCATTATCTACATTCATGATGCGTTACCTACATTCATGATGCATTACCTACATTCATGATGCATTATCTACATTCATGATGCGTTACCTACATTCATGATGCATTACCTACATTCATGATGCATTACCTACATTCATGATGCATTATCTACATTCATGATGCATTACCTACATTCATGATGCATTACCTACATTCATGATGCATTACCTACATTCATGATGCGTTATCTACATTCATGATGCATTATCTACATTCATGATGCATTACCTACATTCATGATGCATTACCTACATTCATGATGCATTACCTACATTCATGATGCATTACCTACATTCATGATGGTTAACATTCATGATGCATTACCTACATTCATGATGGTTAACATTCATGATGCATTACCTACATTCATGATGCGTTACCTACATTCAGATCATGATGCTTACCTACATTCATGATGCTTACCTACATTCATGATGTTAACATTCATGATGCATTACCTACATTCATGATGCGTTACCTACATTCATGATGCGTTACCTACATTCATGATGCATTACCTACATTCATGACGCGTTATCTACATTCATGATGCATTACCTACATTCATGATGCGTTACCTACATTCATGATGCATTACTACATTCATGATGCGTTACCTACATTCATGATGCATTACCTACATTCATGATGCATTACCTACATTCATGATGCGTTATCTACATTCATGATGCATTACCTACATTCATGATGCGTTATCTACATTCATGATGCATTACCTACATTCATGATGCATTACCTACATTCATGATGCATTACCTACATTCATGATGCATTACCTACATTCATGATGCATTACCTACATTCATGATGCATTACCTACATTCATGATGCATTACCTACATTCATGATGCATTACCTACATTCATGATGCATTACCTACATTCATGATGCATTACCTACATTCATGATGCATTACCTACATTCATGATGCGTTATCTACATTCATGATGCATTATCTACATTCATGATGCATTACCTACATTCATGATGCGTTACCTACATTCATGATGCATTACCTACATTCATGATGCATTACCTACATTCATGATGCATTACCTACATTCATGATGCGTTATCTACATTCATGATGCATTACCTACATTCATGATGCATTACCTACATTCATGATGCGTTACCTACATTCATGATGCATTACCTACATTCATGATGCGTTACCTACATTCATGATGCATTACCTACATTCATGATGCATTACCTACATGCATGATGAGTTAACATTCATGATGCATTACCTACATTCATGATGCGTTACCTACATTCATGATGCGTTACCTACATTCATGATGCATTACCTACATTCATGATGCGTTACCTACATTCATGATGCATTACCTACATTCATGATGCGTTACCTACATTCATGATGCGTTACCTACATTCATGATGCGTTACCTACATTCATGATGCATTACCTACATTCATGATGCGTTACCTACATTCATGATGAGTTAACATTCATGATGCATTACCTACATTCATGATGCATTACCTACATTCATGATGCATTACCTACATTCATGATGCATTACCTACATTCATGATGAGTTAACATTCATGATGCATTACCTACATTCATGATGAGTTAACATTCATGATGCATTACCTACATTCATGACGCGTTACCTACATTCATGACGCGTTATCTACATTCATGATGCATTACCTACATTCATGATGCATTACCTACATTCATGATGCATTACGTACATATTTGATGCATTACCTACATTCATGATGCATTACCTACATTCATGATGCATTACCTACATTCATGATGCATTATCTACATTCATGATGCATTATCTACATTCACAACGCGTTATCTACATTCATGATGCATTACCTACATTCATGATGCATTACCTACATTCATGATGCGATACCTACATTCATGATGCATTATCTACATTCACAACGCGTTATCTACATTCATGATGCATTACCTACATTCATGATGCGATACCTACATTCATGATGCATTATCTACATTCATGATGCATTATCTACATTCATGATGCATTATCTACATTCATGATGCGATACCTACATTCATGATGCATTACCTACATTCATGATGCGATACCTACATTCATGATGCATTACCTACATTCATGATGCGTTACCTACATTCATGATGCATTACCTACATTCATGATGCGATACCTACATTCATGATGCGTTACCTACATTCATGATGCGTTACCTACATTCATGATGCGATACCTACATTCATGATGCGTTACCTACATTCATGATGCGTTACCTACATTCATGATGCGTTACCTACATTCACGATGTGCTACCTACATTCACGACGCGTTACCTACATTCAGGACGCGTTATCTACATTCATGATGCGATACCTACATTCATGATGCGTTACCTACATTCATGATGCGTTACCTACATTCATGATGCGATACCTACATTCATGATGCGTTACCTACATTCATGATGCGTTACCTACATTCACGATGTGCTACCTACATTCACGACGCGTTACCTACATTCAGGACGCGTTATCTACATTCATGATGCGTTACCTACATTCACGACGCGTTATCTACATTCACGACGCGTTACCTACATTCATGATGCGCTACCTACATTCATGATGCGTTATCTACATTCACGACGCGTTATCTACATTCATGATGCATTACCTACATTCACGATGCGCTACCTACATTCATGATGCGTTACCTACATTCATGATGCGTTACCTACATTCATGATGCGTTATCTACATTCATGATGCGTTACCTACATTCACGACGCGTTATCTACATTCATGATGCGTTATCTACATTCATGATGCATTACCTACATTCACGATGTGTTACCTACATTCACGACGCGTTATCTGCATTCATGATGCGTTACCTACATTCATGATGCGTTACCTACATTCACGATGTGTTACCTACATTCATGATGCGTTACCTACATTCATGATGCATTACCTACATTCCTGATGTGTTATCTACATTCACGACGCGTTATCTACATCCATGATGCGTTACCTACATTCATAACGCGTTATCTACATTCATGACGCGTTATCTACATTCATGATGCGTTATCTACATTCATGACGCGTTATCTACATTCATGATGCGTTATCTACATTCATGATGCGTTATCTACATTCATGATGCGCTATCTACATTCATGATGCGTTATCTACATTCATGACGCGTTATCTACATTCATGATGCATTACCTACATTCACGACGCGTTATCTACATTCATGATGCATTACCTACATTCATGATGTGTTATCTACATTCATGATGTGTTATCTACATTCATGATGCATTACCTACATTCATGATGTGTTATCTACATTCACGACGCGTTATCTACATTCATGATGCATTACCAACATTCATGATGCGATACCTACATTCATGATGCGTTACCTACATTTATGATGTGTTATCTACATTCATGATGCGTTACCTACATTCATGATGCATTACCTACATTCACGGCGCGTTATCTACATTCATGACGCGTTATCTACATTCATGACGCGTTATCTACATTCATGACGCGTTATCTACATTCACGACGCGTTATCTACATTCACGACGCGTTATCTACATCCATGACGCGTTATCTACATTCACGACGCGATATCTACATTCACGACGCGTTATCTACATTCGTGATGTGTTATCTACAGTCATGATGTGTTATCTACATTCATGATGTGTTATCTACATTCATGATGCATTACCTACATTCATGATGTGTTATCTACATTCATGATGCATTACCTACATTCATGATGCGTTACCTACATTCATGATGTGTTATCTACATTCATGATGTGTTATCTACATTCATGATGCATTACCTACATTCATGATGCGCTATCTACATTCATGATGCGTTATCTACATTCATGATGTATTAACTACACTCACGATGCGTTACCTACATTCATGATGCGTTATCTACATTCATGATGCGTTACCTACATTCATGATGTATTAACTACATTCATGATGCGTTATCTACATTCATGATGTATTAACTACACTCACGATGCGTTACCTACATTCATGATGCGTTACCATAATTCACGATGCGTTACCTACATTCATGATGCGTTATCTACATACATGATGCATTACCTACATTCATGATGCGTTACCTACATTCATGATGCGCTACCATAATTCACGATGCGTTACCTACATTCATGATGCGTTATCTACATTCATGATGCATTACCTACATTCATGATGTGTTATCTACATTCATGATACGTTATCTACATTCATGACGCGTTACCTACATTCATGATGCGCTATCTACATTCATGATGCGTTATCTACATTCAGTATGTGTTATCTACATTCACGACGCGTTATCTACATTCACGACGCGATATCTACATTCACGACGCGTTATCTACATTCGTGATGTGTTATCTACAGTCATGATGTGTTATCTACATTCATGATGTGTTATCTACAGTCATGATGTGTTATCTACATTCATGATGTGTTATCTACATTCATGATGCATTACCTACATTCATGATGCGTTACCTACATTCATGATGTGTTATCTACATTCATGATGTGTTATCTACATTCATGATGCATTACCTACATTCATGATGCGCTATCTACATTCATGATGCGTTATCTACATTCATGATGTATTAACTACACTCACGATGCGTTACCTACATTCATGATGCGTTATCTACATTCATGATGCATTACCTACATTCATGATGCGTTATCTACATTCATGATGCATTACCTACATTCATGATGTGTTATCTACATTCATGATGCGTTATCTACATTCATGATGCATTACCTACATTCATGATGTGTTATCTACATTCATGATGCGTTATCTACATTCATGATGCATTACCTACATTCTCGATGCATTATCTACATTCATGGTGCGTTATCTACATTCATGGTGCGTTATCTACATTCATGATGCGTTATCTACATTCATGATGCATTGCCTACATTCATGATGCGTTATCTACATTCATGATGCATTGCCTACATTCATGATGCGTTATCTACATTCATGATGCATTACCTACATTCATGATGTGTTATCTACATTCATGATGCGTTATCTACATTCATGATGTGTTACCTACATTCATGACGCGTTACCTACATTCATGATGAGTTAACATTCATGATGCGTTGTCGGCATTTTTTTTGCTTTCATCATTTATCATCAACTATATTCATCGAATTGTGTTTTATTGCGCCCATATTTTGATTATTTGCTTTTGTTTGATAATTGGATTAATTAAATACATTTCCTGAATATAATATTTAACATAATATGTTCTAACTATGTTAACGGTTTTACATTGAGTTCTACAATGTGTATGAACTATTAACAGCTTAGTACAATTTAGGCCAACATTGAGGCATACCAGACCCTGCATATTATGTGCCATTTAGCTGCTATTCATAGTTTTATTACTTTTGAACATGACACGCTGTCACTTGTAATAATACATGGCTGTCACAATATCCTCCAGACAGCATGTTTCTGTAATTTTAGCATAAGCAAGAGACATAGACACACGAATGTGGCAAGGAGAGGTTTTCCACGACGAGCAGAGTTCGGGTATCCTATAGAACCTGTCATTTCGAATATTTAGAGTTTGAGGTAATTGTCTTGATCTGATTCACTTTACCAGTTGATCATATACGGATAGCTGCCATCCATATCGAAGGAACACCTGAATTGTAAATATGGACTGTACAATGTCGTTGCTATGCCGTCGATGTCAATCGGCTGTATGGTATGACCTATTTCAGGCAGCACCTTGATATTGTTGTTATGAACTGAAAAAAGTAGTACATAATATTATTGTTCAACTGTACTAATATTCACATCAGGTATAGATGACTGTGGCCGAGTTACCTACATCCATGTGAGGAAGCTATTAAGCTTGTTTATGGAGGGTCGGTGGCTATACCTATGTGTCCATCCGTCACTGAAATACTGCTCAGAGGTTGCATCCGGTTCTCCCGGGTCTTTCTCCAATAATACTTTAAGTGACCGAACCTGTTCGCGCGGCTTTAAGCCATGTTAAAGACATCTTATTCACTTAGTTCGCAAGCATGTTTCATATTTGTGAATTCAACGTTAGATTCCATTTCAAAACGAGTCATGCGAGGGCGTGGCTTATATTGCGGACACATTTTAAATAAATTAATAATAATTAAAACAATTTTTAATTGATTGAATACATGCCAAGACATATTTCGTAGATGGGCACGTAATTGTACATCATTTCGATGTCGTATTGCAGATGTCCGTCGCATTTTCTAACATATATAGGAAGCATATCCACACACTCATCGCTGGTATCAAACTGATTCCAACAAAGGTTTATTCTCACAGGTGTTTCGCTAATCGTCACAGGAAGAGAATCTGAAACTGAAATAATTGTAAACTAATTGACTGTTCATAATAATAATAATTATTATTATATATGTATTGTGCATAACAATGTCTAACAGTAGAGTATTCATCTAATTTCCATCATTTTACCAACAACGTTCTATCGTTATATATTACTGATTACAAATTACGGTAATGAGGATGAACATATAAATAGACAGATACTTTTATTTCCTCCATTTCGGAAGAGCATAGCATATTTACAAATCATTATTAATATGTATGTACAAACAGTATAATATAAATGCACAAATAACCCTTTAATTGTCAGTAGAGTACTTGCAGCTGAGCTATAAGTGCATTAGAATCATTACAAGCACAGTTGTAGTACTCAATGAATCAATGCACACACATCCTGATGCAACCAAGATAACAGAACACAATTAGTTTACGGTAAACCCATTAAAGCAGCATTACATCGTAATAAAGGATGTTTTTGGTAACATATAAATACTAATGTGTGTGTGTTTACAAAAATCGAAATAGTCGCTCAGAAATGATAAAATTCCAATAAATATAAACCGTCGTATACGTGAATTTGTTTATCAACAAACGAAATGTGTTTATCAACACACGAAATGTAAACACGCACAGCGCGCATGCGTGAAACAACAGAGGATGTAGAGAACAACGTTGGAATGTCAATATATTTTGAACATGAAAGACTATCTATCTATCTTCCTCTAATATCGAACCCCTCGCGGGGTTGTAGACATGTCCCTAAAAGACTAACGTGGGACAAATGGGGACGATGCATTCCGAATGTAAACAAGTGCGGACGATGCGTTCCGATTGTAAACAAGTGCGTGATCGATCGATTCGGAAAGTCCTACTTTCGGTTTCGAGTTTGTTTTATCGCAAAATAACCACTGTTTACCAATTGAACAGAATTATACAAAGTATAATGTAAGAATGTGTAGCAGCATTGCTACCCATACGTAAAATTTAAAATTTTCAAATATCTTTTATTTCATACGATGTAATGCTGCTTTAAGCGTGTCCTTACTCTATATAATAGTTGTGTTGAGAACACCCAAGGTCTCCATATGTTGAGCTTGAGGTATACATACTTGAGGTAATGGTATCTTGCCGAAACGAAAAACAAGACAGCTACTAATATGTAGATATGTGAATTATGCATTGTTGACTGTTATCTAACCTAATGAATTGCAATATCATCTTTATTTCTTTTGATTTTCCGAATGTGTCGAAAAGACTATTATTTCCAGCAGGTTTATCACATAATGTAGCCGGTTCAGTGATTGGGTCAATTCCTACCTACGAGGCCCCTGCTACATCTGTGACACTCTCCCCAGAACAAACACTCTTTGATACAAACGTTAATAGTACCCCATATATTATACTAGAATATACTTACAACGCTTTACATAAAGATCATACTCCTGCATGATCTTCTGTTAAATAGCTAGGATATAGTAGGCATATACAACCTTGCATTTAGTCAATTGACCTCGACTATGGACGAATACACATTTAGCAATATATAACAGTTATGATGTCCGAACATAACAATGTGCACCAGTAGAACATACAATCAGTTTGCTTTCAACTACCGGAAAACATTCTACATATTAGCTTCAATAGCGACATGTTCCTAGATAGTAATTGCATTGCACTGGTCCATTGGTGATAAAAGCATGAATTCTATATAACCTTTAGTACTAACAATGTCAGCTAAAATGTTCAACACTTTACACCTTATGTGATCAATTGCATGACAATAACACATTATATGTTCAACATTGTTGACAGCCAATAGCGAGCATTTGTAACATGTACTTAAGAATTGTCTCGATACCAATTGACCCAAGACTGACACTGGTATTTTACACAGGAGAAGTAACTCATGCCTCCTTCTACACGCCGACCAGAGTACACATGGGCTGTTAGTAATGTGCGGTGTGGTTAATTGTGCGTGAAGTCTGACGAACCGTTCTTGCTTGTTAGCTGCTGATACACTCTTCTTGAGTACACTTTTCCAAGTTAATATTGCAGGGAAAAATCCCGTTGTGATATAACATTCAAGGAAATGTAACAATATGTACATTCCAAGCAATATATATATATATCCTGCATGAATCCCGAATACTGTCTATCAGGATTAATATAACGTACTAGTCTATGTGTAAATAGTTGCTTGGCTAATAGATAGCAAGGTAATCTACACAATTGACCAAAGACCAAAGTTTTCGCAAATCAACGATTCCTTCAATGCAGTCGATGCTGAGCGTACACAATGCATAGTCAGTGTTCGTATGTTTATTGAAGCCTTGTGTTAATTTCACACAGAAACGGTGAACTTTTCTGTAAACTGTTTCTAACTTAGATAAGTCGGGTTTGCATGTCATGTTCCATAATTCGCATCCATATAAGGCCTTAGGTAACACTATAGATGAGGAAATAATATCCATCGACAATAGATTCAATGTTGATGGATGAAGCCCACTATTTATCACACTACATGTACATATAAATGATGTTCGTCACATGTTCATAATATATTGAAGTATGTTACATGTTATTTAATTGGTTGGAAATTGATTTGAAATTAGAGCGCGATGCTACCTGGACATTTGACATGCTATGTCTACTCATCAATATTAATGCACATCCGAAGTTTGTAGGATGCTTATCAAACAAGCTTGTTTTGACTTCGAATATCATGTGACCTTTACGTTGGGCCCTCTGATCGTAATCAATATGGACCATATGTGATCAATAACCCTACCAAGTTTGAAATTGGTGTGTATTCTGCTCTCAAGTTATTGGGCGGAAACAGAGTTTACGCACGAGACCTCTGAGACCTTTACATTTGCTCCACTATCTCCAAATGCAATAGCTGACATCACCCAAGCCAATGAGACTACCAAGTGTGTTTGAAGTATTTGTGTGGAAACAAAGCATGGCAGACAGATAGACAAACAAACAGACATACATACACATGAATAGACATACAGAGACATACACAAGGTAAAGCAATATATTATTTATGGAAGTACAGCTTCCGCTCTGGAAACAACAAATATGTTAACAAATATGTCATCAGTTTATAAAAACCCACCCAGTACTAATTCATGGAGATAATAGTGTTCTAGTGATATTATTATTGTTATCCCCACATTATTTACTTTATGAATCAGTTATCTTGAATTAATCGTGCTCACAATTACCATAGCGTTGACATACTGTCGACTTTAGACGTATGCTTTGTAGGATCATATATGTCACATATCACATTATTCACAGATGGGACAAATGCGATAGAGGATATTTGTGTTTATTTATTACAGTATAAGATAAGATTTTATTTCACCGAGTGATCACCGAAATTTGTATTTCCACTAGTGGTGATTGACTGTATCAACTTCTCCTGAGCAGCTAGTTTACTCTAATTAGCTATGAATTTGATTGATTATTTCGAGGCACTGTTAATACGACTAATAATTGCACATCGTGACACATATATGTGTTATTAATATATAGGCCAAATGATATGGCCTGCTGTACAGTATATGGGCCAGTTAAGAGTAGTCCTTTTAGCTGTCTGATTAGCGTAGTGGTTAGCGCGCTCGCTTCTCACCAATGCAACCCGGGTTCGATCATCGTAGCGTGAAGTATGTGAGATGGTACGGTGGTCGCCAGATCGGACAGGATGGTTTTCTCCGGGTACTCCGGTTTCCTCCCACACGAATGACCACATATATGCGTTAGTCCGCGCCAACGAGAGTGATTAATATAAGTTGTTAAATCTTGCTTCACAATCGTTATAAAATAAATAAAGTTAAAAAAAAGGTTTAAGAGTAGAGTATGTGCCACTACAGACGGATCTGTAGTCCAGTGGTTAACATGCTGGACTGGTAATCCAGGGATGGGAGGTTCGATCTCCCGTTTGACCCTAATAAAATTAACAGTCTTTCAGAGGGTACTTTAAACCGAGGTCTCGTGTCGGTACTTTACATCGTACACGTAAAAGAACCAGATGAGACTCTGCAATGGGTCTCTGTCTGTATCATTGGACTATCCTCCAAAAGTCTAAAATGACTAATCTCTTCAGGAGACGTCGCCCATATGGGCAACCGGTAGCGACGATAAATAAATGTAAGACATACACATTATGTTAGCCTGGGAACAGGTGTCGATATATTTTGCCTGGTCAGTCATATAAATAAGTTTTAACACAGAGACTATTAATTGGGCCCTGGCACCCAGGCTAACATTATGTTCCACTTGTGCACATACCATAGATTGCCAAACACCCTGCTAATACGCAATGTTTTATCAAGTCATGTCAAGTCAAAACACCTTTTAGTCGCTCATTTCAGACACATACATGAATGAATGAGGATTTCATTAACATATGGTTGTTCGAGGCTTGTGTAACATGATATGTAAATAATAAAGATTATAATAATAACTAGACTAAATAGGTATCTAGATCCAGGGACACTATCTTCAAACTAGACTAAATAGGTATCTAGATTCAAGGACCCTATCTTCCAACTAGACTAAATAGGTATCTAGATTCAAGGACCCTATCTTCCAACTAGACTAAATAGGTATCTAGATTCAAGAACACTATCTTCCAACTAGATTAAATAGGTATCTAGATTCAAGAAACCTATCTTCCAACTAGACTAAATAGGTATCTAGATTCAAGAACCCTATCTTCCAACTAGACTAAATAGGTATCTAGATTCAAGAACCCTATCTTCCAACTAGACTAAATAGGTATCTAGATTCAAGAAACCTATCTTCCAACTAGACTAAATAGGTATCTAGATTCAAGAACCCTATCTTCCATCTAGACTAAATAGGTATCTAGATTCAAGAAACCTATCTTCCAACTAGTCTAAATATGTATCTAGATTCAAGGAAACTATCTTCCAACTAGACTAATAAGGTATCTAGATTCAAGGACCATATCTTCCATCAGACTAAATAGGTATCTAGATTCAAGAACCCTATCTTCCAACTAGACTAAATAGGTATCTAGATTCAAGAACCCTATCTTCCAACTAGACTAAATAGGTATCTAGATCCAGGGACACTATCTTCCAACTAGACTAAATAGGTATCTAGATTCAAGAACCCTATCTTCCAACTAGACGAAATAGGTATCTAGATTCAAGAACCATATCTTCCAACTAGACTAAATAGGTATCTAGATCCAGGGACACTATCTTCCAACTAGACTAAATAGGTATCTAGATTCAAGAACCCTATCTTCCAACTAGACTAAATAGGTATCTAGATTCAAGAACCCTATCTTCCAACTAGACTAAATAGGTATCTAGATCCAGGGACACTATCTTCCAACTAGACTAAATAGGTATCTAGATTCAAGAACCCTATCTTCCAACTAGACGAAATAGGTATCTAGATTCAAGAACCATATCTTCCAACTAGACTAAATAGGTATCTAGATCCAGGGACACTATCTTCCAACTAGACTAAATAGGTATCTAGATTCAAGAACCCTATCTTCCAACTAGACTAAATAGGTATCTAGATTCAAGAACCCTATCTTCCAAATAGACTAAATAGGTATCTAGATCCAGGGACCCTATCTTCCAACTAGACTAAATATGTATCTAGATTCAAGAACCCTATCTTCCATCTAGACTAAATAGGTATCTAGATTCAAGAACCCTATCTTCCATCTAGACTAAATAGGTATCTAGATTCAAGAACCCTATCTTCCAACTAGACTAAATAGGTATCTAGATTCAAGAACCCTATCTTCCAACTAGACTAAATAGGTATCTAGATCCAGGGACACTATCTTCCAACTAGACTAAATATGTATCTAGATTCAAGAACCCTATCTTCCAACTAGATTAAATAGGTATCTAGATTCAAGAACCCTATCTTCCAAATAGACTAAATAGGTATCTAGATCCAGGGACCCTATCTTCCAACTAGACTAAATATGTATCTAGATTCAAGAACCCTATCTTCCAACTAGACTAAATAGGTATCTAGATTCAAGGACCCTATCTTCCATCTAGACTAAATAGGTATCTAGATTCAAGAACCCTATCTTCCATCTAGACTAAATAGGTATCTAGATTCAAGAACCCTATCTTCCAACTAGACTAAATAGGTATCTAGATTCAAGAACCCTATCTTCCAACTAGACTAAATAGGTATCTAGATTCAAGAACCCTATCTTCCAACTAGACTACATAGGTATCTAGATTTAAGAACCATATCTTCCAACTAGACTAAATAGGTATCTAGATTCAGGGAAACTATCTTCCAACTAGACTAAATAGGTATCTAGATCCAGGGACCCTATCTTCCAACTAGACTAAATAGGTATCTAGATTAAGGGAAACTATCTTCCAACTAGACTAAATAAGTATCTAGATCCAGGGACCCTATCTTCCAACTAGACTAAATAGGTATCTAGATTCAAGAACCCTATCTTCCAACTAGACTAAATAGGTATCTAGATTCAAGAACCCTATCTTCCAACTAGACTAAATAGGTATCTAGATTCAAGAACCCTATTTTCCAACTAGACTAAATAGGTATCAGTGTATAGTATTTATGTTTTACTGAGAAATTATGTCCCTTGAGAAAACTTCAGACTTGATGATTGTGTAGAAAATGTGTGATATAAGAAGTCAGGCAGTTGCAAAGTGAAGGTGGGGGAGGGGGTATACTGTAATATTTGGCGGAAGAGTAAACTGTGTTAGCACAGGTAAATGTTGTCAATGTTCTAGAATAAATTTGTAATATTTTTGCTGTTTTTCAGTTTAAACTCTATTTAGTTGACGAGTGCGAAACAAGCTTTAACAACTTATATTAATCACTCTCGTTGGCGAAGATGAAAGCGTAACTGTGGTCATTCGTGAGGGAGGAAACCGGAGGACCCCGAGAAAATCTACCTGTCCGATCTGGTGACCACCGGACAAACTCGCATACTTCCCGGTCCGAGGATCGAACCCGGGTTGCACTGGTGAGAAGCGAGCGGGCTAACCACTACTCTAATCGGACAGCCAACATACATGTATACAATATTGAGCATCTTTAGAGTGCAGACCATACTTTCTGAGGTTCACCCGGGGTCTTCCAATAACAGCTGGTGAGTCGCCACATGATCGAAATTATCGACTTTAAAACTCGATTACAATAGATGCTGCATCTATTGAAGAACCAACTTATCACGAGTAAACGGATGTAATTGTATATACATTGGATATATGGACCTGATCTAGCATCATGTCATTTACTTTTCATCTTACTAAAGTATCATATTCGTTGATGTTTGTTTTATATGACATAAATAACAATAATTATGAATATAATTACTCAGACTGAATACCGTCCAGGGATCTCCACATTTATCGGCGTCTTCACTGGTTGGAAAGTCAAATTGTTTCCCGTTGTATACTGTACTATACCATCCAGGTTGATCATAAGGTACTATCACTAGTATCGTGCTAGCGTCAACCATTACAAAAACAGGCAGTGGCAATGCAGGTGTGTCACATGCTACTTAAGACGACAAATCAGGATACACAATTAAATAGAATAATTATTATCCTCGTGTTACAGTGTCGTACATGTTCATATTAATTATCTCTACATATTTACTTAATACTATTCACATTTTATTACATATATGCAGAGGGGCCTCCGTGGCCAAGTGGTTATTATCGTTGACTTCAAATTACCTGCCCCCCACATCGCAGTAGGTTCGAATCCCACTGTGGGTGTGTAATTACCCCACTGAGAATGTCGAATTATATCATGTTATGCGAAGAAGCTAACCAACCGGGTTGTGGTAGGGCGGTGGTTCTACCCGTATACCAGTCCGTGTCTCAACTACTTCTTGGAAGGGCACCCGGGTTCGTCCTCCGCCAACAATAGCTGGAGAGGCGTCATATGACCTAAGCTGTTGGGGCGACTTTAAACCCCCACAACAAACAAACTATATTGTGTTGTGAACACACGTATTCACGTCCGGCGTTGTTTGCTTTGCACAATGACATTGCATCGATGCCTTCATGATTAATGTACTCATAGAGGTAGGGTATTTGTTTAGGGGTTATTGTTTAGATGTATTGTTAGATACCTGATTTACCGTGAACATATCACGTCTTCATTAACAATTAATACTCATACAGCTACTGGTTTATGTACAGGGCAATCAGATTGCATTCCATACAGATCGACACGTTCTCATAGTTATACGTGTGTGTAGATAGGAGGCAGAGAAACTAGGTTGACCAGCTAGACATAGTGTCTTTGAATTCGTACATTAATATATAGTAAAGGAAGAATATTAGAAACAAAAACTTACAGTCCACGTAGACTCTGTCTGCAAATGAAAAATAAACATGTTACATGTTTGTGATAGTGACAGGGTCGTACGAGTATATTTTGTAAATATCATGCAGCTAGTATTAGTCGATGCGAACGCATTATTATTATTATTATTATTATTAGTATATGCGCGTAGTATCAAGTTATACTCATTGTCCGAACATGGTAACTATTAGTCCTGTTTTCAAATTCACAGAGGATTCGTGATTGTGCCAAAACATGTTATATTATTCTACAGAGTCGTCCGTTTTTATTATGCAATTATTGTTTTAATTTGTATATAATGTCATTATGCCTTAGTCTTTCTAACTGTTGAATAATTACTTTATCTCATCTGTAAACTTCATAAATCCAAATTCTTAATCAGAGTGCACTAATACCAATGTAGACTGTCAGTGTTTTATCATTGATATCCGATTAGCAGTGATGTTGCAATTCAATTCAATTCAAAATCTGTATCCCCCATCAAGACGATATGTACAAACATAGACAATGGTACAATTTACTAATATGCAACAGCAACAACAACATAATATATTATAATAATATATGTTATACAATATGTATACTATATATATATAGAGCATAATTAAGCGTAGTTATGGATTATGCTACCAATGCCTTTGTAGGCCTATACATTTATACTGATAACCTGGGCTCCTTGAAGGATACCGTTTGGTCGTGTTGCATCGTTTCATATACCTGGCATGTAATTGACTAGTATCAGTCACATTGTTCACATACACGTGCTAGTATGTTCATACAATCAAGCACGTACCCGTATGAACGCCTTAGACATTGTATTTCTACATCATGCTCGAGAATTGTACCAATAGACGCCCCTAATAGATTATGGGTCCACGTTGTTTCTTTATCCAACATGAGTAATTCGTTAATAAATAAGCTAGGATGCGTTCACAATAAATCACTGACAATGCAAGAACGCAGATGTGAAGTATCCGTGCATTCACTTATCACGTGCATTAACTAGGTCCATACATGTGCTACCACACATTAGACACACAGAAATGTCATTAGTCACGAGTCTGGATCATATGATGATTACTGAGCGCACCTTGCTGTATTAAATATGCTGTGATAAATGAGTGTTGTATTATTTATTGTTCATCTCTTATAACTCCATGTTGGAGTGGCATTGCACTTTTATGCCGTAAACTATCTATGTATCGTTATTGTAAATACTGTGTACAATGATGAGATGTCAATAACATATTACTACTACTGGCTTCCCGACTTGACATTTACATATATTACTGTAAATTATGTTGGTACATGTGTCAAAGAAGGCCGATACAGTATTGTGTTGGCTATATGACCTATATAGACGAACATATATTAAACGGTATTATAGAGTAATCCCACGTTCGCTTAAATTTACTCCGTTGTTGTCCAATAAAAACAAAACAGAATTATATATGTTAAGCAAATTTATACAAGCAACTATTGAGATACGTGTCCTTAGATCATAAACGGTTAATACGATTAATAAGATTAATAATTATTATGCACTGATATTGAATGTTTATCATGAAGATGTCCACACATCGTGTTCACTACATATTAATTGATATGGTATATGCATTGCATACGGTTCTGTATATGAAATGATTGATCTGAATCATCGATTATGTTGTTTTTATTATCATGTTTTGTTGTAAATAGTACTTATTCCGAAGGCTGAAGATGCGTGGAAATAACGAAGCCCTATCGGGTTCTTTGCACCCATCTTCAGTCCGAGGGTGGGACTTCCTTATCTGCACTTCTATGGAGGTGACAATTGATTCACACTAATGTTGATTGTCACTTAAAAGTAAACACCAGGTTCAAGATACCATCTTGGCCGAGCTAAGCATCAGTACTGACAACAAGAGTATTTGTTTTATCCTACCTTCATGTGTAATAAGGTCAAACACGTCTTGCCTTTGCTTTATTATTCAGTGCCAAATAAACCAATTGTTATGTCATAATGCTGCGTGCATGGTGGCAGTTGTTCACAGATGGTATGATAAACTTCAGCCGTTCAGGTCATGAGAAATATGTACTCGTTACTCTCAAAAACGTCTTTCTTACCAGAAGATAGGATAAATAGAATATTAGGTTATTGACTTATAATTACAGACGGATCTGTAGTCCAGTGGTTAGCACGCTGGAATGGTAATCCAGGGATCGCAGGATCGACCCTCCCTCTGACCATAATACAACCTACAGGATCTCTGTATGTATCATTGCACTCTCCTCTAAACATCTAATATGACTAATCTCTTCAGGAAGCGTCGCTCATATGGTAACCGGTAGCGACGATAAATAAACGTAAAACATACATGTCTTATAATTGTGTTATAAATTATTAGGTTCGTCTCCGAAAAATACAGACAGAGCCTCGCCTTGTATATTTTCCTCAACTCGCACAATCTATTAAAATGTATAAGACAGTAACCTAATATTCTCTATATATTATCATACAAATACCACAATATATACTAGTTATATACACACCTCAAACTGTATGTAATGTTATTTGTTCTTACCCATGCAAATGTAATCGTATGTGTACTCGTCTGTGACTTCATCCAGTGTAACCTTGTACAGTAAGTCATCGTCACATTTGATCATATCAACCGTAACGTCCATCAAGCATATTCCATTCTTATCCATGGCACATGCATCAACTGTCACAACCGTATCAGTAATATCCGCTATGTCTGGGTGTTTCCCTGTATAATTGTTGATTATATGAGTTATACTTTGTTCTAGATGAGCACGTCCTTTTCTTAGATTTACTACACTAGTTGGTGTCCGTAGACATTTAAAAAGGAAATGACTGGAAGGGAATCCATTTGTATCTTTTGATTATCATTGTGTGTAATTAGTTCAAAATATAACATATCATCAACAAAGTAAAAGTGTATATACTAGGCTATCAAGTGAATTACACACACATATTTATCATATGGTTTTATCAAGATATACCAAAGTCAGCATCTTTATAATAATGGATATACATATTAATAGCTCTGTATAAGGCCTCCCTCCCACAAAGTCAACATCTTTATAATACATACCTATATTAATAGCTCTGTATAAGGCCTCCCTCCCACAAAGTCAGCATCTTTATAATACATACCTATATTAATAGCTCTGTATAGGCCTCCCTCCCACAAAGTCAGCATCTTTATAATGCATACCTATATTAATAGCTCTGTATAAGGCCTCCCTCCAACAAAGTCAGCATCTTTATAATACATACCTATATTAATAGCTCTGTATAAGGCCTCCCTCCAACAAAGTCAGCATCTTTATAATACATACATATATTAATAGCTCTGTATAAGGCCTCTCTCCCACAAAGTCAATATCGTTATTGTGACGTATTAAACCTCACGACACGAGGATACATTGTTATAAAATGCGGAATATTCGACATATTACCTTTAAGTACAATTACGTTGCTCTCGCCTTGGAAACACGTAGATGACACCATCTCCTTCCATTGTATCTGCGAATGCCATCCCCAAAACGAAGTGTTATGCCACAGATGTGCATTTTCATAATACACATACCAATTATAGTTCCCGCCATAATAGTTCTGGTGATACAACGTATACTCTAATATGTTCTCGCATGAATACACATCTGAAACACGAACACGCTGCATGTATATCAATTAGTCACATTATACGGTGTCACGTGTTAGGGTGTCACGTGTCGTAGTGTATCATATCAATTTATCTCCATTATTCTACAGTTACAACATACTGAGCAATAATTAGTCGCCTAAATGAGTACAGTCGTCTTATATAATTGTTCATACGAAAGATCGAGTGTCAGACACTATAACACTGCAAAACAACACTAAGCAACAAGAAATGTGTGTGAATGTGTCGTTCTGCACTGGGTGTATTCTGCTGCATTTGTGTACGTTTATATTATATGCCTTGCTAATGGATGGTCCGTACATTTGGAGTTTCTCTTAGACTCTTACTGTTGCCACATGTCAATAAAATGTTGATATTTAATGTGAGCGGGTATACAATTTATGTGTTGCTGTTAACGTTATGTCTATATAGAAAATTAACCTTAATTAATGTATTTTTTTTAAATAATGACATATATTTAAAGACAATGATATGTCGCCTTTCAACGGCATATGCTTATTGAATATACAATTCTACACAATGTATGTTTGTTAATGTATATTGTTTCGATTAAAAGTATTTGTCATTTCATTTTTGTACACACAACACGATTTTTGTCAAATCCATATATATTTCTTCATGATCATGAACATCGATTTTTGTGAACATCGATAATGTTGTCTAAATGAACAAATTAGTGAAACGGTTAAAAACGCTATAATTTGTTTATCTCACAAATCGAGGTTAATTTATTTCGAATACATTAAACTTATACAACAATGTATTGGTGGGTCCTTTTCATCAAAAAAAAGAAAGAAAACAACTATACAAGTCATGTAGTTTCGGTAGAAATGGTTAAAAAACTATACAAGTCATGTAGTTTCGGTAGAAACGGTTAAACAACTATACAAGTCATGCATTTTGGGTAGAAACGGTTAAACAATTATACAAGTCATGTAGATTCGGTAGAAACGGTTAAACAATTATACAAGTCATGTAGTTTCGGTAGAAACGGTTAAACAATTATACAAGTCATGTAGTTTCGGTAGAAACGGTTATTCAGGTGGACACTTCTAAGACATATTTCATCAGAAATACATGAAATAAATAAATATAGCCCGCTATAGATCTAAAATTGTATATTGCTAGACAGTCTGAATAATGACTGAGGATATATATTAAAACGAATTAATAATTGACACCATCTATCATGAATGGATTGGACGGTAATAAATTAGTTCTAAGAATAGTGAGAGATATGAGTCATTCACCGAAAGGAAGTAATTCATGAACGTTTTGAAAACTGTAAATATGTGTACACAATGTTTGTGTCGACTTCGCCGTAATACAACGCTGCCCAATCGTTGTTAACCATTCATGTTCGATTAATTCCGGAATATTTTTATTTTAGTATTATTTGTTTTGTAGTTCTAGCACCTTCCAAAAAAGTTGGTAGTTTTTCAAACTCAGTATTGGGGGTGTTGTAGGTAGTTGGTGAAAGGAGTGTAAGGAGAAATGGAGAAAATCTAAATAAGCTACCAGCTTCCGATTTAATCCATTTGTTCTTGTATATTAATGTTACAACATGATGTAAATATTGATAAAATGAAATA
The DNA here is from genome assembly GCA_014843695.1 of Archivesica marissinica. Taxonomy (NCBI): domain Eukaryota; kingdom Metazoa; phylum Mollusca; class Bivalvia; order Venerida; family Vesicomyidae; genus Archivesica; species Archivesica marissinica. The sequence continues at coordinate 6,930,178 of CM026401.1, read as the reverse complement.
ATTTATGTTTAAACTAAAAGAGTGTAATTCAAAATCCTTCGTTTGCTATGTTAAATCAACACTATTGATATGTTGTCTTCCACAGCCTGGCTTGTTTTAGATTAAAATACTTAACATATCTCTTATGTAACTTAAAAACTAGGGTTCATTTATCTTCAAAGAGATAGTTTTGTGTTTACTTACGGGCACTGTTACATTTCACACCAACATAACAACATAATGCATGTATCCAGTGAGCACATCGATATATAGCCGTCATTGGGCCAATATGTTGTCCATATCGGATCGATATTGGACATGATATCGGACCAATATAGATTTGTCCATCGGTTTTGATCGGATCTATAACGCATAGGTCAAATGGATTTAGAAAACATAGAACTACTATTAATCATCTCTCATCATTACGGAATATTAGTACACACGCAAGCATTAGTGGAAAGATATGGGCTTTTTTTAAAGACACTGTATTGGACAGTTTCGTCTAGTGTTATACTATGTCCTATATGTTAAATGGCTTGATGTAGACCATGATGATCATTGTCTCCCTTGTTTATTAACATGTGTGTTGCAATTAAGGTTGTTGATAAATGTGTACGTGTCATGTTAATAACATGATAATAAATGCAACTAATTGGTGTAATGTTAATAACATGATACTAAATGCAACTAATTGGTGTAATGTTAATAACATGATACTAAATGCAACTAATTGGTGTAATGTTAATAACATGATACTAAATCCAACTAATTGGTGTAATGTTAATAACATGATACTAAATGCAACTAATTGGTGTAATGTTAATAACATGATACTAAATCCAATTTATTGATATAATGTTAATAACATGATACTAAATCCAACTAATTGGTATAATGTTAATAACATGATACTATATCCAACTAATTGGTGTAATGTTAATAACATGATACTGAATCCAACTAATTGGTGTAATGCTAATAACATGATAATAAATCCAACTAATTGATGTAATGTTAATAACATGATACTAAATCCAACTACACATCTCCTCACAGGGGTCAACAAAATTACTCGAGAATAAAACCATGATTATCTGGTAAAGTGAGGCTAACTGGGAACATGTGATTAAATTATAAATGTAGCAATGTTGGAGCTTTAGTGTGCATATTTTGGATTGTAAACACAAGTGTAAAAATATGGATTTAGAGGCTAGTAAGTGATTAGTATTTGAATGCTGTATGTGATTTCTCCATGTAAATCGTGTAAACCGTGCCACGTTCGCACTCTATTGAATACCAATCACATCGAACCCACGCATAAGCTTTTCAAAAGTATTGTAAAGAAAAAAAGAACTGCTACACTGAATCTTAATATGAGTGATAGCTTGAACACTCCTGTTTCAACAACTAAAAAACGAGACCTTTCATCGCCAGAGGAACTAGCTCCTAAGAAAAAGAAAACCGACAGTGAAATTTCCGTAAAAGCAACTACAGATGTGGCGGCAACTAATATAACCTTGGACGAAGTTGCTATACATTCGATTGCAGTGGAACTAACAGACACTGTTATCGCACGAGTATCTGACTCCATGCATGGGATGGTAGAGACAATTGTTAAGGGGATCATCGATGGGCTGTCGGCTGTCAACCCGAATAGGACTACTGGAGTCCGAGAACAAGACGCTGAATGACAGTAACGAGGCTTTGTCATCTCATGTCCAGGCACTAGAGACAATAGTCGACTCGGCCGAACAATACAGCCGACGTAATTGCCTGCGGTTTGCTGGTGTTGACGAGGACCGCAAGCTTTTTAAGGCTGATCTAATTCAAGGATGATTGTCAACGGATGGAACACTTTTGATCAAAGTTTTCGATACCATCAGGCGCATTCAGACTGAGGCTGATCTATATAAGTACAAACATCCTGCGACAGCCGAAAAATGGTGTAACGTAACATTTTGTGTGCAGTATACGGTCAATTGTTTCGACGAGACAGTGAACTCTTATACAGATCAGTGCGCCCTAACGATATTATCGTGTTCTATCATATTACAACAATGGATTTCTTATACGTTTGCGGAAAGTAGCTTATGGATCATGCGACTTGTCTATCCGTATAACAGTGCAATGAATATTCACATATTTATTGATTACATATAGTATTATGTGATTTCTTTCGATGTACAGGACTATATTAAATTGGCGCTGTTTACTCATGTGTCAATAGATGCTACAGATCTATGTATACACATATGATTACCCTATTAACCAGTTCCTTGGGAGCTTGAATGGTATTAATCGCTTCTACTACTTATTTCTTTATTTAGTTTCATTCATTTATCTAACATGAGTCATTTCACGGAACCATTGAAACATTGATTTTAAATTGTCAAACCGGTTTCTTGCATAAGTCATTATATGTTTAATACATGTAAAAGACATTATACTTTTACAAGTGTGTCTTTATTCAGGTGCGCTTGAATTTTAGCTAATATATATATTACACTTTTACCACAGCATATATATGTAAACAACGCCAATTTAAGTTTGCAGGTCTTTGTTTGTGTTGTTTTTTATAAAGTGGCGATCAACAATGTTCCCCAGTTTGACATGTGTATTGTAAGGATATGACCCAGATTAACGCAGAGCTCGTGCCTGGTTACTCCCCTTATATAGAGTACCGGTGTAACATTTCCGAAGTATTCCCGTGATTAGTATTACGGAAGTGCCTTGTAAATGGTCATCATTCTCAAAGATCTTGATATTACATTGATTTTAGGGGAGCTGTTATGTTCTTAAAACGGGTCCTTCCATGTATTGTAGTTACATATTTCATACATGAATATCAACTTCAGTGTAAGAACTCTATCCAGCTGACTAGCAGAGGTGGTTGGTGGTTCTACCAGGTCAGTGTCTGAAACACAGCTCGGATGGGCTTCCTCCAACATTAATAGCTGACTTGCATAGTCGTGATTTGTAACCACCTTATTTATAGTATCTCCATACGTTGAACTTGATCAGAACTCTTGCAGACCTATGTTGCATCATTGGCAATTGTATTGATTTGTCATTTAATATCATGCTGGAATTCATCCTATTATAAGAGATCTGTGTTCACTATTGTATAATAATTATGTATAATTAAATCACTGTACTGTACGTGCACTGTAGTGGGTATGAAATTATGAATACAGGAAGTATTCATAAGTTCATATGTTTATAGTATGTTCACATGGTAGCTTCATCAACATTCACATTGCATGTATACTAGTATACCATTTTCCCAACACTACATTCATTTCACTGAATGGTAGTTCATATATTAATTTTGATTTTATATTTTTCTTTTATTTTCATTGGAGATAGATATTCACTCAAGATGCCTTCAGATACCTGTCCGTTTCTTTATTTTGTCACTGGCTGCGTGTATTGCGGAACCATCACCCCAATGACTATATTTCAACCTGGTATTACATAATGAACACTGACATAAGCTTATACAGGGTGAGAGTAGGCGTTTTCACTCCTTTACACACAAGGGCCTATGTAGTGAAACAGCTTTCGAGCTGCTAACATGGCTTTTCCTTATTCTCCTACTCTGTGGCGACGTTCATGAAAATCCGGGACCTAACTCTCATACATCTGATTCGCTTTCATCTGTTACTCTATCTTCGGACTCCAGTTACTCTGACGACGACGCTATGATTTAGTCCTTCCAGTCTGGCTTATATTTTGCTTATTACAACGTACAAAGCTTTCTGCCGAAAATAGATGTCCTGAGTACTGAATTATCTCACTTTGATGTTTTGTCCTTTACCGAAACATGGCTTGGGAATAATATTGACTCTGATGATCTTGCTATCCATAACTACTCAAAACCTTTCAGGAAGGATATGACGTCTGACAACTACGGTGGAATTCTTGTTTATGTTAAAGATAACGTTCCGGCACTTCGAACGCTTGACTTAGAACCTCAAGATATAGAATGTGTATGGGTCGAGCTACGTCTTAAGAGCAAACGGGTACTTCTGGGAACTTTCTACATGACAACAAACTCTTCTCCACCTGTCTTAGCTAGTATTGAGAATTATATCGGTCTTGCAATTGATTCAAATGTGGATATCATTGTTACAGGTGATTTCAATCTTGACATGCTAAGATATAACACTCGCAGCAAGGTCAACAGCATCTCTCAACAATATGGTTTATCACAACTCATCATAGAACCAACTAGTTTCTTTTAAGGACATTGTGTGTCAGCGGTGTTGGCGATCCTTTCCTAGGTCAACACACAAGATATCATTGTCCTATTGTTTGCTGTTTCAGACATGAGAAGTCCAAATTACCTAATCTCAAACGAACATTCTGGCAATATGATATTGGGGATTATGCAACACTCAGGGAACGAACGTCAAACATTAATTGGGATTCACTTATACATACAGACATTGACACATATACAACAAACATAACTAACACACTCATCCGATTAGCAGAAGAAACAACACCAAGTAAAATAGTAACAGTGCGTCAATCAGACCACCATGGATGCATAGCGAAATTAGAAAATACATACGAAAACGCAGAAGGGCATATAACAAAGCACGCATAACACAACTACAACAACACTGGGATAAATACAAACAGATCAGAAACAAAACACTTACGCTAATAAGACATGGTAGAAACACGCTTAAGACCAAAATAGCAGACAAATTGAAAGATGAACATTTGGAACCACGTGCATTTTGGAAAACACTTAAACATCTAATAAAAAACAACAACACAAACACAAGGTTACCTATTCTAAAGCAAAATGACGTCTCAAATAATGAAAAAGTAAATTGCCTAAACAACTTCTTCCAATCACAGACAATACTTAATGACTCTAAAACGACACTACCAGCTACAACCATAGGCACACATGCACCAAAATTAGCGGCGCTAGTAATTTCTCCAGATGAGGTCACATCCACGCTAAGCAACGTTAAAACTGGAAAAGCATCTGGCCCGGATAACATTAACAACAGGGTTTGAAAGAACTTTCGGTTGAATTGGTGGCATCACTTTCTTCTTTGTTTAATTACTCCTTTGTCATAGGTAAAGTCCCAGATCAATGGAAACTTGCCACTGTATGTGCTATTCACAAGAAGAACGATCCTCAAGACATTTCAAATTATCGACCAATCTCACTTCTCAGTACTATAAGTAAAGTAATGGAAACAATCATTCATAAGCACGTTTTTAACTTTTTGTCTGAAAATAACATGATAGCTGCTCTACAATCTGGAGTTGTACCTAAAGATTCTACGGTCAATCAACTCACCTCTATCTATCATGCATTCTGTTAGGCACACGGTGAAGGAAAGGAAGCCAGGCGGTTTTCTGTGACATTTCCAAAGCTTTCGACCGTTTGGCATCGTGGCCTCCTTTATGAATTACAAAATAATGGAATCTCAGGAAACCTTCTTACCTGGTTCGGTGACTATCCTCTGTCACTTTCTCTGATACTTTACCTATAATGGCTGGTTTACCACAAGGTTCTATTCTCGGTTCTTTGTTGTTCATTGTGTTTATAAATGACATTGTTGATAGTATAAACTCTGCAATTCGTCTCTATGCTGATGATACAAGTCTCTACATCATAATTGATAATCCAATTCCAGCGGCAGAACAACTCAATTCTGATCTCATAAAAATTAACGAATGGGCAAATACATGGCTTGTGACATTTAATCCAAGTAAGACTGAAACACTTCTCATCTCACGCAATATCAAGAACCCACCCACCCTCCACTATATATGACTGATGTTTCCATTGAAGAAGTACACTTACATAAACACCTTGGTATAACTTTCTCTGATGACGGTACATGGCACGAGCACATTGACAGCAAAAAGGAAAAAGCATGGACACGTGTTAATATCTTGAGACCACTTAAGTTTATTCTTGATAGGAAAACACTTTCCACTATATACACTGCATTTATCCGACCATTATTAGAATACTCAGATGTAGTTTGGGACAATATCACGCTAAGAAATGAATGACCTTGAAAAAAACCCAGCTTGTATCTGCAAGAATTATATCTGCGGCAACAAAACTCGTATCTTTCGAAAACCGCTACAGGGACACATACTTGGAACAACTTCAATCACGCAGACGCAAACACAAACTTATACGTTATCACGTCTTCATAAACAATTAATATCCATACAGATACAGGTTATGAATACAGAACTGAACTGCTTCATTGTTCTGGTAATATTGTGGAGAACATCGCCGCAACAATTCACACGTTGTAACATAATTCAGCTAGGTATATAGTGTTTATGTACAGGGCAATCAGACTGCATTCCATACAGATCGACACGAACTCATAGTTATACGTTTGTGTAGATAGGAGGCAGCGAAACTAGGTTGACCAGCTAGACATAGTGTCTTTGAAGTGGTACATTAATATATACTCATATTAGTAAAGTAAGAACATCAAAAATACAAACTTACATTCCACGTAGACGCTGTCTGCAAATGAAAAATAAACATGTTAAATGTTTGTAATAGTGACAGGATCGTACGAGTATATTTTGTAAATGTCATGCAACTATTATTAGGCGATGCGAACTCATTATTGGAAGATAAGATGGTGTGTGAACTGTTGTTTTATTTGCGATGTTAATCCTATATATCGTTCTTTCGCTCACGATGCATAGATCAATGCATACGATAAGTATATAAACAGTTGGGAACCAAGATCAACAATGTCAATCCCCTCTTGTCACAGGCGAAATAAATTGAGAGTGTATACATTGTTTAAAATTGACTATACCTGAGAGGTATTGTAAACTTGTATTGCGTACCACCCAGGCAATGTTCAGCATTTTGCAAATTTCTACCGAGGGTTGCTCCCATTAGGATGGAAACGAGTCTGTATGAAGGTTGCCATAGGAAGATATGATTTTTCCTTTTTGTGATATTGATACTATTGAACACGAGATACATTTAATATTGAATTGCCCAGCTTACAACGAAGTATTATACGATTTAATCGCAAATGCATATGCGCGTATTATTAATTTCTACTCAGTGTCCGAACATGGTAAATATTGTTTCCTGTTTTCAAATTAAGTAATGATTCGTAATTGTGCCAAAACATGTTATATTATTCTACAGAGACGTCCGTTTTTATTATGCAATTATTGATACCTCGGTTCCAGGTTGGAGTGGCATTGCACTGTTATGCCGTAAACTATCTATGTATCGTTATTGTAAATACTGTGTACGATGATGAGATGTCAATACCATATTACTACTACTGGCTTCCCGAATGGTCATTTACATATATTACGGTAAATTATGTTGGTACATGTATCTAAGAAAGCCGATACATTATTGTGTTGGCCATATGAACTATATAGACGAACATATATTAAACGGTATTATAGAGTAAACCCCGTCTGACAGATTGGACATTAAACCGAGGTATCTTGTTGGTGCTTTACACCGTGCACGTAAAAGAACCAGAGGATACTCTGGAATGGGTCTCTGTCTGTATCATGATTGCACTATCCTCCAAACATCTAATATGACTAATCTCACCAGGAAGCGTCGCTCATAGGGTAACCGGTAGCGACGATAAATAGTCAATACACAGTTATTAGGTTCATCTCGGAAAAATACAGACATAGTCTCGCCTTGTATATTTTCTTCAACTCGCACAATCTATTAAAATGTATAAGACAGTAACATAATAGTCTATATATATTATCATACAAATATCACAATATATACTAGTTATACACACACCTCAAACTGTATGTAATGCTATTTTTATTTACCCATGCAAACGTAACCGTATGTGGACTCGTCTGTGACTTCATCCATTGTAATCTTGTACAGTAAGTCATCGTCACATTTGATCATATCAACCGTCCCGTTCAGCACGCATATTCCAGTCTGATCCATAGCACATGCATCAACTGTCACAACCGTATCAGTAATATCGGCTATGTCTGTGTGTTTTCCTGCATAATTGTTGATTATATGAGTTATACGTTGTTCTAGATGAGCACGTTCTGTTCTTATATTTGCTACACTATCTTCTGTTATTATATTTGCTACACTATCTTCTGTTCCTATATTTGCTACACTATCTTCTGTTCTTATATTTGCTACACTATTTGGTGTCCGTAGACATTTAAAAATGGAATGACTCGAAGGGAATCCATTTGTATCTTTTGACTATCATTGTATGTGATTAGTTCAAAATACGTAATACGGTTTCAGAACAATAACGTTATATTTGCTACACTATCTTCTGTTCTTATATTTGCTATACTATATTCTGTTCTTATATTTGCTACACTATTTGGTGTCCGTAGACAATTAAAAAGGAAATGACTGGAAGGGAATCGATTTGTATCTTTTGACTATCATTGTGTGTGATTAGTTTAAAATACAACAGATCATCAACAAAGTAAAAGTGTATATACTAGGCTATCAAGTGAATTACACACACATATTTATCATATGTTTGTATCAAGATATACCAAAGTCAGCATCTTTATAATAATGGATACCTATATTAATAGCTCTGTATAAGGCCTCCCTCCCACAAAGTCAGCATCTTTATAATACATACTTATATTAATAGCTCTGCATAAGGCCACCCTCCCACACAGTCAGCATCTTTATAATACATACCTATATTAATAGCTCTGTATAAGGCCTCCCTCCAACAAAGTCAGCATCTTTATAATACATACCTATATTAATAGCTCTGTATAAGGCCTCCCTCCCACACAGTCAACATCTTTATAATACATACCTATATTAATAGTTCTGTATAAGGCCTTCCTCCCACAACGTCAGCATCTTTATAATACATACCTATAATTATTAATTGCACTGCATAAGGCCTCCCTCCCACAAAGTCAGCATCTTTATAATGCATACTTATATTAACAGCTCTGTATAAGGCCTCCCTCCCACAAAGTCAGCATCTTTATAATGCATACATATATTAATAGCTCTGTACTAGGCCTCCCTCCCACAAAGTCAGCATCTTTATGATTCATACCTATATTAATAGCTCTGTATAAGTCCTCCTTTCCATAAGGTCAATATCGTTATTGTGACGTTTTAAACCTCATGACAAGGATACATTGTCATAAAATGCGGAATACTCGACATATTACCTTTAAGTACAATTACGTCCATCTCGTCGCGGAAACACGTAGATGACACAGTCTCCTTCCATGGTATCTGTGAATGCCCTCCCAAAAACGAAGTGTTGTACCACAGATGTACATCTTCATAATACACATACCAATTCCCGCCATAATAGTTCCCGCCATAATACGTATACTCTAATATGTTCTCGCATGAATTCACATCTGAAACACGAACAAGCTGCATACATATCAATTAGTCACATTCTACGGGTGTCACGTGTTAGGGTGTCACGTGTCGTAGTGTATCATACCAATTTTTCTCCAATATTCTACAGTTACAACATACTGTGCAATAATTAGTCGCCTAAAGGAATACAGTCATCTTATATAAGTGTTCATAGGATATATCGATTGTCAGACACTATAACACTGCAACACAACACTAAACAACAAGTAATGTGTGTGAATGTGTCGTTCTGCACTGTGTGTATTCTGCTGCATTTGTGTACGTTTATATTATATGCCTTGCTAATGGATAGTCCGTACATTTGGAGTTTCTCTTAGACTCCTACTGTTGCCACATGTCAAGAAAATGTTGATATTTAATGTGAGCGGGTATACAATTTATGTTTTGCTGTTAACGTTGTGTCTATGTAGAAAATTAACCTTAATTAATGTATTTTTTTTAAATAATGACATATATTTAAAGACAATGATATGTCGCCTTTCAACGGCATATGCTTATTGAATATACAATTCTATACAATGTATGTTTGTTAATGTATATTGGTTCGATTAAAAGTATTTGTCATTTCATTTCTGTACACACAATACGATTTTTGTCAAATCCATATATATTTCTTCACGTTCATGAACATCGACTTTTGTGAACATCAATAATGTTGTCTAAATGAACAAATTAGTGAAACGGTTAAAAACGATATAATTTTTTTTTATCTCACAAATCGAGGTTAATTTATTTCGAATACATTAAACTTATAAAACAATGTATTGGTGCGTGCTTTTCATCAAAAAAAGAAAGAAAACAACTATACAAGTCATGTAGTTTCGGTAGAAACGGTTAAACAACTATACAAGTCATGTAGTGTCGGTAGGAACGGTTAAACAACTATACAAGTAATGTAGTTTCGGTAGAAACGGTTATTCAGGTGGAAACTTCTAAGACATATTTCATCAGAAATACATGAAATAAATAAATATAGCCCGCTATAGATCTAACATTGTATATTGCTAGACAGTCTGAATAATGACTGAGGATATATATTAAAACGAATTAATAATTGACACCATCTATCATGAATGGATTGGAAGGTAATAAATTAGTTCTAAGAATAGTGAGAGATATGATTCATTCACCGAAAGGAAGTAATTCATGAACGTTTTGAAAACTGTAAATATGTGTACACAATGTTTGTGTCGACTTTCGCCGTAAATACAACGCTGCCCAATCGTTGTTAACCATTCATGGTCGATTAATTCCGGAATATTTTTATTTTAGTATTATGTGTTTTGTAGTTCTAGCACCTTGCCAAAAAAGTTGTAGTTTTTTCAAACTCAGTATGTGAGTGTGTTGTAGGTAGTTGGTGAAAGGAGTGTAAGGAGAAATGGAGAACATCTAAATAAGCTACCAGCTTCCGATTTAATCCATTTGTTCTTGTATATTAATGTTACAACATGATGTAAATATTGATAAAATGAAATATGTTTAAAGTAAAGGAGTGTAATTCAAAATCCTTCGTTTGCTATGTTAAATCAACACTATTGATATGCTGTCTTCCACAGCCTGGCTTGTTTTAGATTAAAATACTTAACTTATCTCTTATGTAACTTAAAAACTATGGTTCATTTATCTTCAAAGAGATAGTTTTGTGTTTACTTACGGGCACTGTTACATTTCACACCAACATAACAACATAATGCATGTATCCAGTGAGCACATCGATATCTAGCCGTCATTGGGCCAATATGCTGTCCATATCGGATCGATATTGGATATTATATCTGACCGATATAGATTTGTCGATCGGTTTTGATCGGATCTATAACCCATAGGTAAAATGGATTTAGAAAACTACTATTGGTCATCTCTCATCATTAAGAAATATTAGTAGTACACAAGCAAGCGTTAGTGGAGAGATACTGACTGCCTTAAATACATACACTATATTGGACTGTTTCATCTAGTGTTATACTATATGGCCTATATACTGAGTGGTTTAGTTTAAACATATTTCATTTCCCAATATAATACATATTGAACAACCACACATAATCAGAATACAGAAACAGGATTAGAATGGAAGACATAGTCTTATATCATTTTTCTCCTCTACTGAGTGGTTTGATGTAGACAGTGGCATTAGACAAGGATGCTCATTGTCTCCCCTACGTTTTAATAATGAGTTATGTGTTGCAATTACTGTTGCTGATAACGGTATTCGTTTTAATATAATAAGCGTTAGTTAATAACATGATACTGAATCTAACTAATTGGTGTACTGTTAATAACATGACACTAAATCCAACTAATTGATGTAATGTTAATAACATGATAATAAATCTAACTACTTGGTGTAATGTTAATAACATGATAATAAATGAAACTAAAAGTCATATTGTATACTTTAGGTCAAACTCGGTATGTAGAACTTCTTTTCGTTTCACGTGTGTTGATAATGTCATGCAAGTTGTCAATAAGTATGCTTACCTTGGTTTGCTGTTGAATGAATATTTGGACTTCAATGTAACTACCAAGAATGTTGATCGGAGTGCTGGTAGAGAACTGGGTTGCTGATTGCAAAATGCAAAGTAATGTGTGGAGTTCCTTACAATGTGTTACTCAACTTATAACAGTACTGTTTGGCCGAGTATAGCCTATGACGCTTCTGTATTGGGTTCCAGGTCATACTCCTGTATTAATATCCTCTCCAAAGTCGAGCAATGCGGTTCGTCCTGGACACTTGTAAGTATACACCTATCATTGCTCTTTATGGTGAGGTTGCATGGCACGTGTAACAATGGAAATATCGTTTCCCAGCAGTGGAATAGAATTAAATCTAGGGACGTGCACATAGTTAATAATAAGATATATAGATTATGTCCTAATAACAGTAACATTGTAAACTGGCAGTTAGACATAAATAAACCATAACATATAACATGATGGACAATATTTATCTGCGTAATTTTATGACCAAGTGTGTCTGCACAGTTATTCGATGTATATATACAAAAATGAAATCCTAAATTTCAATTCAAACGTCAACAAACACCCTACAATACTCACGCTTTTTCTTTAAAATTGACATAATAATTCAATTACAAATTTGAAGCAAATGAATAAAAATGTTGGCACAGTAGTACGTCCACAAATACAATATTCACAATATACAGACATTATGTTAATATCAAGACATTTATCAATTTAAAACAATAAATATTCCGATTTTCAACTTGATGGACTAAAATCGAACATTGTACAGAAAGTAGTTGAATATGGCACACCAATACAAGTTTTACATGTGGAAATGAATATGTAGGCAGTATACATTTGTTTGTGTATTTTTGTGTTTAAAGTCTCACCAACAGCTTAGGTCATATGGCGATTCTCCAGCTAGTATTGGTGGAAGAAAACACCGTGTGACCCTTCGAGCAGTATTTCAGGAAAGCACGGGCTCCCAGATAGAACAACTGACCTTTAGCAATCCAGCTGGAAGGCGTCCTCACTTGAAAGACAACCTCAGTTGGATTAGAACCTACAACGACTTTAACCATTCTGACACTGAGACGCCTATATATGTTATTTAAACTTATTTTTTGTTTGTTTTGATATTAAAAATTTTACTTGTGTCGACAAAACTGCCCCAAAAATGTCGATTTCCAAGATTGGAATTGCGCTATGTAGCAACACATTTATATTCAATGTTAAACATTAGGTGTGCTGCTTTATATTACATTTATAACAGTTGCCTGTCTGATAATAAACTATTCCGTTTCGCATTATAATGAATTAAAATGTGTCCAACCCTCACATTAGGCTGTCCGATTAGCGCAGTGGTTAGCACGTTCGCTTCTCACCAATGCATCCCGGTTTCGAGGACCGGGAAGTATGTGAAATGGTACGGTGATCGCCAGATCGGACAGGTGGGTTTTCTCCGGGTATTCCGGGTACTCCGGTTACCTCCCACACGAATGACCACATTTACGCTTTCATCCGCACTAATGATAGTGTTAATATAAGTTGTTAATACTTGCTTTGCAATCGTTGTAAAAATAAAGAAAGTTTAGACTTAAACAACAGTCTGAGTATTTTATGTCAGTTACCAACACGTTAAACATCTGAGGGTATAACATACCATTTGCTGATACTAAACATTGCTGTGTAACAATTGAGAGGATGACCACCAGAATCCATAGACGTGCTTCCATTTCCCTGTACAATATACGTGTTCTATTTCAAATGTTTTATCCTATATGATATAAGCTTTATTGTATATTCACTGTGTGCTATAACTTATATCCATATTTATTTCGATTGATCAAATATATTTGAAACGTTTGTATTGTAATTCTTGCTGTTCACGCTTACATTGTCCATACATTTCTGCTTGCAAACTGGTTATACTCTTGCATATGTAAGCAGAAAACTAGTGATTGAAACTACGCATTTAGTAATAAATAATTGGTTTCCACCTAGTTGCTATGTTTTAAACATAAACATCACGATACAGCATTGACGCAACGACGGGCACGTTATACAGATTGTTGATTCATTTCTTCCAAATATACGCATTCATGTAGCAGGAAGAGGAAGAAGAATATTCGATTGGCTGACAGCTCAAATCTTTAAATCAATTGCTTTGTTAAATTAGAACGTTACTTATCGGATATTATACCCATTGAAATAATAAACTAAAATATATAAAATACGTGAATGTATGACTATGCCTATTTTCGGGGTATCATACACCGAGAACAGCGAGATATACCGCAGAAATAATATACGCATTTAGTATAACCTACATCGAGAACAGCGAGATACCCCGCAGAAATATACGCATTTAGGATACCCTACATCGATAACAGCGAGATACCCCGCAGAAATATACGCATTTAGGATACCCTACATCGAGAACAGCGAGATACCCCGCAGAAATATACGCATTTAGGATAACCTATATCGAGAACAGCGATATACCATGCAGAAATATACGCATTTAGGATAACCTATATCGAGAACAGCGATATACCCCGCAGGAATATACGCATTTAGGATACCCTACATCGAGAACAGCGATATACCCCGCAGAAATATACGCATTTAGGATACATACATCGAGAACAGCGATATACCCCGCAGAAATATACGCATTTAGGATACCCTACACCGAGAACAGCGATATACCCCGCAGAAATATACGCATTTAGGATAACCATACATCGAGAACAGCGATATACCCCGCAGAAATATACGCATTTAGGATAACCTACATCGAGAACAGCGATATACCCCGCAGAAATATACGCATTTAGGATAACCATACATCGAGAACAGCGATATACCCCGCAGAAATATACGCATTTAGGATAACCATACATCGAGAACAGCGATATACCCCGCAGAAATATACGCATTTAGGATACCATACATCGAGAACAGCGAGATACCCCGCAGAAATATACGCATTTAGGATAACCTACATCGAGAACAGCGATAAACCCCGCAGAAATATACGCATTTAGGATAACTACATCGAGAACAGCGATAAACCCCGCAGAAATATACGCATTTAGGATACCCTACACCGAGAACAGCGATATACCCCGCAGAAATATACGCATTTAGGATAACCATACATCGAGAACAGCGATATACCCCGCAGAAATATACGCATTTAGGATAACCTACATCGAGAACAGCGATATACCCCGCAGAAATATACGCATTTAGGATAACCATACATCGAGAACAGCGATATACCCCGCAGAAATATACGCATTTAGGATAACCATACATCGAGAACAGCGATATACCCCGCAGAAATATACGCATTTAGGATACCATGCATCGAGAACAGCGAGATACCCCGCAGAAATATACGCATTTAGGATAACCTACATCGAGAACAGCGATAAACCCCGCAGAAATATACGCATTTAGGATAACCTACATCGAGAACAGCGATAAATCCCGCAGAAATATACGCATTTAGGATAACCTACACCGAGAACAGCGATATAACGCATTTTGACCAGTGGTGATTTTAAATCACCTTTCATGTCAGATTCTATATCGGATATAATATAGCCATTTAGTTAACACTGAGTGTGGATCCAGGGATCGCAGGTCCGATCCCCGTCTGACTCTAATACTATTAACAGTGGTTTCAGATTGGACTTAAAATCGAGGTCTCGTGTCGATGCTTTACACACTTAAAAGAACCAGAGGAGATTCTGGAATGGGTCTCTGACTGTATCATTGCACTATCCTCCACATATCTAAACTGACTAATCTCTTGAGGAAGGCTCGCTCATATGGGCAACCTGTAGCGACGATAGATAAAAGTAACACGCACGCACGTACGTACCACGCACACTATATTTCGGGTCAAAGTGCATGTGAGATTCTGGTATTTAGTATGAATGTTATTTTGGTCATTACACTGCTAATGACCATCGGTTGTACCTAACACATAGTCGGTGACGTTATGTAATACATATAACCATCGGTTATAACTAGCACATAGTCATTGAAGTTATGCTATACATCTAAGCATCGGTTATACCTAGCATAGTATCGTTATGTAATACATCTAACCCTCGGTTATAGCTAGGATAGTGTCGTTATGTAATACATCTAACCATCGGTTATAACTATCACTGAGTCGTTGACGTTATGTAATACATATAACCCTCGGTTATAACTAGCATAGAGTCCTTGACGTTATGTAATACATTTAACCCTTGGTTATAGCTAGCATAGAGTCGTTGACGTTATGTAATACATTTAACCCTTGGTTATAGCTAGCATAGAGGCGTTGTCGTTATGTAATACATCTAGCCCTCGGTTATAACTAGCATATATTGTCGTTGACATTATGTAATACATCTAGCCCTCGGTTACAACTAGCATATATAGTCGTTGACGTTATGTAATACATCTAGCCCTCAGTTATAACTAGCATATATAGTCGTTGACATTATGTAATACATCTAGCCCTCGGTTATAACTAGCATATAATCGTTGACGTTATGTAATACATATAACCCTCGGTTATACCTAGCATAGTGTCGTTATGTAATACATCTAACCCTCGGTTATAGCTAGCATAGAGTCTTTGACATTATGCAATACATCTAACCATCGGTTATAACTAGAAGAATTTGATTGATTATTTCGAGGCACTGTTAAGACGACTAATAATTGCACATCGTGGCACATATATGTGTTATTAATATATAGGCCCAAATGATATGGCCTGCTGTACAGTATATGGGCCAGTTAAGAGTAGTCCTTTTAGCTGTCTGATTAGCGTAGTGGTTAGCGCGCTCGCTTCTCACGAATGCAACCCTGGTTCGATCCTCGGGCCGGGAAGTATGCGAGTTTGTCCGGTGGTCGCCAGATCGGACAGGTAGATTGTCTCGGGGTACTCCGAGATGAAAGCGTAAATGTGGTCATTCGTGAGAGAGGAAATCGGAGTACCCCAAGAAAATCTACCTGTCCGATCTGACGACCACCGGACAAACTCGCATACTTCCCGGTCCGAGGATCGAACCCGGGTTGCACTGATGAGAAGCGAGCGGGCTAACCACTGCTCTAATCGGACAGCCAACATATATGTATACACTATTGAGCATCTTTAGAGTGCAGACCATAATTTCCGAGGCTCACCGGGGTCTTCCAATAACAGCTGGTGAGTCGCCACATGATCGAAATTATCGACTTTAAAACTCGATTACAATAGATGCGGCCGGAGAATCAACTGATCACGAGTAAACAATTGTGTATACATTTGATATAATTATGGAGCTGATCTAGCATCATGCCATTTACTTTTCATCTTACAAAAGTATCATATTCGTTGATGTTTGTTTTATATGACATAAATAACAATAATTATAAATATAGTTACTTAGACTGAATACCGTCCAGGGATCTCCACATGTATCGGCCTCTTCATTAGTTGGAAAGTCAAATTGTTTCCCGTTGTATACTGTACTATACCATCCAGGTTGATCATAAGGTACTGTCACTAGTATCGTGCTAGCGTCAACTATTACATCAACAGGCAGCGTCGAGGCAGGTGTGTCACACGCTACTTAAGACGACAAATCAGGATACATAATTAAATAGAATACTTATTATCCTCGTGTTACAGTGTCGTACATGTCGTACATGTTCATATTAATTATCCTCGTGTTACAGTGTCGTACATGTTCATATTAATTATCCTCGTGTTACAGTGTCGTACATGTTCATATTAATTATCCTCGTGTTACAGTGTCGTACATGTTCATATTAATTATCCTCGTGTTACAGTGTCGTACATGTTCATATTAATTATCCTCGTGTTACAGTGTCGTACAGGTTCATATTAATTATCCTCGTGTTACAGTGTCGTACAGGTTCATATTAATTATCCTCGTGTTACAGTGTCGTACATGTTCATATTAATTATCCTCGTGTTACAGTGTCGTACAGGTTCATATTAATTATCCTCGTGTTACAGTGTCGTACAGGTTCATATTAATTATCCTCGTGTTACAGTGTCGTACAGGTTCATATTAATTATCCTCGTGTTACATGTCGTACATGTTCATATTAATTATCTCTACTTATTTGCTTAATACTATTCACATATTACATATATGCAGAGGGAGCTCCGTGGCCGAGTGGTTATGGTCGTTGACTTCAAATTGCCTCCCCCCCACATCGCAGTAGGTTCGAATCCCACTGGTAATGTCGGATTATATCATGCTATGTGAAGAAGTTAACCAACTGGGTTGTGGTAGGGCGGTGGTTCTACCCGTATGCCAGTCCGTGTCTCAACTACTTCTTGGAAGGGCACCCGGGTTCGTCCTCCGCCAACAATAGCTGGAGAGGCGTCATATGACCTAAGCTGTTGTGGCGACATTAAACCCCCACAACAAACAAACTATATTGTGTTGTGAACACACCTATTCACGTCCGGTGTTGTTTGCTTTGCACAATGACATTGCATTGATGCCTTCATGATTAATGTACTCATAGAGGTAGGGTATTTGTTTAGGGGTCGTTGTTTAGGTGTAATGTTAGAGACCTGATTTACCGTTAACATATCACGTCTTCATTAACAATTAATACCCATACAGCAACTGGTTTATGTACAGGGCAATCAGACTGCATTCCATATAGATCGACATGAACTCATAGTTATACATGTGTGTAGATAGGAGGCAGCGAAACTAGGTTGACCAGCTAGACATAGTGTCTTTGAATTCGTACATTAATATATAGTAAAGGAAGAATATTAGAAACACAAACTTACAGTCCACGTAGACTCTGTCTGCAAATGAAAAATAAACATATTACATGTTTGTGATAGTGACAGATCGTACTAGTATATTTTGTAAATATGCAGCTATTATTAGGCGATGCGAACGCATTATTATTATTATTATTATTATATGCGCGTAGAATCAAGTTATATTCATTATCCGAACATGCAATTATTGTTTTAATTTGTATATAATGTCATTATGTCTTGTCTTTCTAACTGTTGAATAATTATTTTATCTCGTCTGTAAAATATCTGCTTATCATGGGGTAATTAGATTTCATAAATCCAATTCTTAATCAGTGTGCAATAATACCAATTTTGACTAACAGTGTTTTATCATTGTTCTAGAGCAGTGTTTAATATCCGATTAGCAGTGATGTTGCAATTCAATTCAAAATCGTTATTTCCTACATCAAGAAGATATGCATGTTATGTACAAACATAGACACTGGCACAAGTTACTATATATTATGATAATATATGTTATGCTACCCATGCGTTTGTAGGCCTATGCATGTATACTGATAATCTGGGCTCCTTGCAGGATAACGTCTGGTCGTGTTGCATCGTTTCATATACCTGGCATGCGATTCACTAGTATCAGTCACATTGTTCACATGTACATGCTAGTAATTGTACCAATAGACGCCCCTAATAGCTTATGGGTCCACGTGTCTTTATCCAACATGAATATTTCGTTAATAAATAAGCTAGGATGCGTACAAAATAAATCACTGACAAAGCAAGAACGCAGATGTGAAGTATCCGTGCATTCACTTATCACGTGCGTTACCAGGTCTATGCATATGCTATTAGACACACATATGTGTCATTAGTCACGAGTCTGGAACATATGTTGAGCGCACCTTGCTGTATTACAAATATGCTGTGATAAATGAGTGTTGTATTATTTATTGTTCATCTCTTATAACTCCATGTTGGAGTGGCATTGCACTTTTATGCCGTAAACTATCTATGTATCGTTATTGTAAATACTGTGTACAATGATGAGATGTCAATAACATATTACTACTACTGGCCTCCCGAATGGACATTTACATATATTACGGTAAATTATGTTGGTACATATGTCCGAAGGCTAAAAATGCGTGGAACGAGGCCCTGTCGTGTTCTTTGCACGCATCTTCAGTCCGAGGGTGGGACTTCCTTATCTGCACTTCTATGGAGGTGGTAGATATATATCTTCTGACCGTTCTGATGCTTTTGATGTGTTTTACAAACTATGCCAGCCTATATACACGCATCAATGGCGTATGAATTTACAATCAAGTCTGAGGTCATTGGATTGTGACAATTTATTCACACTAATGTTGATTGTCACTTAAAAGTAAACACCAAGTTCAAGATACCATCTTGGCCGAGCTAAGCATCAGTACTGACAACATGATTATTTGTTTTATCCTACCTTCACGTGTAATAAGGTCAAACACTTCTTGCCTTTGCTTTATTATTCAGTGCCAAATAAACCAATTGTTATGTCATAATGCTGCGTACATGGTGGCAGTTGTTCACAGATGGTATGATAAACTTCAGCCGTTCAGGTCATGAGAAATCTGTACTCGTTACTCTCAAAAACGTCTTTCTTACCAGAAGATAGGATAAATAGAATATTAGGTTATTGACTTATAATTACAGACGGATTTGTAGTCCTGTGGTTAGCACGCTGGATTGGTAATTCAGGGATCGCAGGATCGATCCTCCCTCTGACCCTAATACAACTAACAGGATCTCTGTATGTATCATTGCACTCTCCTCTAAACATCTAATATGACTAATCTCTTCAGGAAGCGTCGCTCATAGGGTAACCGGTAGCGACGATAAATAAACGTAAAACACACATGTCTTATAATTTTTTATGAATTATTAGGTTCGTCTCCGAAAAATACAGACAGAGCCTCACCTTGTATATTTTCTTCAACTCGCACAATCTATTAAAGTGTATAAGACAGTAACCTAATATTCTCTATATATTATCATACAAATATCACAATATATACTAGTTATACACACACCTCAAACTGTATGTAATGCTATTTGTTTCTTACCCATGCATATGTAACCGTATGTGGACTCGTCTGTGACTTCATCCATTGTAATCTTGTACAGTAAGTCATCGTCACATTTGATCATATCAACCGTAACGTCCAGCACGCAGCTTTCATTCTGATCCATGGCGCATGCATCAACTGTCACAACCGTATCAGTAATATCGGCTATGTCTGGGTGTTTTCCTGCATATGTGTTAGTAGTATATAACAATCGGTTGGGCAGAATGCTTGCGAGGTTGCGAGGCTATCACGTGACCTTAAAGAACAATGGGATCAGTATCCTATGACTGCGCACGAACAATGGGGTGGCATCCTATGACTGCGCACGAACACTAGGGTGGCATTCTATGACTGCGCACGAACAATGGGGTGGCATCCTATGACTGCGCACGAACAATGGGGTGGCATCCTATGACTGCGCACGAACAATGGGGTGGCATCCTATGACTGCGCACGAACAATGGGGTGGCATCCTATGACTGCGCACGAACAATGGGGTGGCATCCTATGACTGCGCACGAACAATGGGGTGGCATCCTATGACTGCGCACGAACAATGGGGTGGCATCCTATGACTGCGCACGAACAATGGGGTGGCATCCTATGACTGCGCACGAACAATGGGGTGGCATCCTATGACTGCGCACGAACAATGTGGTGGCATCCTATGACTGCGCACGAACAATGGGGTGGCATCCTATGACTGCGCACGAACAATGGGGTGGCATCCTATGACCGCGCGAGTCATCGGAAAAACCCGTGACGTGGGGATTGACCGTATCTATTAGAGTATTGACCGATCTATATATAGGGCGGTATCCTATGACCGCACGAGTCATCGGAAAACCCGTGACGTGGAGATTGACCGTATCTATATATAGATATAGCGCCCCGCAACCGGCCCAACCCTAATTGCCCAACCCTAATTGTCGCGGTTTTTTCCCCGCACCGCCCAACCCTAATGTGTAGACATTCTTCCTATTATTATTATTCGGTATTAATCCGGTAAAACAATGGTTTACGCTTCATAGCCCAACAATCCGATATAATTTGACATCAAATATATTTAATCATTATCACAGTTGACTATTTTAATTTGAACAATTGTTTTATATTAAGTAGATATAAATTCATATCTATTCATTTCATTATTTTTAACAATATCAAATATAATCAATTAAACCAACGGATTCAATAGCACTCTAGCTGATACTACTGAAGATTTGCAGGTTTTACTAAATATGTTGAATAATTGGTGTAAATCAAATAGTATGAATATTAATGTGGCAACGTAATGCACTTCCGCAATTATTCAGTTAACAAAACGAATGCAATATTTAAATGTGGTGAAGATGTAATTTCACTATCCGATACTTATGTGTACCTAGGAATGTTACTACATGAACATCTTGAGTATGCTAAGACATCTAAATATGTGTCACAGAGTGCAAGTCGTGCACTGGGTCTATAGCCCAGTTCAATAACATGATTTACCTCCCGTTAAAAGTATCGACAGTGTTCTTGTTCTTCGGTTTTTACACTTCCTGTGAGCAAATTCTAACAAAATGGCGTCTATAACAAACAAAGGAATGGGAGACCTGTCAATTTTTGACCCAGAAAACGTGAAAGTGATCGAATTAAGGGATTATTTAAGAAAGCATGGATTGCCTGTATCGGGAGCTAAGCGTGAACTAGTAGAACGGGTGAAAGGATCTCTTGAAATCGGCAGAATTCCACTTCAGGAACTACGTACTTGTGACGAAAATTTTGCGAAACGCAGGAACTTGGACAAATTGCGAACGCCGTTCGGTGAAAGGTTGCCATCCGCGGATGCATTGAAATCGGGATGGTCTAGTGATATTCAGTTGATTCCAAGTATAACTAAAGAGGACCTATACAATTATCTTGTGTTGAATGATTCTAGGACTATTGACAACAAACCAGTAAATGCCAGGAAACAACTGAAAGCTAAAGTATTTTACACAGACGGGCACATTCACAGTGTACAATACCATGATATAGATACAAATATATCGCATTGTACTTGTCCGTGGATACGAACATGCAAGTAAAATCCGGTTGACCTGCAGAAATGACGGTGAAGAAAAAAAGGATCCGTTGATGGGGTTTGCTGTCGAAAGGTACTACGAGTATCCTGAGACTGATTGGACAGGATGATCCGGGTTGCTGCTACTTCTGGCTAAAAAGATGGTCCTAAGAGTGTAATATATTCGGCAGCTTCCACAACCTAGCAAGTGTGCGTCCTTTGCAAGCACGTATTGGATCTAAGATGGTTACCTGGGGCTGAACGCTAGCAGTGCTAGGAGGGGGCTATGGATGGTTTCAACCTTGTCCGGGGTTCATTCTTATATGGTTGGATAGAGAGCCAGTTAGCTAAATAATGATTACCGATTGCCTATAAGTCTGGCCTGCAAAGATATGATTTAAGAAGGTGCCAGGCCCGTAGGCAGGGGGGTGCATATGCACACCCTTTGCCACCGAGGTCTGCTATTTCAGAACGTAAATGTTAATATATTATTACCACACTGCCATAAGTATGTTTGGCACACTACTCAGGGACAACTAAGATGGTAACATTCAAGGGGTTGGGTCAATACATCCGTGGACATTTAAAGAGTGGTGACAATATAATAAATAAACACTCATCGCCAAGAAACATACATGTATTTAAGCAAATTATGCAGAAAATCATGATATGAAAATGGTATAACATTCAAACATTGTATTTATTGCAATATCATGCTATATATTCTATACAATAAATCAGATTTGTATAATGTTATCAGATATGCATCACATTACTAATTATATTGCAATATAATATAAAGAAAACTTGTTTATTTACACTCACATACATACATATATGGGTAGGTGAATGATAAAATTTACAAATTAATTATTTCACTCATGAACATAGAAAGCTATTACATGTATTGTCACTCGTGGCAAGCATCGCTCGTGATGCTAATGCTTTCAATGTTCATCCGGTGAAATATAATTGTATGATCATTCACTGAAACAAACAAATATACTCAATATATATAACTGTAAGAAAACTTTGGGAATAATTATGGGTACACTGTAAGTGTATCTTATTCTTAGAGCAAAATGTTCAGTTCAGCAATGTAATGATCCATATTGACAGCTAGCCTGTAAAATTGCCAACATTGTTTCAACAGCCTTTTATTAAATGCAGGCATATTTATTACATACGGGTATACATGACCCAGTCAAACATCAAAAGACTATTTTATAACATCCAATCAACCAATATGACTACTTTGGGAGTACATGTATTGACTGGGTGGTTTTAACCGAGGCAGTCATTTGGCCGGTACTGTTAAGTCAATCAATCATTACACAGTAATATATATATACATGTATGGTCCATGTAAGATTTACTTAATAAAGTCATATTATTTTGTCATTTTAGAGAGGGCGAGTCGTGCAACCATGTTGCGGCACTTCTGTATGCACTGGTTGACATATCTGACAAGAAGAAGGAAGGTCTAGATGCATCTACATCAAAAGCCTGTTTGTGGAATAAGCCAAGAGCTCGGAAGCTTAGTCCGAAAAAAGTGACAGAGATTGTTTTCAAGAAACAAAAATTCAGTGATGATATGCTTGTAGGTGACAGTGTATGTGACAAACAAACAAGACAATTGAATACCGGGAAAGTCATATTACCAACCCCAATTAACTTTCAACGGTTTACTGACAGCCTTTCAAAATGTAATCCGTATGCTGCATTCCACTTGGCACATACTGAAACTTTGAACAATTTCAAGAAGCCAGCCCATCAAACACTTGAACAGATGTCATGTTTAGAGATGGTGTTGATTTGTCTGCTAACGGACCCAAACATGCTTTCAAAAGATATTTAGAGAAATTAACTCTAAGTGATGAAATGTGTAAAAATATTGAAGTAAAAACACGAAAGCAGACAATGTCAAAATTGTGGAAAATCGCTCGCTGTGATAGACTTACGTCGTCAACATTTGGACTTGTCTGCAAGAAAAAAACAGATACCGTTCCCGATTCTATTTTGAAAACTGTGTTTGAGTACAATAGCTTCAGTTCAGCCAGTACCAACTGGGGGAAAAATCATGAACCAGCTGCCCGCAGATTTTATTTAAAAGACTCGGTAAAGATACACTCCAACATAACAGTGAGTGAAACGGGATTTGTTGTAAATACCAAACATCCCCACCTTGGTGCTAGCCCTGATGGGCTTGTTAACTGCCCTCATTGTGTGTGTAACAAGGGAATTTTAGAAATAAAATGTCCATACAAATATAGAACTGTAACACCAGTAGAGGCATCCAAACAGAAAGACTTCTTCTGTTATTTACAAAATGGAAAAGTGACACTGAAAAAAAATCATAGTTATTAGTATCAAGTACAAAGTCAAATGGGTATACTGGAATGCAGCTGGTGTGACTTTTATGTGTGGACTTTAGAAGGACGATCAACTGAAAGAATTCATTTTGATAAAAGTTTCTGGGAAAATATGCTAATTAAATTGGATGGATTTTACATACAATCAATGGTTCCTGAAATTTTCACACGACGTGTGAAGCGTGGCAAACAATTAATGCCTTGAAATATTGTGTCACTTTCACCTATTGAAAATCGCATACATGTCTCAAAATTTATAAATTGTTATAGATGTATCTACTAATGGAAATTTGCAGAACATTAAAATTAACAATGAATGCTTTACTGATCTCTCCTATTTACATGTACACAACTGAATGTGGTTTATTTATTGAAACAAACTTTATCAACTTTGATATCACGTTGGCTCGGGTGAAAGCATGTACATTGTATGTGGGATCAAACCTGGGTTGAAATGGGTGGGCTGGGTGTATGCATTGTGTTAGTACACATTTATTTTAGCTTGATTGCAAAACATGTGTTTACAACATTAATCGAATCCATCACCATGAGAGAGGGGAGGCAATCCTGGGCTTGAAAGTCTAAATCAAATTTAATAAAATATGTCTGTATTAATTCCTAGTGTAACATCCACGAAGTTATATTCCTGTTCAGAAAGACACAATTTCACTGTATGCAATTGCATCGTTTTTTTATGCCAGAAATATTAATTATTTGACTACATTGCAAGGTGATTTTCATTAATTTCTTTCCTACACATGTACAGGTATATCTATTTATTCTGGAGAAACAGAGCTACATTTATGTAGAGAGCAAAATGAAAAAGACTAGTCAAAATATGATTTATACATGTACAACATCAAGTACATTCAACATGTTAAATAAGTTGGATTTCATTACTGGTTTAGCAAATACATGTACATGATAACAACCATTTCAGAAATTGTGACGGTCATTTTGAACAGGAATATGACTTTAATAGTTTATCAATATTTTAATTAACAATAAGTTTTATACCTAAAATTACTAGGATAAACTTCTTGTTTTGATATAAATACATGTATGACTGGGCCACTAACCGATGTAGAATCCCATATGGGTGTCAAATTCGTGAGTCGGTGGTTCTACCCGGTGCTCGTCTGTGCTAGAAATACTGCTTGAGGGGGCACACAGGGTCTTTCTTCACCAAGTAATAGGTGGAGAGTCGCTATATGACCTCAGCTATTGATGCGACCCTAATCCCCAAACAAGCACAACATACATACATGTATGGTTATAATAGAATATAATAAAAGATTGTTCATTCATGAAATAAACACTGTTTGTACATGTTATCATTGTTAGTTTATATTATTCAAGTTCAGTCATCCAGTATAAGAGGCGGTTGCAAATTTGACAGTCCAGCACATAACTTCAAAATTTTACTGAGGCGTTTCGAAATCGTAATCGGAATAGTTCCTTGTAGTATTCTGAAGTTTTTTACCCGTTCCATTGCCATTTCAACATATATCCTAAGATTTGCAATCCGTCTAGTTTCCTCCACTTCTCTCCTAGAAAATCTGTGGTGCTTAAATGGTGGTATGATTAATGACAGTCCCTTTGGTGTTGTAAGGTCAGCAATTAAGAATCCTTTATCTGCCATTATGGCATCACCACGATCACACATATCAAGAATACCACACGATCTGGTTATCTGTTTATCACTGATGCTGCCACCCCACATAGCTGACACAAATGTTATCAAACCCGATGGACTGATGCCAAGCAAAGCTTTATATGTCATGTGTGATTTATAATGTGAATACATTAATGACTTGTTAATGAGTGATTGGGGTGTTTCTGTAAACAATTCTGTACAGTCGATGATAACTCGTGTCTTTGGATATGTTGCTCTGAATTTCCTTGGCATCGACTCTTCTATAACTAATTTGCTTGGCCATGTTGTCAAAATGGAAAGTTTAATAGACAGGTAATCAATCCATTTGCCGATGATTATCGAGGATGTAGCTTTTGATATGTGAAATCTAGCCGCAATGTCTTCCACCAGTAGTCCTAGTCGCAAGCGCATTAGGACCAGAAAAAACTCGTCGATTAGTCTGAGCTTTCGAGGACGTCCTTTCCTTTCTGTATGTCCATTCCTTCCAGTTAGTGACTCCGCATCCCCCATTTCATTGAACAGTGCATGAAAAGTACCAGCATTTGGCAGCCCAGTATAAAACATAACTTTTGAGTCTTTCTCTGCAATGTCGTCAAACACTAAATCGGGGAGCTTACACTGTATTCCAATATCCCTCGTCTCTATCACTGGATATTGCGTATGTTCAGTCTGCATAAGTTTGGAAACTGTTTTTATTCCCATCTGGGTCTCGACTGTTTTCACAGCCACCTGACCCACTACCGTCTGTTCACATTTGTTAAAAAATGTTGATACCGTATTAACACTTACTTCCCCACAATAGTCATGAAATAACACAGAAACACATTCGTTACTTGTGTCAGTTACACATAGATTTACATTATCTGTATCCACTGATTCACATTCAAACGCAGCGTCGCTGGCCATGTGGAGTCTAGTTGCTGTATACATATAATCACAGGAATCATTGTCGACACGATGCTCATTCGTCATCTGAAATGATAATGTTTACGTTTAGCTACAGGTACACAAACATTTTGATAATTTAAGATATCATTACTGATTTTTACATTTATAGTCTGTCATCTTGGATGGACCTGCACATGTTTTCCTGGGCAGACATGACCGACCTACATGTAACCATTCAAAAATGACATGTATCATACTCCTAGTCTCCTAGGAGACTTTAAATCTAGGTTCGATGTCTGTGCTCTACACTGTCACATAAAGAACCAGGTTCACTCTGTAGTGGGTCTGTTTCATTACACTATCCTCCACAACTGTCAATAGCAAAAGCAAGCTGAAATGACATTTCCACCGGTAAATCATAAATGCACCTTCATTTATTCAAAAAGATGTTCTTTTTTCATTACTCTCATAACATTTCATTCATGTAGTCAATATTTAGGTGAATTTCAATGACTTTGTTAAATACCGGCTGCATTGACATTTGTCTAGTGCCCGCCCCTGATGTGACGTCACATAATTGTCTTATAAATATGGCACGACTGTATTGGTACTGGTATAAACTAGGGACCTCCGTGGTCGAGTGGTTAAGGTCGTTGACTTCAAATCACGTGCCCCTCACTGCTGTAGGTTAGAATCCCACTAGGGTGTCGAATTATTTCATGTGAGTAAGCTTTCCAGCTGGCTTGCGGAAGGTCGGTGGTTCTACCCGGGTACCCGTCCGAGTCTGAAATACTGCATGGAGGGACACCCGGGGTCTTCCTCCACCAATAATAACTGGAGCTCGCCCATATGGTTCATAAAACTAAACACAACAACACTGGTATAAACTTCTATTACTAAAATTTAAATCGTCACCAGTGATTCGTATCCGTGTGTAAATAAGAAATGGAGGTCAATGCAGCTGCTTTCACTTTGTTAATGATTCAGTTATGATTTATTTCTTACTAACCGATATTGTATACAAGAAAATAATTAATTGAGAGTGAAAAGTATTTGCACAGCCTCGTTTTAAAATACAAATACACAGGTTATTGTTTATATATCACTGGCAATAGGTATACTCACTTCCCCCTTTGTTACACAGAATTATATAATTGCTATAAATACCGAATTAATCGCTAACTCCGAAACCAGTGTTGGGCAGACTGCAATTGCCATTACATTTGTTAAATCTTGAATTTTCTTTAGATCTACCGTTTGGTAAAATTATTATACCACATCCATATGCAATAAACTACTATATAATTTATAGTTGACGAATCCACTACCCCCTGTTTTATACAGCAAGGTATGTTAGCCGAAGAGGTAGTTACATGTAGATGAAACCACTAACATCCCCCACCCACCTTCATATTAATTAGGTAGCTGGATGTATGACATAAAATAAAATGATTGACAAATAAACAATGTTTAACATACTGATGATGTTGCGAATAATTTCTTCTTCGACTGGATCTGGAACACTGATGGAACGTTGTGGTCCGATGACATACGCCCATCCACAAAATGTGCTGAACAAACTTGCGAATTGACATTGTAGTTGAAAGTTTTCATCACAATCTTTAAACGTTTAATCCACGTTTTTCTCAACATTCCATTGGATGGAAATTTGTGTAATACAATAGATTTACCATCAATGATCTTTCCACGGAAATTTGAACACACGGAACAGTAATGTCGCTTTTTTTGAGTAGATGTTGGTACATTTACGATAGACGCCATTATTAGATATTCGGTATTTGCTCAGCGGAAGTAAAACTTTGTGCCGATTGTATCTTTCTCGGCGAAGAGTTAAACAAGGGAGATAATTTCAACAGTACTTATTGAACTGGGCTATTGATAGCCAAATGCAAATTGGCGGGAAGTTTTACTTTTGGTGTTTTTACTAAATTGTTTGATGCATTAGTATGGCCTGTAATTAATTACAGTGCTTGCATATGGGGAGTTAAACGATATTCTTGTATTGAATCGGTACAAAATCGTGCCATGAGATTTTTTCTTGGAGTTGGAAAGTACACTCCCAATACAGCATTGCATGGGGAAATGGGTTGGACACAGGCTTATGTTAAGCAATGGGAGAGTACCATTAAATACACCAGACTTTCCTATACAAATGAGTGTCGTATTAATAAACGCATTTCACTTTGGGCAGCAGCGTCTGCAGGCTCCAA
Source organism: Archivesica marissinica (assembly GCA_014843695.1). Lineage (NCBI taxonomy): Eukaryota > Metazoa > Mollusca > Bivalvia > Venerida > Vesicomyidae > Archivesica > Archivesica marissinica. Next base: position 6,900,198 of record CM026401.1, on the reverse strand, counting down.
TTGTAAAAATTGGTTTTATATAATTGTGTCGAAAGTCAGAGAGTTTAATTTAAATGAATCGTGTGACATATCCCAACCTATTTCTACATCTCTGAATAATAACATTATAAGTGAACTTATGTCTTTATATCAGCTAAGCTGGTTAGAACAAATTAACAATCCAGTTGGACCATCCAATAAGGGAGGTAACAAACTTAGAAGTTATTGTATGTTCAAAACTACCTTAGAAACTGAAATGTATTATAAAATGATACTACCCCCTTCTCACAGAGCTGCGCTCGCAAAGTTTAGATGCGGGGTCGCTCCTCTTAGGTTAGAGACTGGGAGGTATGAGAATATTCCCATCGAAAATAGATTGTGTCCATATTGTAAAACTTCGGTTGAAACTGAAACACGTGCTTTGCTGGATTGCTGTCTGTATAATGATATAAGGGCTGGTCTTGTGTTACAAGCAATTCATATTGATACAAATTTTGATAGTTTTACTGCACATGAAAAGTTTGTATTCTTAATGTCCAACCAGGAAATGATAAGGCATAGTGCCAAAACCTGTTTTAATATCTTAAAAACTAGACAATTCTTTATGTGTAAATAATGTTATGCTCTTTTTAATTTTGAAATGATTTTTATCACCGCTATATGGATGCTGCTAATCAAGTCACAATTGACCTGATCAATGGTGATACCTGGTCTTCTAAACTATTTTTAGCAAGTGCACGCTAGTGCCTATATTGATAATTCTTAGTCTTACCCCCCTCCTAGTTTTATTGCAGTTTTTTTAATTAGGAGATTAGCAACGTTCATATAGATTTATCAGTTTTAGATGTGTACATAGTTATAGTTATAAATGATAGAGCCTATCTTAAAATACTAACTGTGATATAATTTATGTGTATCTAGAAGCATTATTATAACGTCTCTTATAATTCTTCCAGAATGGCAATGTATATTTTTATAGTGATAATTTATTTTCCACATGTCTATAATATTGTATTATACATTGATGAGACGAAAATAAAAATATACTACTACTACTCTTTTCAATGTTTAGATCAAAGTTTAAGATATTAGACTAGGACAATTTTCAGGAAGTGTGAATGTTGGAGGCATTTTTGAGGAAAAGTTGGCAAACAACTTTTTTCAATGGATTTGGGTATGCTAAAAATGAATATTTTGTTTGCCAAGCTCAATTTTGATTTTTTGGTACCCAAATTGCTAAAAACAAAAATGGCCGCCATGGAAAACTTAAAACGTCCATAACTTTTGAATGAAGGGTGATAAAGGAAAGTTTTGTTGCACCAAATACCATGTTTTTGATGCCTACCAACACACTGAACATACCATAATGGAGCTATGATCAATATATATCGGTGAAAACTAGAATCCCACACAAGATCCAGGGTTCTTAGCATTGCACAATATCTTGTCTACAGTGTCAGCGGGGGAAAGAAAATGACTCCAAAGCATGTTAGCCTTGGATCAACTCTTTACCAGGCAACTAGATCCAAACAACTGGTGGAGTTATTTCACAGTGCTGGCCACATTGTTAGCTACAGAGATATCCTCCGGATTGACACAGCATTAGCCGAGAGCACATTGGAAACCATGAACTGTGATAATGGAGTTGTAGTCCCACCTAACTTAGTGCAGGGAAGGTTTGTTCACTTCTCAGCAGACAATATATACATAAATGATTCAACTTTAGATGGCAAGGACACTTTCCATGCCACCCAAGTTGCAGCTTGGCAGAGAGGGCCAGCTCCTGACGACTTGTTGAAGAACATAGAACCCTCCAAACATACATCTTTGAGTGTTCCAGAAGCAATGGAAGCTATCATCCCAGTCAACATCAATGAAGACACCACCGAACCACAGTTTGGGGAATTGAAAGCGGAGTGGTTTGAGAAATCCAATGATATTCCCACATCGGCATTGAAAGCTAAAGCTACAGACAAAGCATTTATGTTTATACGTCAACACGAAAAACCTAAATCCACCTGGACATCTTTTAACAGAAGGCACAGTCAAATGGATCCAGAAAAAACCACTGTTGGATACATGCCTATCATTCAGGCACCAGCACATGAGATCCAAACTTTGAACACAATTGTTCAAAGAGTTCTACATGTAGCAGCCTCTTTACAGCAAAAGCATGCCGTGATTACAGTAGACCAGGCTCTCTTCCCTGCACTGATGGAGCTGAAATGGACATTACCACAGTACAATGATCTTCTGATACCCAGATTAGGAGGCATACATACGGCAATGAACTTTCTGAAGGTCTTGGGACAACACACTGCAGATTTTGGTTTGGCAGACGTCTGGATAGATAGTGGAATTTTGGGACCAAATTCTACAGAGAAAGCAATGACTGGAAAACCATATGCTAAGGGAGTACGTGCACACAAACTAACCCTGCAAGCTATGTGGCAACTTGTGCTTCCACAACTCCTGCCGTATATAGAGAAGAAAGACCATGAGCTGGAAGAAGATATATTGAAAGCAGCAAGATCAGATGCTCCACAAGATTATGATGCACTGGTGACAACACTGGCATCCATACGATTTTGCAATTTCATGGCTGAATTTGTTCTTAGCAAAGAGCAAGATGTCAACTTCCAGTACTGGTGGGAGTATATGAACATGGTATGTATGCTACTCCTATTCATCAGGGCCCAGCGTGATGGTCTCTGGGAGCTTCACCTCTATGCTTTTAAGCAAATGCTTCCATACTTCCACCGCTATGACCACATGAACTATGCCAGGTGGAGTACTGTGTACTTAACCGAGATGAACCAGCTACCTGATGAAGAGGAATTATACAAAGGCAACTTTGTTGTGAAGGGATCAGACCAGAGATTCAACCAGATTGACCCAGACCACAGCCAAGAGTGGCTAAATGGCACAGGGACAATAGGTGGTGGTATCATTGGAATTACCAAAATCACAGCAGCATTGAGCCGATGGGCCTTGTTATATAATCTCAGGGCCTGCATTGCAACCAAGACAAGGGCACTGTTTATGGTTGGACATGAAGACCAAATGATTCACAATGAAACCACTCCTGCTAGAATGAAACGGGACACCGAGGATGAAGACAAAATCATGTCAGTTCTACAAAGAATGAACGTTTTTGCACTAGACACATCCTGTGATGTGCTCCAGAATATTTCTACCAAGGATTTAACAACTACTGATATCCAAGAATGTCTTCTGAAAGCTGAGCATCTGGGCCAGGTACAACTCAATACAGTCGTGAATGAGAGATTGATTGCCTCTGGTGGCAGCCATACAAGAGTCAAGTTCAGAGATCCCATACATAAGTCAAAGGCACTCACCTTCTCATCTCTATATGTGGCGCAGAAAGACTCCAAGAGTAAAGAATCCACCATGAAGGCAGACCGGAATATACTTCAGTGCCTCATCATTGCCTATCAGGCTGGCAGGAAGGTGGATCTTCACAATGTATTACAGCATGAACTGATGACTGTGCCAGTTGCAATTGCAAACACAAATGGCAGTCTGCGGGTTGGTAATAAAGCTATCCTAACTGATGTGATGACCAAAGATGTGACCTGTCCACCAGAGATTACCCTTGACAGAACATCCTGTCTGGTGATAGATGGCCAAGCCATAGTAATGGCACTTGGGAAACCTTCACGTGTTAATAACTTTAGTGAACTGGGAGAGGCATTTGTGCTGAACGTCAGTCATGCTCGGAGATCTTTTGACAGGATCGATGTCACCTTTGATCGGTACAGAGAAACATCAATCAAGGCTGGTACCAGGAAGAAACGTTCAAAACATTCTCGTCCGATCAGAGGGGTTGTCGAGGACAGTTATGTGCCAATCCCCAACAACTGGAATGATTTTCTGGCTGTGCCTGCTAACGAGGCATACATAGCAGATTTCCTCTCAAAACATTTGATCGAAATGCTCCTCCAGGGAAAATACTGGTAGTCTCTGGTGGATTCCAGAGGGAGGATAAAGTTTGGACATCTGGCCCGGAATTGGACATTCATCTGCTCGAGGCCAGCCATGAGGAGGCAGATACAAGGCTTGTCTTGTATTGTATGCACACAGATGCAGAGAGTGCGGTTGTGTCAGCGCGAGACACAGATGTATTGGTGCTACTGCTAGCACATTACCCCAAAATGAATTGCAGAAAGTTGTGGATGAAGGCAGGCACATCAAAACGTCGGAAATACATACATGTACATGATATCAGGCATAATCTTCCATTCAGCAACTCAGTGTTTGAAACCCTCATCCCATTCCATGCAATAACGGGCTGCGATACTGTGTCCTACTTTGCTGGACATAGCAAGAAAACTGCATGGAAACTGTTCACCACAGATAACCATCTCCTCAAAGACCGTGGAACAGGAGAACTGACACAAAATACAATGAAGGATGCAGAACAGTTTGTGTGCAAGTTGTACAACGTTCAAGAAGTAGCCAGCTGTGACAATGATCGTGTCAAATTGTTCTTCAAATGTAAATCGCAAGATGCATTGCCTCCTACATCAGATGCACTACAATTTCATGTTCAGCGAGCACACTTCCGAAGTATGGTTTGGATGCAGGCTACCAGTCCACAACCAGTCCTACCATCACCTGCAACCATGGGCTGGACATTGGAAGGTGGACAGCTGTCACCAAAACTTGTGTCACTCGCTCCAATTCCACAGTCATGCAAGGACATTGTTGCATGTGGATGCACAAAAGGCTGTAAATCACAGAGTTGCACCTGCAGAAAGGGCAAACTGACATGCTCTGGAGCCTGCAAGTGTGTAGACAGTGACAACATTTGCATGAACAAATGAAGCTGAAAGAAATACTTCAAAGACTTGCGATACAGTACACCGTTAGACATTGCGATACAGTACACCGTTAGACATTTACTATTTAAACATAATATAATATGCTGAATAACATTACGGCCTAGTTTTCCTACTATGTATAATATATGTTGGACAGTTTATAAATCATGTAAAATACACTTATTAATATTATCCGAGTCACTATATGCCATGCTTCTGGTAATGTAAAGGCATTTCATGATCTAACGTTCTGATTTTGTTTATTATTTGTCAGTTTTCAAATGAAATGCCACTTATAATATTTTCCACCCATTTATATTGAACATAGCTCCATTATGATGTGTTCAGTGTGTTCGTAGGCATCAAAAACATGGTATTTGGTGCAAACAATTAAGCTTTATCACCCTTCATTCAAAAGTTATGGGCGTTTTAAGTTTCCCATGGCGGCCATTTTTGTTTTTAGCAATTTGGGTACCGAAAAATCAAAATTGAGCTTGGCAAACAAAATATTCATTTTCAGCATACCCAAATCCCTTGAAAAAAGTTGTTTGCCAACTTTTCCTCAAAAATGCCTCATAAACTCTAAGCGCCAACATTTCGCTGAAATTGTCCCAGTCTATATACTAAGCACTTAATACACGTTCCACCGCTCCGATGTAAAATGATACTCGGATTTGTGTATTTTATCAAGGATCAGATATCGAAATATTTTCGCAAGGGCTAGAAATTTGACCTATGTTGTTTTGAAATGTGATACTAATCCTATGCGACTGAATCGCAATTTGTATACAATCAACCTTTACGGACGGACAATTTAATCACTAGATGCTGTGTGGCCTGACTGAGTATCAAACCCGGGATCTTTGGATTCCGAATCCGACGTGCAACCAATTTTGACGTTACATATTGATTAATAAGGAGCGGTCTTTCATATTCCGTTATAATTCATATGTTAACGGTAAGTGAATATAATATATTACGACCATGTGTGAGTGAGTTAGTGAGTGACTGACTGACTGAATGAATGAGTGAGGTGGTGAGTAAATGAGTGAATGAGTGAGTGAGGTGGTGAGTAAATGAGTGAGTGAGTAAGTGAGTGAGTGAGTGAGTGAGTGAGTGAGTGAGTGAGTGAGTGAGTGAGTGAGTGAGTGTGAGTGAATGAGGGTCATAAGGGGATTCGAACCTGCGATCCCTGATTCACAGTCCAGCGTGTTAACCACTAGACTACTGAATCGTCTGTATTTTATTCGTGTTGGTGCGGACCGGAGGCGGTTGGTTACTTGTGAACATTGTATATCATATTCGTGGCGTTTACCTTAATTGTGTAATATCCAACCGATATCCAATGACATTATAATCGCGATTCCTTGCGCCACTCTTTCGAGACAATAGAAATAATACAATCGTATATCAGGTTCGTGGCGTTTACCTTTATTGCTTAATATCCAATTGATATCCAATATGTTATCAAGGATCAGATATCGAACTATTTTTGCGAAGGCTAGACGTTTGACCTGTGTTGTTTTGAAATTGATTACTATAACACATGTTTAACTGTATTTTTTATTATGTATGTGTTGTACTGTTATATAAAATGTAGATTTGATCATGTGTCGTTTCTATGTTGTCTTAAATATGACATATACACAATATGGCACACTGTTAGCGAATTGATTGCACGTTCGCTTCAGGTGCCAGAGGACATGAGTTCGCGCCCAGCTGCAGCCACGATTGAGCTCTTAGGCAAGGCTTTTATTTCCACACCATGCAAGTAATTGAACCAGAGGAGACCCCGCAATGTGTCTCTGTCTCTATAATTGCACTAACTTCCAAAATGCATACTATACAACCGAGTATGAGAGAAGAGATAATGTGGAATTTAAATGCATTGCCTAAGGATATAATCGCTGTGCAAAAGATAGTAAAAACAAACATCTATTTGCACGAATAAATATTGTCATATATAAATAGAAATGTATTTTATAAATACATTTATTTATTTATATATATGATACATTGTTAACCATGTAAGATTATGATTTTATGTAATATGTATAATCGTCTGCTATATAATATGTATAATCGTCTGCTATTATTTTCGCGCCTAAATTATCAGTTCTCTGTTTGCGCGGGAACATTTTCACTACCGAGTGCAGGTGGTCAATTATGTAAGAATATAGCCGCTTTATAGTTGACAGAGAAACAAGTCATAATATTGTATAACATCACAGATGTTTGGCGCCGTTATGTCTGTGATAGATGTTAATTTTGCTATTTAAGAAATGAGAAATGATGAAGAAATTATTGCATTATTATCCTGCCAAGGAGGCATTTAAGGAATCAATGTAACTCACTTTTAAAGATATAAACTGTTTCTATGACAGTTAAAAATATTAATATTTAAAGAAGTATTAACTCTTAAATATTAAAGTCGTATTAAATACGTGAACGGAAGATAATTAGGCCGTTTAAGAAACGATTGTTTTGGCTAATATATCTATTGGAGTAGTTTGATGAAGGAAGGAAATTAATATAATAGTTATATGGAACTATTATGAACATAAGGAAATAGTGAGACGAACGATAAGATACGAAATATTACGAATATAGGATACATGTTATAATATAAATTAAAGTCGATTGTTATAAATTATATTATACAAAGGAAAATGGAGAAAAACGGCTACAGCGGGGTTGAATGAAATAAATGAAAGCGTGTCTGTAGATGTAGACGGATGTACAAATTATAGTAAAGCTATATATATATAAGGATATTAAACAGGATTGAAGAATATTGGAATAAATTATACGGGTGAGCGAATTTAAATATAACTATCAACTATATTATTTTAGCATAGTTTTGCTAATATTAAATGAGCCGTCATATATGGGCGAGTGTAAGCCAATTTAATATATTACGACCATGAGCGAGTAGATTAGATTACATTACATTGCTAACTTAATGAGGTATTAGATTTCAACCTGTACACTTTTATTATAAATATATTGATTATATTAATATTTGTTGACTCGTCTCGATATCAAAAGCATATATAGGGTGTGGGTTTCCTGTTTGAACACGACCCGCTTCGCGTCACACCAGGAGCGGCCAGCCTTTGTTCCAGTATAATATATCGTTATGTCATATAATAGGGAAGTTGTAATTTGATTCATTTTAAGGAGCGACAGTTCAATAACATTCCATATACATTAACGTAAACTTTTAAATCTCTTCAGGTGGCGTCGCTCATATGGGCAACCGTTGAGAGAGGTGTTGAAGTTGCTAAGGGAATTGTTGAGAGAGTTGTTGAAGTAGTTGAGGGAGGTGTTTAGGTATATGAGGTATATGTTGGGGTAGGGGAGGGAGGTGTTTAGGTAGTTGAGTGATGTACTTGATGGAGGTGTTGAGGTATATGAGGAAGGTGTTGAGATAGCTTAGGGAGGTGTTGAGGTAGTTGAAGGAGATGCTGAGGTAGCTGAGTGAAGTCAGCATCAAATGAATATGATAAGAAGCTACAATCACCAGCTATACAGTGTTACTATGTCCAAAGCCTATCTCTCTCGCCCTATTGGGCTCATGTATACACACACTTGCTCACCACCACCACCACCAGAAGAAGAAGTGTTGGGTGTTGGTATTGGGTTGTGGTGGTGGTGGTGGTGGTGGTGTTGGGTGTTGGTGGTGGGTGTTGGTGGTGTTGGTGGTGGTGGTGGTGGTGGTGGTGGTGGTGGTGGTGGTGGTGGTGGTGGTGGTGGTGGTGGTGGTGGTGGTGGTGGTGGTGGTGGTGGTGGTGGTGTTGGTGGTGGTAGTGGTGTTGGTGGTGGTGGTGTTGTAGTCCATACATCATCTTCTGATGGTGGTGTAGTCCATACATCATCTTCTGATGGTGGTGTTGGTTGTGTTGATATTTTCTTCAACTGTGGCGCATTATGTTTGACTCTATTATGCATTAACATTGCGTCTCGTCTCGAAAAACTAGATTGGCATACCATACAGCGATTCATATTGTTTGTTCTTAGCTTATTATACAAGCACATACTCTTATAAATTTTGTATGAAGATTGTTGACCAATCAGAAGACAGTATTTATTAACCAATCACCTATTACTATTATAACGCAGCAAACCCATAGTCAATCGGACTATTAATAAGTGATATGTGGTTATTCCCGCCCTTTTATGATGGTCATTTTGAAAAATGGAGGCCGGGAATATACAAAGACGATGTACATTGAACTGTGATCAATACCGCAGCTAAATAGGACATATAATAAGGTTTGTATAACGATTTTAAGCATTTATGACGTCATTTCCGGTTGCAGTAAAATTCTACATCCGGTCAGACTCGGTATTGGAATAGTATTCTCCGAGCCATTTACGACGATCCAACCCGTTTTGAAATCGACCCAGAAATAAAGGAGCTATGGCTTTTCAAACAGTTTAAGCCAAGGGACATAAATCTTGTAAACTCTTTAACATCTTTAAACATCTATATCTGGAGAATGGATACTCTTAGAGATCTCACAAGGGTATCATTGGACTTGTATTATCATTAAGCTTATTGTTAAACTGATAAAAAAACAGTTTAAGAAATATTTATTATAACAATCCATTTAATACAAAATCTTAAAACTGATATATCTTGAAAAGTATATGTCTTACCTATATAAAAGTTTATATTTTCTTAAGTGGGATACTGAGAGCTATCGTTTGGTAATACAGTAAAAACCCTCTATGCGACCACCCCGATTTCGAAACCACCACGCTATTGCGAACGATTTTTTCAGAACGGAATATTTCATTTATATATATGTCAATGGTCGTTGACCCCGATAACCAGACCACCCCGTTATTCCGTAATACGACCAGTTAATTCAGACAAATGCCTAATACGACCGCGGGCGATTTTCTCACTTTCATTGATCGCACCTGACATGATAAAACATTTTTAATTATGTCCCCAGTTTTACGACACTTATGGTATTGTATTGTAACCGTGACGGTTAAGTGAGATAAACACGGAAGTGTTGATTGTAAATGCTTGGTTTTGATTGCTTTTAATCGTTTGTATATTGTCTGGAGTAAACACTGTAAAGCACAAGGTAGGTATTATGTGTTTCTATTAATAGATAACTACCTCTTTTTGTTTGCTAATCTTTGTGATAGTGGATTGATTGATCTCCTAGAGCAGGGGCGTACCCAGGGGGGGCAAGACCAAACTTGCACCGGTAAAGATTGAACTAAATTTATCATAAAAAGTTTTGAATAATGCTATATAGGTCCCATTGTAATAACCTGTTGAAGTTTTCTCATCCTTTGAGAGGTGTAACAATCATGCTAAACCCTATTGTAAATGACTCTTTGAAAATTTGTCACCTTTCAGAGGTGTATAATAATCACACACAGCCCCTATTGACCTTGTTTCTCATCTTGAGACCTTAGAGACTCTGTGCACCCTCCACCCATCTCTTGTCTGCTGCATGGAGACAATCCAAGATGAATCACAGAGCTGGTCCACAGACACTCTCACTGATGCAAAGTCCTTGCTGCTGGCCATCACTTCTCCAGAGTGTGTTGCTTCTTTGGTGATTACCCAGCATATCCTCAGCTACACTACAATTATTACCCCAAGAAGCCCTCTGCAGCCCTTGCATATGCCAGCAAACACCTGTTCCCAAATGTGAGAACACTGATCACTATTCTCTGCACCCTGCCTGTGACCACCTGCTCATCAGAACGATCAAACAGCACGCTCAAGTTGGTGAAGAACCGCCTGAGGTCAACCATGGAAAATGACAGACTCACTGGGTTAATGCTGATGTCTGTGCACAGAGACATTGAGGTTGACCCAGAGAAGGTCATCTCTGAGTTTGCTAGGAGACACCCCCAGGAAACTAGAGCTGACGAACATCCTGACTGAGTGCTAAGAGACTAAATACAACCTTGTGGACCTGTGTGAACTTTATGCAAAGTTGTGCTAAACCGGAATAGTGTCTAGAGTCTCTATACTGGACATAATATTATAGTGCAAGACAGACTTGATATCTCTTGTGATAGTTAACTTAAGTAAAATTAGAGTATTTTATGTGTAATAGATTTAAACAAAAATTACAATACATGTATATCAAAATAAAGTTTAACTGGACATTTCTAGTAATGTCGGCACCCCCCCCCCCCTCAGAAAGTCCTGGGTACGCCCCTGTAGAGTGTTGGACAATGAAAGATTATCATTAAGAGAGTATGTTTCATATCACATTTTGCATTTATAGAATCAGCATGGACCGTAAACGTAAAGAACTTCTCTTAAAGAGAAAATTGAGGAGAAGAATTATATAAGACTCTGTCTTCCATTCTAATCCTGTTTCTGTATTCTGATTATGCGTGGTGTATGCATTGTTCAATATGTATTATATTGGGAAATAAAATATGTTTAAACTAAAGAGAAAATTAACTTAATAAATGAAAGTCCTGGTAAGAGCCAACTACCAGAAAAGTTCTGCATTGGAAAGACACAGGTAAATTAATTAGTAAAACTTAATCAAACCAATTCTGAATGGATAAATATAGGATAGCCTGAGAGAGGTGGAACAAAATGTGTGATTAACTGATTCAGTGGGCAGAAATATTTAATGAAAACAAGCTGCTATGAATCCATTTTTTTGAGTGGGATCCTTGAGGAGGGGGGTGCAACAATCTAAGGAAGAAGGTTTGCTGTGTGACCGACCACTGAACTGACCACTGAACATTATTTTATATTGGTCTTCTTGACCAAACTCGATACAGAGACCACCCTGCTAATAAGACCACTTTTTGGAAGTCCCATAGGTGGTCTTATTATAGGGGTTTTACTGTAGTTTCATGTATATCTGAAAATGTTTGAAATAATTTGTGTCTACCCACTATGTCAGATAATTAAGTATTATGTATGCTTCAGTGAGTTGGTGGTGGTGTCGTATTATGTATGGTTCAGTGTGTTGGTGGTGGTGGCGGTGGTGATATTTTCTGGTATTTTCACCCTATAATGCCTTAACATTGCGTCTCATCTCAAAAAACTAGATTGGCATACCATACAACGATTCATATTGTTTGTTCTTAAGTAGTAACTTGTTACACTTCCTCCTATAAACATTGGGAGATTACCAATCAAAAGACAGTAATTATTCAAGTTTTAAAAGGTTTGTCATATACCACAGGATGAGTGATATAGTGAATTGGTATGGTCAGTATAATATATGTAAATAAACCATGTCGAACTTTCTTTTGTCCTTTCGTCATAGTTTACTACCAGCACCCTTGATGGTATTGTTCAATTTCTTACAGAAAAAAAACATAATGCAATGTATTATGGTATACATTTATTGTAACATAAATCAAAATGACAAAAACAACAACAAAAAAAACAACACAACAACAAACAAAAACACAACAACAAAAAAAAACAACAATGGCAAATATTGAAATGACAACAGTGCATGGAAGTTTCTAACAATACATATTTATAATCTGACAACAATGGCAAATATTGAAATGACAACAGTGCATGGACGTTTCTAACAATACATATTTATAATCTGACAACAATGGCAAATATTGAAATGATAACAGTTCATAAGCATTTATACATATGTACACTCTTTCTATATTTTAAAATCCATAAGGCACAGTATCATAATCGTCTATTCTTCTTCGTTTTGTATATACCATTTGATACGTTTTCTTTTCTTCTCTATTATATAATTTTCTCTTCCTTTTGTCTCAACATATTTTCTTCGGATTAGTCACAGTAATGGTTTTGTCATTTATCGTGTCTATCACAATGCTTTACACGGACTCAACGGTTCTCCTGGTACGCACACGTTTTACACAGATGGAACTTCAGTTTTCCATTTGATCTATAGGGTAGTACAGGATGATAGATTCCTCTTGGTGGTAGTAATTTGACATTGGCAATTCCGAAATATTGACTGATGTCTTCAAAGTCTGAGGTGATGATTTCGGGGTGACCTACTGGATACTGACACTATTTATTGACCCATGGATATAGACTGGTAAAATCCACATATTTGATCTTTTCATCTTCTTTCACCTTATAATACAATTGACTGGCGTTGGTACGACCACCAAAGAAACTCTCCCTAGGGTATAATCGGTCGGCTACGTCTAGGGTTTGAATAAATATATGTAGCTGGTCGTTTTCTTGGTATTGCTCACGAAACTGATGGTCCCAAAATGGCTACATCTTTCATTCCTAGTCGTTATACATATGACTTCTTCTTCATCGTAAGGGTATATAATTATATCATGGACTGGTTAGTAAGCGGATGTAACGTCTCTTCTCTATCTACTAGAAAGCATGTAGTGCAATCGTGATATGGACATCCGTTATGTTCGTAGACAGTATTCGTCTCGGCACAGTAACCATCCAACTTTTACCTGGTACCTAACAATCTTTTTTCACCACCATTGAATACTGTATTTGAATATTTTCAGTTTTCATGACCCACTCTAGCCATTGGATGGACGCTTTCCTATACTGATCTTTATATCCTCCTGTAGGTATTTTAGCTATGGGCGTACTGACAAATTCTCTCTTTTTTATATTAAATTCACCCTCTGGAACCCACTCTTGACTTTGTAGAACATATCGTTTTCCATCCATTACTTTGGCATGTGTCCAGTGGTTTTCATTTTCTAGTTCTACACGCCATTCCTCTTCCAAAAAATTGGTTCGGTACACGTTCATACAGACGGAAGCAATAGTCACTGAATTAAATGGGTCTATTGCTCCCTCCCATCTCATTTCGTTTTTTTTCCTTTATAGTTAATAAATTCGTTTTCTTCAGCTGTGGACGTCATAAGAAGATGGCGAAACTTGAGACACGCTTGACGTAATATATCGACGTCACTTCTACAATAATGTAGCATTTCTTTTCTAAAGTCAAAATTTTCATCTGATTTGGTGGCTGTCATTCCAGAAATACTTCTCTTTCTTTGGAGTTCATATAGTCAACTCCGTAATATATTGGTTATGGATAGGGCCCTACGTTATCTTGGTTCTCCTTTATGTTGAAACAATGAGGAAACCAGCCTTTCTTCAATTCTGTCAATCCAAAGGTGTTGGGCAACGCCGCCAATTTCATGGGTAGAAAATTGAGACTGTCAATCACTTTGATATTGAGACCTTTCTCTACAGTCATATACATAATCTTGGAGCCGCTGTAGATAATGTTATCGGGTCGCATGGATTGATCGATGAGATATTCTAGTAGAAAATAACCGTCATAGCCTTTCATGTTATGAGCCACGGCCTTGAAATGTTCATGTTGGTCAGAAAATAACCATTGACCAAATTCGTTCCCCGTATTTTCTCCCTCAAACACCACTTCTCTAAAGCCACATTTTCCGGGGCATGGTCCGGGATCTTCATTATCAGCGTTATCACATACTTCGCAGCAGGTACCGCATCCCCTACAGACGGATTCTGGCGTTAACGTCTTATAGATACATGTTGGACAGACTGTATGAGCGACAACGAAATTGGGTTTGTGAGTAGTTTTTCCGCACCACGAAGTACTACAGTTCTGATATTTAGAACATCCTTTACACAACTGATCCGGTAGACAGACTGTTTCTAAGCGATGCTATCTGAGTTAATTATAAGCACGCTCCAATTATATGCACGCGTTTAGTCGGTATTTATAACAGGGGGGTGTCCATCCATACGACACAGAGGTACATTATCAAACCTACGATCCCTGGATTACAAGTACTGGACTACGGACTCGTGGTGTAATGAGGTTGTGAGTTAGAGCACCGTCAGAACAACGGTATTTGTATGAAAGCATCCGTGTACTTAATGTCTGATGTGTTGAGGCAGACCGACGGACGGACAGACAGACGGACGTAGTTAGAATACAATGGTTAGCTGACTGAATGATGACAACGATCTTCTGTACATTACCTCGTATATTTGTAAGTTCTCTGCGTTACAACGTATAGCTGAGAACGAATGTCTTAACACGGCCTGTGAACACAAAATACACGGCGGATTAGTCGAGTAGTTCGTGCAGAAATATGTTCATACAGGTATGTATAGGGCGATTTTGTGTGATAATCACTTCTACGCTAGGATAACGCGAGGGCTATTCGATATTTAATGTTCAAATTCACATTTTTATACTGAAATTCCGGATAATAGTTTGCTTATATGACATAAACATTTTCAATACCAGTTCTTGATATGTCAGATCATAGATGAATATCCACAATGTATGTATTATATGTGTAACCGTGTGGATTTTAACACTTTTTGTAAATTGGGGTAAATTGTATTATACTGACATTAGAGTTGTGTCCCTTGTTTTCACGAGATATTCGGAATGAACACAATACACGGAAACACGGTTTGGACACCGTCTTGACCCAGATTCTTATAAACAGGTAAACAAACATTAAAACCGTTCGTTATAAAATCACCGGTTTAGCGTATTTTGGCAATATACTCGACATACTATGTTTACTTTGGTAGGTTGTTTTGTAACTGTATTATATCCGTATTTATATAACTACTGATAACAAAAGTGAATATTAGAGAGTAAACACGAATTCACGTATAGACTGGTGGGATTTCAGAAAAAAGTCCCTGCATAAGGTTCTAGGGGCATTTCTGGATAAAAGTTGGGAACCGGACTTTTTAACATAATTCAGGCATGCCGAATCCGATAAACCCAGTTCCCAAGCAAAATTTGAGTGTTTGACCATCTAATTTGCATAAACAAAATGGCCGCCAAATGGCAAATGTTGAACCATTCTTCTACGATATTTCTGTAACCAGGCAAGCTATAATGACAAATCAAGTGTCTATACCTATGTTTTGAAGGACAGAGAATATGATTAAGACATTTCTAGAGTCATAAACAATACTCACGAATAGGCAAATTAGTGGCCGCCATTACAGAAAAGTCCGTTTCGACCAATATCTCCGTAACCAGAAATGCAATATTGACAAACCAAGTGTCTATACCTGTTTTGAAGGGCAGATAATGTTTGTTCGGCTAGGCCGTATTCATGCAACGAGTTTGGTCATCAGTCTCTTGCTCACGTAAGTTGTATTTTCGGCATTTGCACCGGCGTGTCTTGCATTGTTTCTTGCATGAACATGAAATCACTTCCATACAAATCAAGTGTCTATACCTATGTTTTGAAGGGCAGAGAATATGATTAGGACATTTCTAGAGTCATAAACAATACTCATGAATAGGCAAATTAGTGGCCGCCATTACAGAAAAGTCCATTTTTACAAACATATCTGTAACAAGAAAAATTCAAGTGTCTATACCTATGTTTTGAGTACCGGGTAATCCAAGGGTTTCAGAAAGGGGATTCCTCGAAAGTATTTGCAAGGGGATTCACTGAATCATGTTTCCCATGTGATGGACCACAATGCACTAGACTATAATGGAGAAAGCCTGAAGGGTCTAATTTTGATATCCTTCTTGGCACCAGTGGTTTTCCGTTGAACCATGACACTGATTACCGATTGGAGTGTGGACTGCTCGGAGAGGGTGCTGTGCAGCTTGTCTTGTCAGGAAAGGCATACAGCAAGGCTATGAGAGCTCACAAACTTACCTTGCAGTCCCTGTGGCGGCTTTTGTTGCCAACATGTCTCTTGTTTGCTGCAGAATCGAACAAGGAATGCTATGATGAAGTTTCTGCAATGGCAGCTGATGACAACCCCGAGAGAATTCCTGAGCTGATAGCGTGTCTCAGGCAGGAAATGTTTCACAGAGTTCTGAAAGATTTCGTTGCTAGTAGATCGGATGATGTGAACTTCGTCTTTTGGTGGAACTACATGAACATGGTCTCGATACTGTTGCATTTCACCCGAGCACAGCGTGATGGAGTATGGGACCTTCATCTCTACTCCTTCAGTCTGATATTGCCCTACATCATGCGATATGACCACCTGAACTATGCAAGATGGTGTCCGCTGTACTTGGCCGAGATGCACAAACTTCCAGAACCTGTGCTATCGGAGTTTCAAAAGGGAAACTTTGTTGTCAAGCGTTCGGCACATAAGTTCAACCAAGTAGACCCAGACCAAGCCATGTAGTGGATAAATGGTACAGGCAATAAAGGAGGTGGACTCGTTGGCATCACAAAAACAACATCAGCTCTTACTAGATGGACCCTTTCGTATAATCTGAGGTCTCACATTGCAGCTGAAACGTATGACATGTACGATCACCATCCTGGCAGTGGATACGTTCACAATGAAGCCACCAATTCATGGCAAACGTGAGACAACGATGATGAGATGGCATTAGTCACGGCCTTCCAGGGATTCAAGGTGCTTGCATCAGTTTCACCAGGGTCCTTGCACAACCTCGTCACGAAAGACCTAGCAACGGAGGAAATCCAGGACTCGTTACTTTGTGCCAAAGACCTCGGACAGGAACAAGTGAATACATTTGTTGAGGAGAGAATGATTGTACCTAAGCAAGGTGACATGCCGGATGTCCCGATTTATGCGCCACTACACAAGAGTCGTGCCAACACGTTTGAATCCCTGTATGAAGTGGTCAAGGTCAGTAAAGACAAAGACAAGAAAACTATCATAAAAGCAGATAGAAACGTCCATCAACGCCTCGTCATTGCCTATGAGGCAGGTCGTCCTGTTGACTTGCAAGCTGTCCTGAAGCACGAGCTTCTGCCAGTTCCTATATCACTTGCCGAAATGAATGGTTCACTCCGGACTGGAAACAAGTACGTGCTGGCAGATAAGTTAACAGAAGACATAGTATGTCTTGAAGCTATAGAAGTTCACAACTTGTCATCTTGCCTTATCATTGATGGACAAGCACTGGTGGTTGCTCTGGGAAAGCCTGAAAAAGCAGTGACCTTCGGGGACTTGGCCGACACATACGTAAGAGCAGTACTGAAGGCAGGTTCTAACTATCAACGAGTGTTCGACAGGTACGAGAAGAGACAATCAATGGTGCTACCAGGACACGACGCACGAAAGCAGCTCGCCCAATCAGACGGCTTGTTGAAAATCGTGATGTGCCGCTTCCAAAAAACTGGACAAACTTTCTGTCGCTTCCTGATAATAAAGTTGATCTTGCACATTTCTTGTCTGGGGAATTGTGTCTTCAGGCACCAGATGATAAGGAGATAGTAGCTGCAGGGGGATTCAGGGAGGAACTTGAAGTTAGGTCTTCAAAGACAACAACCGATTTGACTCAGCTAAAAGCCACACACGAAGAAGCTGACACTAGGTTGGTGTTACATGTTGTACAGAGTCAGTTTAACACAGTTGTTGTGTCATCAATGGACACTGATGTTCTCGTG
Source organism: Archivesica marissinica (assembly GCA_014843695.1). Taxonomy (NCBI): domain Eukaryota; kingdom Metazoa; phylum Mollusca; class Bivalvia; order Venerida; family Vesicomyidae; genus Archivesica; species Archivesica marissinica. The sequence goes on along the minus strand of CM026401.1, from coordinate 6,882,025 downwards.
CTTTTGGTTTCCAATTTCCCACGTGTTCAGTGTGAACGTCTCTGGATGTTGTCTGGTACTGCCAAGAAACGGCGATATATACCCATTGATGCAGTTTTCAGTAACCTGCCAAGAGATTCAGTACAAATCTTTTGCCATTTCATGCATTAACCGGGTGTGCCACCACATCATACATCGCAACTCACACGAACAGGACCGCATGGGAAGTCTTTAAAGAACACCATCAGTTGCTCAAGGACTTAGGAATCGCTGAGCTCACAGATGAGACCATTCGATCTTCAGAAACATTTCTTTGCAGAGTATACAATGTGCAAAAAACAGACTCTATTGATATGGCACGGCATATACTATTCTCTAAGACAAGGAAACCTGAAGCGATGCCCCCAACGAGTGATGCTTTCCGCTATCATGTGTTGCGAGCACACTATCAAACAATGGTTTGGAGAAATGCTCACTGTGCTGTACCTGAGCTTCCAGCCCCGTGGACATGGGATGGGAACGTACTGATACAGCACTAAAGCCCAAACTAATGTCATTGAGTCCCATCCCTGAAAGTTGTATGGAAGTGATTTCATGTTCATGCAAGAAACAATGCAAGACACGCCGGTGCAAATGCCGAAAATACAACTTACGTGAGCAAGAGACTGATGACCAAACTCGTTGCATGAATACGGCCTAGCCGAACAAACATTATCTGCCCTTCAAAACAGGTATAGACACTTGGTTTGTCAATATTGCATTTCTGGTTACGGAGATATTGGTCGAAACGGACTTTTCTGTAATGGCGGCCACTAATTTGCATATTCATGTGTATTGTACACTATCAATGATCTCATCAAATGTCTTAATCATATTCTCTGCCCTTCAAACATAGGTATAGACACTTGATTTGTCATTATAGCTTACCCGGTTACAGAGATATCGCAGAGGAATAGTCCATCATTTGCCATTTGGCGGCCATTTTGTTTATGCAAATTAGGTGCTCAAAAACTCAAAATGTCACTTGGGAACCGGGTTTATCGGATTCGGCATGCCTGAATTATGTTAAAGAGTCTGGTTCCCAACTTTTACCCAAAAATGCCCCTAACATTCACATTTTTCTCAAATCCCACTATTCTAGTACTAGTTTCGTCTAAAAAAACCTTTAGTCTAACGATGATTTCGGGTAGTAACTTATTCATCCACATATACTGGGTACTCCAAACACACACTACTGAGTATGACAGGGTGACGCTTGTCGGGGACCATTGATAAACATCTCATTTGAGACACAGAATGTTGAAAATAACCACATACTAAGGTCAAAACAGTCCCGAGTGGTACAGTGGCCAGCCGCTCAGCAAAAATCGTAAAGGCTGGGACTGGACGGTACATAGTATATATATCTAGCTATCTATCTGTCTGTATGCCTGCTGCCTGCCTGCCTGCCTGCCTGCCTGCCTTCCTGCCTGCCTGCCTGCCTGCCTGCCTGCCTGCCTGCCTGCCTGCCTGCCTGCCTGCCTGCCTGCCTGCCTGCCTGCCTGCCTGCCTGCCTGCCTGCCTGCCTGCCTGCCTGCCTGCCTGCCTGCCTGCCTGCCTGCCTGCCTGCCTGCCTGCCTGCCTGCCTGCCTGCTGCCTGCCTGCCTGCCTGCCTGCCTGCCTGCCTGCCTGCCTGCCTGCCTGCCTGCCTGCCTGCCTGCCTGCCTGCCCGTGCCTGCCTGCCTGCCTGCCTGCATGCCTGCCTGCCTGCCTGCCCTGCCTGCCTGCCTGCCTGCCTGCCTGCCTGCCTGCCTGCCTGCCTGCCTGCCTGCCTGCCTGCCTGCCTGCCTGCCTGCCTGCCTGCCTGCTGCCTGCCTGCCTGCCTGCCTGCCTGCTGCCTGCCTGCCTGCCTGCCTGCCTGCCTGCCTGCCTGCCTGCCTGCCTGCCTGCCTGCCTGCCTGCCTGCCTGCCTGCCTGCCTGCCTGCCTGCCTGCCTGCCTGCCTGCCTGCCTGCCTGCCTGCCTGCCGCCTGTACTTTCTCGTGATTGACCTTATGGAAAGTCTTACTGAAGTCTAATATGATGAGATCTACCTGATGCTTATTGTAGACAGAGGTAACCAAGTCATTGATTAGCATTACTAATTATTCTCTAAAACCATACTGCAAATGGTACAGAATACTGTGGTTAGTGAAGTGTTTTACTATCGACGAGTAACTAAGTACTAATAACTAAGTATATGTTCTAGAACCTTGCATAGTCAGTGAGATAGGCCTATAGTTGGCGGGGTGTGACTTGTCCCCTTTTTGTAAATGGGAGCAACATTTGCTGACTTCCATTGGGCCGGCAGTGATCCTTCGTTGAGGGGTGGGAGGCCATTCCAAAGCCATGCGTTAATATGGTGCGTGTGACCTAAATGTTACTAATGCATTCAATTACTTATGTACATTGTATGTTTTATTGATGCCAAGCACACTGTGGGGACCTTGACATGTTTTTTGGACAGGCTTAGCAGACTTAAGTCACTAACCAGTACTGAGATGCCTCACTCAATGACACTATATGCGCCCCAAACTAGTATCAAACCCGGGACACTTTGAATCCAAATAAGATACTCTACCACTGTACCACTGGACAATGGACGACACACTAAGTACTTCTCTGAACCATATAACCCATATACATTCGTAGGAACAGATATTGCGTCTAACTACTGTTAAATTTCAAGATTATGTGACACTTATGTGTGTCATTCCTATACGAGTAATGCATATTTACGTTTGTTTACCTGTTAGTCTCGTTTTGGCGAAAGTATGTCAAAACGGTGCGCACTATATAATAAGCCAAACCGTGTTTCCGTGTATATCGTTTGACAGGTTTAATGGCGGGACAGATAATTTACTAGTTTTTAACAACATCAAGATGTACTTGGTTAGTAATAGATTCTGTGGTTTTAATTGTTGTCATAAGTAATGCTTGTAATAGGGAATATCCATTTATCAAATATGGTGGGAATTAATCAAGCTTAACTGTGGCTTTATGTGGGTGAGATTCGAACCCAAACATGGCTAGTGTGTCTACACATTCTGTCATGTGTAATAAAGTTACTCTAAACAATAATTAATACTAAGTAAGATCAATCACCATTCTATCTATTGTGCACTATTTGAATTCTAATTTGCAGTAACCGCAGCATAACGTCACAGTGAGAGGGTGTAGTGTGTGCGACCAGTGGAAATAGACTCATCTCCACAAGATGGTAAGGGTCATTATATAATTATGTTATGATATTAGTATGGTGTGTACTTATTTTAACGGTTATCCGTATTATTGTATATATCGGATCGATAACAGCGTTTATCGATGTATACTCAGGTTCTGAGGTTCGAACACCGGTTGAAGCTATGAAGCTTATTGGAGAAGGCCATCAAGATTTATAAAGAGTTATCACCCTGGTTTTATTGTTGGTGACACAGGCCAAGAACATGTCCGTCATTTGTTAGGTTTTAAGAATATTTGTACATTGTAACATGATTTGTTAAAAGACTGTAATATAATGTTATGTTCAATGGTAACATTGATGTTTAGACAAATCCTGATTGTGTTTCAGGGTTCAGGTCCATGACGGTTTGAATTAACATAGTACACTACAGTAAACGACATGCACAGTCAACTTAGTTGTTCCATTTATTTGCCCAGTGAGTCCAGGACATGAAACCGAACCTCGACACCCTAGACCCAGTATAGGCATTAAGCCGAAAGGGCAAGAGGGTACAAATGGCGCCCAACGAGGGACTTAGGGCAGCCTTCACTTTTTAAATATTAATATAATGACGTCAGTGTTTTAAAAATAATAAAGTGAAGATATGGAAACAGTTGGAATATCGGTGTGGCAAATCATCTTCTTATATTTCGTGTTATAATGTGGTACATCGTGTCACAAGAACAATGTTTGTATATACAGTGTTACAATATCACACACTGTTCGGGGATGCGTAGATTCTGCAGCAGTCGAGCGACTAGTGAGATCCAACATCATCAGTTACACAGTGCTCCAGCAGATATTCAGCAAGACGTACTTCAACAGTCAGTCAGTCATTGACACATCCAGACGGCGGTCAGCGACAAAGTGACTTTAGATTGAACAGTGAATAATAGTGAAAACAGTAGGACAGTGATTCATTATGAATAAATCAAGACTTGGAGTTCTAGTGAATAAGTGTTTACAAAGTATATTCTATTTAGTGAATGTCCATAGTGGTCTGTCACCTGAGTTCGTAAGTACACACCTATTACTTCATAAATTGCAGTTATGAAACTAGCTGGCATTTTTATAGTATTATTTGTATATAAGTGTTCTTAAATTCTTAATGCCAGATGATAAATAACAGCAGTTTACTGTGTGAGCAATGTAATGTGTAAGAAAGCAAATCACTGCATGCACTTAACAATCTGGTAACGGGATCCTAATAGTTCTGTCTGAAATAAGTACTGGTCTTATTTACTATCTGCTCAGTCTATTCTTTCCTATCTCAAAGCTGGTGAACACATCTGCCATTTGGGTTAGAATTAAGCTACTTGCATACATGTACAGGTGTTTGTTTACATTCCTGTATTATGTAGGTCAGTGTTTGTGTTGGGATTTGACTCGTAGACTTGCTCATTAGTGGTTTTGTCAGTGGATTATCAGCTGGACAGGTGATATATTAGCCATTGCCAGTGTTTTCCCTTAAAACTGGACCTAGGGAGTAAACTATTCCGATAAATATTCAACATTTTCCCGATTTGTTTTCCATTTTGTGTATGGAGAACTACATTATCACATGTGTCTAACGGCCATATTGAATTCATTCGATGCATACATAATTGACCAGCTGAGACAGTTGATTGGTGGACTTACATTACTATATATCTATGATTTTTACAGACTACAAGAAGCAGCTGCTAATTAGGTCATTCTCGATCTGATCCTGGGTGATAACTGATTTTGTAAAATATTTCTTAATAGCGCACTAGTGCTTGTTTTCCGATTCAGTGTTTTATACCATTTTATTTTATTTCGTATTTAAATATAAATTAGCAACTGTTTCTTGGCTTTATAATGTAAATAAGCATTAACTAATAGTAGTGTGGGATTTTATAATGTGATATGTTTTGTTGCAATATGTCAGTCTTGATTGATTGTGGAGTCGCATTTACATTCATATATTTAAATACCTGCCCAATTTATAAAGGCATTAGCTGACATTGGGAGTTAGCGTACGCCGCATCCTGTTTGTAAATTAATTTGTTGATTATTAGTGTTCAGTGATAACTGATTGTTAGCCTACGTGTATGATAGCCTAAATGCTTATAAGCAATATTGAAAAAATATTTTTAATTAAATCAATATATCTGTTATCACGACCTGGTGATTAGTACCCTACATCTTTAAGTATATCCGGTAATACCGTACATAGTTACGCACTAGACGTTACCGTATATCATTGTGTATTACACGATCATATTGTACACGCATACAATTACTGCATACATTATTTGCAAGTTGTGCACATACAAAGACCGTATATATTGGTATACCACACATATGATACACATTACTTGCATACTACAATACGTTACCGTATACATACTAGATATTAGTCAGATAGTACAGTACCGACGATTTCATATAGGACCGTGTTATTTGCGTACAACTAACATGTTCGCTAATTTTTTGGAGAAACATTTCTCTTATACATGGTTTGTATTGGATCAGTATTGTACTTGAAATGTATCATTTTGTGAGTTATTGAAATGATTTGAACTGTAAGGGTGTATTGATTATCTGAATGATTTTGTTTCAGGTGAATAGGATTCGGTATACCAATGTTATTGTGACAATGCAACTTAATTGAATTTGTGAATATTGCAAATATAGTGTTAATTGAAAGTGTAGGATTAAATTAACGCTGTGTTAAATAGTGATAGTGAAACATTGTGATTGTTGTTTGTGTACAACATTTTGATAAAAGACACACTTGAGAATTAAATTGTGATAAAGGACACATATGTGATTATTAATTTGTGATAAAGGACTCACTGCAGACTTATTAATTTGTGATTATGGACACAATATACATGTACTCATTAAAAGTGTTGTAAGATATCATAGATATCAGAAGTGACTGAACTGCTATGAATGGATTGAGATAGTGAACTCTGTGTTTGACATTTTGAAGTGCAGACATTTGGAAAAAGACATTTAGTGATAGAAATTTGTGATAGACATTTAGTGATTAATATTTAGAAATTGATGTGACACTTAGTGCTTGGACACTTGAATTATTTGTGTAGTGTATTGGTTGTGAAAAGACTTCAGTAATCTGCCTGACATTTATTACTTGTGTATTGATGTGTATAATGTTGTAATAATATATTGTGAGTACAATTTTGGAATCCATGACAATTGTATTGTGACTCAAAGTTGGTGATAGAGTTTGACATTACTCAAATATATATAGTAAATAATATATTCAGTTGGAACTTTACTTGTGTTAAAAGTACTGAATAGTATTAAATAGAGTAATCAAGACAATTTGATTGTGAACTTTGTTCATTATACTAGTGGATATATAGATCTTCTGATAGAGACATGTTTCACCAAAAGGAAACAGAAGGAGCGACAGGAGGACAGGATGAGGAAGGAGTTTCGGCAGATGAAGCCAGACTATTAGAGACATTAAGAATGCTGGGTATTAAGCCAAAGATAAACTCACCTGAGGATGTGGCTAAAATCATCAAGTTGTTTGGTTCAGGGAAGGAAGACCCTGATAAGGAGGAACATAAGCCACAAGTAAGACTCGGAACATACCATTTCCCAAAATTGTCATCATTTTACGGAGAAGGGAAGGGAGACGTAAAATGGAATACGTTCAAATATGAAATTGAATCCATAATATCGGATGAATCCTTCTCCAAGGAGCAGATATTATTAGGGATAAGAAGAGCTTTGAAGGGAAATGCAAGTGACAAAGTAAGAAGAATGGGACCAGATGTTACCCTTACAGATGTAATAGAGAAATTAGACAATGATTATGGCACTGTAGAGTCAAAGGAAAGTGTCATGAGAAAGTTCTACTGCAGCCAACAACGAGCCAATGAGACGGTGGAACAGTTTTCGTCAAGACTGGAAGAATTATTTGACCAGGCTGTAACGCTTAAAGCATTGAGAAGGCATGAACACACATACATACTAAAAGATATTTTATATGCAGGACTAAACAAGGAATTAAAGCACTTAAGTATTTATCATCATGATACAATCATAGAGTATGATGAGTTCAAAAGAGTACTCAGAAAGATGGAAGCAGAATTGAAAGAAGAAGCATCAAGTACAGATAGATGGAGAAGAAACCATGCAAACCAGTCAGGAAAACAGAACCAGAAAAGAGTGAGCTAAGTGAAATGAAAGCCTTACTACAACAATTGAATGCAAGAATGGAGAGGATAGAGAAAGATAATGAGAACAAGAATGATTTTGAAGGACAAGCTAGAGGATATGGGTTTATATGTAATAGAGGTAGGGGATGGAACAGAGGTTATAACAGAGACAATAGAGGATCATATAGAGGTAGAGGACGTGGTGACTACAAGCCACAAAGACCTACTGGCACAGGAACATTCAAGCCAAATGGTTGCTACCATTGTGGAGAGACTGGACACATTATCAGTGTTTGTCCATACAGGAACTCCAACTGTTTTAAGTGTAACAGACCGGGACACCAAGCTAGAAAGTGCCCAAACTTGTAAGTGCTCGCGTAGAGCGGTCGAACCAGAGCACTGACAATAAAGATCCCAGACTAGTAGGAGAAGTAACTGAAATCAATTTGACATTGAATAATATTCCAGCACAGGCTCTTCTAGATACAGGAAGCGTAGTCAGCCTGATGTCGAAATCATTCCACCAAGAACATTTTAGTGACACAGAAATTAAGCCACTAAAGAATATCCTCAGAATAGAGTGTGCTGATGGGGAAGATCTACCGTATCTTGGCTATATAGCAGGCAGCTGATTTAAATATCACTGAAGGTCTACCTAAGTCAGACACACATACATGCCTCTTCCTTATTGTACCAGATACAAAGTTCTCTGCAACAACACCTATTATCATTGGTACAAACATCATCAAAGAACTGTTGGATGAGTGCAGACACACTTTTGGAGCTCAATTTCTTCAACGGTCCAACTTACATGTGCCATGGTATCTGACATTTAGGACTATGGTTATGCGGGATCGAGCGCTAAAACGGAATAAGGATAAACAGGCAATAGTTAGAAATGCTACAACACATAGAATTATTCTTAGACCAAATGAAACCATAGACATACCAGCTTACACAGATAAAGAACTTGAATACCATCCTACTTCAACCATCCTTCAAGAGACACCTGATGCCAACATACCAAATTATGTAGATGTAACACCTGGCATAGTTCACTTTGAATACAACAAGAAAACACAGTTTAATGTCACACTATCAAACCTGACTACAAACACAGTTTCCATAGCACCAAAGGCAATCATGTGTGAACTTCAGCCGGTCACAATTGAAGAGGAATTAGTTGACAAGATAGAAGATGGGCGATTGGATAAGAAAAGATGGCAACTCATACAGGAACTCCATATAGATGAAGATAATATACTAGATACTGAACAGAAAGAAACGTTGAAGCAACTTTTGATGAGACACAAGGATATGTTTTCAACAAGCGATTTAGATATAGGCCAGTGCAGTGAAGTAAGGCATAGAATAGATTTGACAGATGAAATACCCGTCAAACTGAAGCATAGACGAATTCCGCCCAGCATTATTGAGGAAGTAAGGCAACATTTAGAACAGCTTCTTTCCTCCGGAATCATAAGACCATCGAAATCTCCGTGGGCATCACCAGTAGTCCTCGTAAGAAAGAAGAATGGACAGCTAAGAATGTGCGTGGACTATCGGATTCTAAACAGCAAGACAGTTAGGGATTCATATGCCCTCCCACGGATCGAAGAAGTATTCGATTGCTTAAATGGTGCCAAATATTTCACGACGATAGACATGAAATCTGGGTACCACCAAGTGGAGGTAGAAGAACACCACAAACAGAGGACTAGTTTTACGGTAGGTGGCCTTGGATTTTGGGAATTCAACAAAATGCCGTTTGGTCTCACGAATAGCCCAGCTACATACCAAAGGCTCATGGAAGAATGTTTTGGGGACTTAAGCCTCAAGATATGTATAATCTACTTAGATGATCTGATAATTTTCAGCAGAAATTATCAAGAACACATAGAACGTCTTGATCTTGTTTTGTCCAAATTGAAAGAATGTGGTCTTAAATTAGCACCTGAAAAATGTCAATTCTTCCAAACCAAAGTAAATTTTCTCGGACATGTGGTTAGTAACAACGGAATTGAGACAGACCCAAGTAAAATAGAGAGGATTAGAAAATGGCCGACTCCAGCAAATGCGGACGAACTTAGATCATTTCTCGCTTTTGCCGGATATTACCGTCGTTTCATACAGGATTTTAGTAAAATAACCAGACCATTGTCAGAATTACTACCACCTACTATGGGAAAGAAAGGCAAGAAGAAATCAGCCAAAGACTGGCAATGGACAGAAATCGAGCAAAGTACATTTGAAGAATTGAAGGTCATCCTATCATCACCACCAATTTTAAGCTACCCTGATTTTGAAAAACCATTCGAACTACATACAGACGCTTCTGGCAAAGGACTCGGTGCGGTATTATACCAACTGCAAGGAGACCAGAAGAAAGTTATAGCCTTTGCTAGTAGAGCCCTTTCGAAATCGGAACGTAATTACTCTGCATACAAACTTGAGTTTTTATCGTTGAAATGGGCAGTCACAGAGAAGTTCAAAGATTACCTAGCAATCAATCAATTCACTGTATTAACAGATAACAACCCATTGACATACATTCTTACCACTGCTAAATTAGATGCTACTGGTCAGAGATGGGCTTCAGCCTTAGGTGAATTCAACTTCGATATATATTATCGTGCTGGATTAAAGAACACCGACGCGGATCCATTAAGCACATACCCGCATGAGAAGGTACAGAAAGAAAATGAAGATGTGATGAAGATAGACGACAAATCTGTAAAGGCTATATGTTGTTACACGATAAACCCACCATTTGCAGAAGTGCTACCGTCATTTAATATCAACATAATAGAAGCAACAGAAGACCCTGGACAAGGTTTAGCCCAGATAGAACTTAAAGAAATACGACAGAAACAGAGGCAATATCCACTAATAGAGAAATGGAGGATAGCAGTTATTGATCAACAACTACCAAGATACATACTATCAAGAGATGACATGACGATGAAGCGACAGTTCAAATATTTGAAAATTAAGAGAGGAGTTCTATATAGAAGAGTGAATGTAGAGGAGGAATTAATTGATCAGTTAGTCATACCGGATGTATACAGGAAATATATTTTAAACGGACTGCATGATGACATAGGACACCTTGGTAGAGAAAGAATGATGAGATTGATGAGAGAACGATATTACTGGACTGGTATGTTCAATGATGTAGATCAGTGGGTAGGAAAGTGTGACAGATGCATTCGGAGAAAAACAACAACACAGAGAGCTCCGTTAGTTGGAATAACAACAACATATCCGTTAGAGCTAGTATGCTTCGATTTCCTAACGTTAGAGTCATCAAAAGGAGGATTTGGGAATGTACTAGTGATAATGGATCACTATACCAAATATGCAGTTGCAATCCCGACAAAAAACCAAACAGCAAAGACCACCGCTGAAGCATTTTACAATCATTTCATCGTAAACTGCGGAATACCTACCAGACTACACTCAGACCAAGGGGCTAATTTTGAAAGCCAGATAATCAAAGAACTGTGTGAGATAGCCAACATGAAAAAGAGTCACACTACGCCATATCACCCACAAGGAAATTCAGGACCAGAGAGAATGAACAGAACTCTGTTAAACATGCTCGGTACTCTTGAACACGCAGAAAAGGCCGATTGGAAGAAGTACATAAACTCGCTTGTTTATGCTTACAATTGTACCCCCCATGAAACAACAAGAATATCGCCATATGAGCTTATGTTCGGAAGGAAGCCAAAATTACCAGTGGATGTAACGTTTGAAAAGGCATATGCAGACACAACAAGCAGAACAACAAAAGAGTACATAGATGACCTCAGAGACAGGATAAAGAAAACACAGAATATAGTAGAACAACATGTGGAGAGATCAAAGACAAAGCAGAAGAAATACTATGATAGGCGAGCTAAGGCAGTAAAGATACACGTTGGTGATAAAGTGATAGTGAAAATTCTCGCACATGAAGGAAAACACAAGATAGCAGATCGATTTGAGGAAGAATTATACACTGTTATTGAACAACCAAGGACAGAAATACCGGTGTTTCGAGTGAAAGGAGACAAGTCAGGGATAGTGAAGACACTTCACAGTAACCATCTACATCTAGTTAATCACCTGGATGAATTGGAGGAGCAGGTGAAGGATGTCATACAAGATAGACCTATAGAGATAAATGAGGAAGAGGTGGATACTAGAAATACAGAGAATATAGAAGATATTCAGAGTAGAGGTGATGTCACCAGTGGCACAGAGGATGAAGAGATGTTTAACCTTGTTGTAGAGACAAGTATCGGAGGTGATCCGGACACCTTAGGACATACTCGATCAGATCTTCTGAGAGGTAATGAAGAATTAGGAAATACTCAAGCAGATCTTCTGAGAGATAATGAAGCATTAAGAGATATTCAAGCAGACATTCTGATGGGTAATGATGAATTAGGAAATACTCAAACAGACATTCTGATGGGTAATGATGAATTAGGACATTCACATCTAGATGTTCTGAGAGATAATGATGAAGTAGTGAATGTAGTTAGAGGTAATGAAGTTAATATAGAGGGAGTTAACATAGTTGAAGTAGTGAATGCAGTTAGAGAAGTTGATAGAGGTGGTAAAGTTAATTCAGAGGTAATTAACACAGTGGAACAATTGATTGGAGATGGTGGAGTGAATGTTATAGAAGAAGTGGAAGTGAACGGAGATGTTGATACCTCCAATCTAAAAACTACAGCAGCAGTAGAAAAGGAGATACCAGCAAAAACTATTGGTCATGAGAGAGAGGATATGTCAGAGACACCGAGAACATTGGAAACCATAGATATTGAAGATAAAGATGATGATGATACAAGAAGGAACACAGAGTCTGAGGACGTTACTAGTAAACCAAAAGAAGAGGAACCAAGGACGGTACCTCCAAAACCACCGCCAAGAAGATCCATCAGAGAAAGAAGAGAACCTGATAGATACAAAGATTATCAGATGTATAGTGCGAATGCATTACCATATGACCCTAAGATACATGCTGTGAACTCATTGGTAATGTCTGGCGCCCTAAACAGCATGGACAGTGATATGGCAAGGAATGTCCTAGTAGCTAGCTAGTATCTTGAAATGATATGGAAATACATGTAACTTGTTTTTTTAATAAACTTTTAAATTGCTTTTAATAATCTGATTTTGTATACAGTCATATGGTATACCTAGTATTGCGAGGTTGCAATATTTGGTTATAGGGGGCAGAATGGTGTATTGCATAACAGTAGTGTGCAAACGAGTATATGAAGTAACAATTTGTGTACACATGTTTTGCTATGTTAATAGTAATTAGTAGATATATGTAGTATTAGATATATGTAGTATATGGAATTAATGTATAAAGCCATTAAGTTAAGTAGAAAGTAGGTAATAACATGTAACAGATGTATAACATGTAAAGTATTGTGTGGATAGTACATGCATGTGATGTTTGGAGATTTGTAGTATAGGAGATACTAAGTTGACGCTGTTTGACTGATTGACTGTATAATGACGGGACGTCATTTCAGACAAGGGGGAAGTGTGTAACTGTGTGGATTTTAACACTTTTTGTAAATTGGGGTAAATTGTATTATAATGACATTAGAGTTGTGTCCCTTGTTTTCACGAGATATTCGGAGTGAACACAATATCGTTTGACAGGTTTAATGGCGGGACAGATACTTTACTAGTTTTTAACAACATCAAGATGTACTTGGTTAGTAATAGATTCTGTGGTTTGAATTGTTGTCATAAGTAATGCTTGTAATAGGGAATATCCATGTATCAAATATGGTGGGAAACAATCAAGCTTAACTGTGGCTTTATGTGGGTGAGATTCGAACCCAAACATGGCTAGTGTGTCTACACATTCTGTCATATGTAATAAAGTTACTCTAAACAATAATTAATACTAAGTAAGATCAATCACCATTCTATCTATTGTGCACTATTTGAATTCTAATGTGCAGTAACCGCAGCATAACGTCACAGTGAGAGGGTGTAGTGTGTGTGACCAGTGGAAATAGACTCATCTCCACAATATGGTAAGGGTCATTATATAATTATGTTATGATATTAGTATGGTGTGAACTTATTGTAACGGTTATCCGTATTATTGTATATATCGGATCGATAACAGCGTTTATCGATGTCTACTCAGGTTCTGAGGTTCGAATCCCGGTTGAAGCTATGAAGCTTATTGGAGAAGGCCATCAAGATTTATAAAGAGTAATCACCCTGGTTTTATTGTTGGTGACACAGGTCAAGACCATGTCCGTCATTTGTTAGGTTTTAAGAATATTTGTACATTGTAACATGATTTGTTAAATGACACCCTAGACCCAGTATAGGCATTAAGCCGAAAGGGCAAGAGAGTACATATACAGTTTATGTTTTTGAGTAAGTAGGGACATACAGGGTACCATAAGATGAAAATATCCCGTCATCTTATATCCAGAGAAACAGTTTAAAGCATTGCTACGGGTACACGTTTTCTAATGGGTTTTTCGTGTGCGGATTTGCTGCTTTCATGATGGATCATTTAGCGTACATATGTCACATTATGTGTGAAACAGAATTATAAGATGTACATGTATGTAAATGCTGTATTGGTCCCATCCTCGCAGTAAATGCTGTACCTAGCCCCGGCAACAGTTGTTGTGTTGTATTTTGTGAGTGGTGGTGTTAAGACACATTGATCTTTATTGATGTTTACTAATTAGAACCTGCTACATGAATCTTATGAGCGAGTGTAATTGCTGCACCTTTTATTCTAGAAATCATGCGCACCTTATCAATATAATTATCCGGTTGGAACTAATACTGGCGTAGCTCCCAGCTAATTTAGAGTGTTGAAGGCCCAGATTTGACTCAACTTTAACGGCAAAATACGCCCGTTTACACATATAAATCACCATAACCACTTAACGGGAATGTTCAGTAACACATATAGGATTAATTGCAACAGGAATATTCATAAACAGAACAATACATAAGGATTATCAGCAAGAATACACGGAAACTGGGGGCTGATGTGAAACGGACGGTAGATAACCTCTGGCGTGATACGTGAAGGCGACCTGTTGTTCTGTATTATTTCATAGACCAACGATCAAATTCCTGTATCACTGCCAGTAAACTGCATCACAAGACTTCACGGAGACATAAATGCTGGGAAATAAAGCTCGGAGGGTAAGCTAACACCCAAGGTGTTAGAGTATATTGAGACTGATTAGGGCACATCTTATGGAAGGACGTTACGGGGTGTATTGCTACAGAAGGTGGTTCTAACAGTGTACATTATGGTCCGTAAGTAACAATTACAGTGTTAGTGAGTGAGTGACTGTCTTCTAACTTCATAGATCAATGGACATGGTTCCATGGTTACTATTCAGGAGATACATGTACACTATCAATACACGTACATTGATGTAAAAGTGTACCATTTGGATCTTTTGAGTATACTGTGATACAGGGTCATTGTCATAATACAATGCAAATTGTAACTACTTCAAACCTATTCAGACGGAATGTCTGGAAAATGCAATGTCAAAAATGAGAACGAAATATTTATTTCACTATAAACCCCCATGTCTGCTTATCAGATTGAGACACGCTTATACATGTGTTATGAATTAAGTATTTATCAGGTGAATTCTTTCTGAGAATTAGTCAGTCGAAATTCTACAGCGAGTGTTTAAACCTTAAGACAGATATCGTTATTCGTACGTAAACTGAGACAAATGTTTTCATACGAATAACAATTCTGTATAACAATTATATAAAGTATAATTGGTATTGGGTAAAAATGGATTTACCCAGAAATTAGGGATGTAATAAAGTATAACAATGTTGTATATATGTCAAACATGTTCTATTTATGTCATTTCTTGTCATATTATTAACTTAGTAAGTCGTTCCTCTAGTATTAATATGTTATTAAAATGATATCACTTTATTTATGTATAATATCAGTGTCTGTAAATGCAGATAAAAACCCATCTCCCCCATCATGTAATAGAATCGACCGACCTCATAGACGAACCCAACAATATTAAACAAATTTAAAATAGTTCCATATACTTTTGTTATATTTGTTTATTTATAATAGTCCGTTAAGTTTAGGAAGATCAATCCATGGGGTGAAATGTTAGTGAGTTGTTATTGGGAAAATATGTTTGGTGTTGGGCGTTGTTGGCAAAAAAATCACTACACAGTAATAGTATACATGTACAATTAAACAATTTTTAAAAAATAGCACCATTTTACGGTGAACAGAATAAATCTGACCAGATCAGGACGTGGTGTTTTGCAGCCTGTGATATAATGTTACCAACGTTATATGTCTAATAATAATAACAAGTAAGTAATATCGTTTTGATTTAGGAAATATTTCTTTATATGGTACTAGTAGATATATAGTCTATTTTGCGTAATTATTATTAGAACTGTTTTTCAATGTTGACCTACTTTCCAAAAATCATAGTATTCAGTTACATTGAACTGTTTTGTACGTAAATCGTTTTCTCGACCAGTCATTCATTTATCAGAGATAAACCCATTTATCTTGAAGGTCGAAACATATAAATATTGCAACAAGTGCGACTATATTAGTTTCCACCAGGTACGATATTATCCCGTTATTGTTACATAACGGCATTAATGTGTATTATTTATCAAAGACTTGTAAGTCTGTTAAAGCCTGTGGTGGGTGGGGTATTTGAAAAAATGGGAATATCTCACCTGTCGACTTCAAACAGCTAAATGATATGCACAACGGTTAGACAATATATTTTAAACGTTCTTAATATCTATGTTTAGATTATTCTTAACACCAATGCACACATTTATTACCATTCATGCCCGAAAAGCTTCAACATATTGGTCAGAAATCCTGCCATTGGATCAGGGCGGAAAGTGCTATGCGAAAATGAGAAGAAAAATATTTTATTTAGAGGTCTTATATATATATATTGTATAATTATATATCAGTTACATATATAGGACTAGCGTCCTTGGTCCATTGGTAGAGCATCGGACTGTCCCGGGTTGTATGATCGGTCAGGTCACATATGTCATATGTATTGTCATTGTTGCAAGGCACCGAACACACATTGCTTAGTATTGGTCGGCTAACCCTGCCCATGAAAACATGGCTAGGTCCGTGCAAGGGGTTTGATATTAATGGAACATACATACATACATACAAAAAAGTAAAATGGTGCAGGGATTGAACCCACGACCACCCGCTTGCAAGTTGGCTCTCCTAAGTGGGCATGTGCAGTCTGATGTATAGACTGTGCCGAATCGCTACACTTCTCCTTCCTGTTCTTTGTAAATGTACTGACAAGTATGAGGTGCTGAGAATTACTCGCAAAATAAAGCTACTCATTGTCCTTTACACCATCCACAACATGTAAAGATAACCGATGCCGCTACATTGTAAATACCCCTGGCAAGGCAAAAGTTTCTTTCCTATGGTTTTAAGCAGAAAATGTCAGTCACACGCTATATCTGCAATAACTTCTAATTATACAACAACACCAATGTTTATTTAACAAATCCACATAATATATGCCGACTACGACAAGGAGTGTAGCAAACATGTTTCACTTCCTGAAAACCTGTGTCCTGGGGGCTTGAACACATGGCTGCCGTCTTGCAAGCCATCCACACTTCCAACTGGATTAACCAATTAACTGGGCAGTCTGAAGAACTGATACCAACTAAAGTAATTGCAATGTCATAATAATCACTGATAAGATTAGACAGTTTAGCATTTCATAACTGTCGGTTTATATGCAAAACACACCTTTTATTCTACTAGGTTGACATCACAATGTCGAGGAAGTGGAAACACAGCATGGTAGACTCGGTTCCAGACAACATGTTACATTGCCTCTGTCGCTAACAAAATTATGATACAAAGATGATGATACAGTACAATTTGTTCCACCTTGGTTGTGTTGACTTAGACGAGGGAGCGGCTGGGAACCTGTCAAGCCGGAACTGTCCACCAGACTGTATAGATGTGATGACTGAAAACCCACCATTATCAAAAAAGGGTAAATTACTGTGTATACTAGTAATAATGATATCTACATTTAACTCTGCACGCTGGCTAAAGTAAAGACTACATGTATGTATAAGTAGCTCAATAATCTACACTACTGAAGCACCTCGTCGAAAATTATATTTTTTGATGAACAAACCTGAGTCTTTTGAGTGAAATCTAGTTTATACAAATTTATTTTAGCTCGATTGCGAAACAAGTTATTTCAACTTATATTAATCATTCTCGATGGAATCCATCGCCACGAGGGAAAGAGAAGAGGCAACGTGGAATTTAAATGCCTTGCCTAAGGGCACAATCGTAACGGCTCCAGCGGAGTGAAATCTGGCTGGATGCGGCAAACGTTTCGTGATATTATTATATAACATACATATATACATGCAAAAAATTGTGTTTTATTTGAAGAACACTTATTATATATATAAAGACTCTGGATAGGCGCTATAATTGGAACAGATTTGTTTACAATTGTTGCATAGAGAACCATTTTATTGATCAGTGCGAATTCTGACGTCCTACTGAATATAATCCCTGAACTACCATTTTTATACTAGTACCTCCAAACACTTCATATCCCAGTGTTACTATCCCTGAATACTCCCAAAAAGTATATACATCTTAAGTTGTTTCCTCTGTTTTATCTGTGATTTCTTTGCTCAATATGCTATCAGTTTCCAAATGGAAAATTCAATTTCTCAGCAAGACAAACTAATATTAATTTCAATGAGTAAATATTCAAAAAGGGTGACAGCACTTTCAACTGGGTGTGGTTTTCGTGGACATATGTATTACCCTGCTCCTGTTAAAACAACTCACCGGTGTACATGTTTTATTATTTTTAGGACATTCCAACCTAGGATGTTAAGTTACAGATTCAAGCTCAATGGCATTCCTTGGATTTCATCAAGGTGTAAGTATTTGCCAAAACAATCCACTTTTAGTTTATACAAATTTAGCAATTTAACTTGATTGCGAAACAAGTTCCTACAACTTATATTATCCCTTTCCCTCATAGAAGCACCTCTTGATGCCATTGCCAATACGACATACATTGACAATGTAGTAGCCAAACCAATGTTCATAATGCAGGCCAGAATCTCATGTTTTCCCAGTAATATCTATGGAGTTGGGATAGATATGGTGACTACTTATCCACTGCACTATAACTAAATGGCTGTCGTTTGTATGGAGATATAATAGTATACTAACCTAAATCTCTATGAAGGAAAGGGTTAATCCATCGCCACAGGGTAGATAAGACAATAATTATGTGAAATTTAAGTGCCTTGCCTAATGGCACAATTGTAACTGCGAATTCCACTTCTACATTCTCTGTAATTTTATTTTCATTATTTAATACCCTTTGTTAGTAACATCTATGTATATTTAACACGCATAGCGGAATGGTCTCCGTCTACCCGTCACAATGTGTGTCCTCTCAAATATCTTGAACCGCTGGAGGAATCCTATTATCACTTGACATGTATGTTGCTCGAGATGATGTGCAAAACGTGTTTCAGGCATGTCGGGTAATGTTGATACATGTATGTGTGAGAAATAGGGCTGCCACATGTACAGATTTTTGTAAACGTGTACACGATCCTTTGTACACGGCATGACGTCGTTTACACTCTGTTTATTCTCCATGATTATTTCCCGCCCCCGGTATTTCCCGGCCAACCCCGACATGTACTAGGTCTCACAAAATTCAGTGAAACGGTCGATTCTATGATTTTATTACGTCACTAAGCTTCATTATACAACGTCATCAATTAAGATAGTGTACACGGTTACTCAATTAGTACACTTCTATTACCATTACACGACACGGCTCCGTTTACACGTGTAACCGTTGAAACCCTAGTGAGAAATACTCCTCATGTTAGACACATCAGATTTTGTATGCATTTTAATCATTTGTCTGACCAGTGTCAAACTATTAATATCACAATATCATGGCCTGTAATTGGTTTCTAGGGTGCCAAAACAGTTTGTAGTGAAACTCAGATTACATATGTTGATGATAATATGAAGAAATTGTCATTAATATGCAACGGATCGACATAGCATTTAGTTTCAGTCCTTGTATATACAAACCTGTCATAATTGAATTGTGCCAATGTCTGAGATTTTTGAAATCACAAACGTTGGTATGCAGCGAAGATAATTCGAATTCACAAATGGAGCGACAAACAATAAACCTGAAGTTCCTGTCGTTGTCACCACGAAAAAGCATGCTGCATAAAATATAATTATGTAGATTCAAACATAAAAATAGTATGTCCAGGATTATTTTCAAATTCTGTACCATAGTGTTTTTTTTGTTTTTTTTAATCTTTATTTATTTTACAACGATTGTGAAGTAAGTTTTAACAACTTATATTAATCACTCTCGTTGGCTCGGATGAAGGCGTATGTGTGGTCATTCATGTGGGAGGAAACCGGAGTACCCGGAGAAAACCCACCTGTCCGATCTGGCGACCATCGTACCATCTCACATACTTCCCTGTCCGAGGATCGAACCCGGGTCGCATTGGTGAGAAGCGAGCACGCTAACCACTGCGCTAATCGGTAAGCGCTACCATAGTGTTAGGTTGATACCCAGAATCAGCCAATCAAAAATGCTTGATATTTATCTTGAGATTTGACAATGTTTTATCATTTTGGAACATGTCGTAGCATTTACAATTGTATATGATGGGGAGGAGAGTTGGGGGGTTACAATTGACTGATCAGTGATGTGGTATGGTTCACAAGGTAATGATCATCCTGAAAGGTAACAGCCCCACACCATGCCATGATGTGGGATAGGTCATGTTGATTGTAGCAATTACAAAATGGTTGTCTCCATGTTTGGCTGAGGTTTATCACAACTTTGTGATTTATTGACAACTTGTTCTCACAATTGATACCATGTTGTTTGCCTGTCTTGTCTGCCGTTTTTTCTTAATCGCTTCTCAAAACTTATACTTGATTCCACCAAACTGCCAATTGCCATTCAATATGTCTACCATTTTAAATTCATTTACTGTTTCTATTATAATTCCCATAATGTGTGATGATTTTAAAGCAGCATTACATCGTATGAAATAAAATATATTTGAAAAATTCTTTTTTTACATATGGGTAGCAATGCTGCTACACATTCTAACATTATACTTTGTATGCTTATGTTCATTTGGTAAACAATGTGTTTTGCGATAAAACAAACTCGAAACCGAAAGTAGGTCTTTCCGAGTCGATCGGTCACGCACTTATTTACAACCGGAACGCAACGTCCGCATTTGTTTACATTCAGAATGCATCGACCCCATTTGTCCCACATTGTCTTTTTTAATTAAATTACTTGATATGTTGATTCATACCTCTGTTAGCGTCTTTTACCTAGGGACATTTCTACATCCCCGCGAGGGGTTCGAAATTAGAGGAAGATAGATAGTATTTCATGTTCAAAATATATACGTTGTTTTCTACATCCTCCGTTGTTTCACGCATGCGCGCTGTGTGTGTTTACATTTCGTGTGTTCATAAACAAATTCGCGTATACGACGGTTTAAATTTATTGGAATTTTATCGTTTCTGAGCGACTATTTCGATTTTTGTAAACACACACACATTAGTATTTATATGTTACCCAAAACATCCTTTATTACGATGTAATGCTGCTTTAAGATTTCCAATATGGTGGATTATTTTTGCAAGTACCAGGAACATGCAGATAGGATCCTGGAAATACACATGAAGTCTAGCATTCAACAAACTCGGAGATTAGTCCACATTATAGATTTGTCCGATCAGATCATGTTTCCAAGAACCCACGTTATTGTAGTGCACACATGTGCTCGCAGTAAAGCCACTAAAAATTATAATACCAAAACTTATATTTTTGTTCCTGCGTTTATTTTTGAATTCCAGTGATTTTGACACTAATACCAGCAAGCCAATGTCAATTACAGTAATCTACAGCTGGTGAGCCTGTATATACAATAACAAGAATTTATATATTGTCTTTTACAGGAATACATATTTGCTGCAGATGGTCACAGATGTTCGGTTGTACTGTATCGTTCCGTATGTGAACAGTCAAATGTGTCATAGTGGTTGTCTGTGATGAGACATAGCAAAATAATATGATCATGGTACCATTTATTGTGATCTATGGAAAACACTCAATACAGTGTCTTGAATATGTTGGAATATTAGTGAAATACATGTCAGGATAGAGAGCAATAACATATTTATTTACTGTAGGTTATGCAGGTCAATTTGGTTTAACATTTAAACATACATTCTTGAACACAGTAGTTGAAGTTATACTTCTCTGTAAATTTTCGAATTTCTAACTGTATGAATAGTGTGAGAATAAGTTAGGAATAAGTGACTTCTTCCCAAGATTTCAGCCAAGCTTAATCACTGACTGCCTGACCCAAACAACCATCAATTAATTACATATTTAAATTATGGAGAAATATTTCCCAACCACTTGACCTGTTTACTCCTACAGATTGGCGGTAGTTTCTATGGAAAATAAGTGGAAATTACGCACAATGTTCAAAATCCATTTTCGATCATTAGTTTATTTCCGTTAATAACCTTTTTTCGATATTTAAAGCGGATATCACAATATAGCATCCCCTTATGTAGTTTATAGATGCGTAAATCCTGAAAACTTTAGCAAGTGTTGAAGAAACTACATATATGGTTACCACCCGTCCGACGTCGTCACAATGAACATGTTCAAGTGTCTTCTCCTCAGCAACCATAGGGTCTATAGTCACCATTTATGATTTAGTATTTACTTGTCATCATGGTACAAATTCTTCCATCTCAAAATATTACAAATTCTTCGTAAAATCTATCGCCGATACTTAGTAAGATTGATCAATGTATGATATTCATAGTTGTTGCATGACACCCTTGGAGTCAGGTGAGCTATATAGGGCCATCGTGGTCCACTTTATTGTAAATAAAACATCATAAATATTTGCTCAAGATGTTAGAAATGTATAATTTCGTATGCAATTGCATGTATATATGTATTTAGACTGCATGTATATAAATTATGTTCATCAATGTTTTATATTTGCATCATTTTGAATATCTGTGTAGAAACATTGCTGTCATGTACTATGATGATATTTGTAGTATCTTACTTGCATTAAACATGTTTATTTCTTAATCTTGTTATTAAGTGATTCCCTGACGCAAATCCCCAACCTGGTCCGCCTCCGTGGTCGAGTGGTTAAGGTCGCTGACTTGTAATCCACTGTAACCTATCATCACTGATTGTCACGGGTTCGAGTCCCGCTCAGGCCGTGTCTCATTTATATGAAAAAGTTGGCAATTTCTTACGGAGGTTGGTACACCCAAGTACTGGTTAACCGCTGGAGCCTGCCCAGGAAAGGTGTTATTAGGTAAACTGCCCGCCGGCGATATAGCCCAAAATGGTGCTGATGCAGGCGTAAAAACCCGAAATATAACATAAATATAGCATAACAAATCCCCAACCCAGGTCACAGATGATAACACAACTGTTGACTATAGAAATTCCTTGTTTTTTCCACCAGACTGTAGGCCTACATGTATTTATAAACAAGGACAAAATGACTTGGTAGCGACATTGTGTCAATATATATATTTTTTATGTCTTAATGTATTTTACCTACCGGTAACCACTGCTTCCCAATTTTTAATATCCATTAACTGCTACTTTCTTGTCTAACCTTTTCATCCCTATTTACAGGTCGAATATACAAATGTAGGTTTCCTCTACCACCCTTCACCACTTATGCAAGTGACCTAGCATTAAGATTTAAAGGCATTCTTTAGCTAAATAAGTCAGTGCAACAACCCTTTCCTAAAACACTGTCGACATGTTTGCTATATTGTCGTTTCTCGTGTTTAACAGTAAACCATGCATAGTTATTCTTAGTATAAATAGTGTGTGTTTTACGTTTATTTATCGTCTTTACCGGTTGCCCATATGAGCGACGCCTCCTGAAGAGATAGTCATTTTGGAGGATAGTGCAATGATACAGACAAAAGACCCATTCCAGAGTCTCCTCTGGTTCTTTTACGTGCACAGTGTAAAGCACCGACACGAGACCTCGGTTTAACGTCCCATCTGAAAGACTGTTAATTTTATTAGGGTCAGACGGGGGATCAAACCTGTGATACCTGGATTACCAGTCCAGCGTGTTACCACTGGACTACAGATCCACCTAAATAGTGTCCACACGTTGGTTGTTTTATATGCCTGTTGTATAGCAACGAGGCGAGTCTCTCGTTTATAGTCCCATCTGAAAGATTTGATATTGAGAGGGTCAGGCTCATCACTGTCAGATGGTATTTATTTTAAACGTTTTAGAAAACTTAGTCGCCCAAATGCATTTATGCGATGGCGACTTTTAAATATGGGGGGTTGAGATGTCTTGCTAATATATACCTCCATTCTCTAACACCTACATTGTTATTTATAGCAGATGAGTATTGCTATGGCAACAATTGTTGTCATAGCTTTTCTTGTTTAGTAATATTACTGGAGAGATACATGTTGAATAATAAGGTTAAATGGCAATTTCATCTACTTTTATAACTAAAATGTACATGTTGAAACACATTCATCTTTCATTGACTACATCCTAATGATACGCTGAAAACAGACACGACTTCATACGTCATATGCAAATGAGTTATATATTGTGCAATCCAAAATGGCCACACATGCGCAGTAACTGATATTGGGCAATACACATACGTCATCAATAAAGAGGTGTCTCTATAGTGACGCATATACTAAAAATAAACATACACGTGCGTGACCTGCTTTGGTTTGCCTTCAATAATCGATAATCTATAACCAATAATCGATAATCAATAATACATAACCAATAATCGATCATCAAGATTAATGATTTATTATCGATTATTGATTAATTATCGATTGATTGATTATCGATTATTTATTTATTATCGATTATTGATCGATTATTGATTGATTATCGATTATGTACATGTTGAAACATATCTGACCTTCACTTCTATAGCGTCATTCTATATAAATAGAATATATATGTTATTGGGAAATATAAGGATGCACCGAGAAACAGGCTCAGACAAGCTCTCTATAGTACATACAACCTATCCTTCGTATGTAGGTTCCGAATAAGAAGAATGTACTTCCGGTTCCCACGGTACGTTACTAATTTTAGACCAGCGTTCGATGACGTGAAATCCAGTACACACATTCACTTTAATGAGTTTTTCCCCGTCTCACTACGCATGAACTCTATTCACAGCAGTATCAGATTCTAAAAATACCACTCATTCCAAAAACAGACACGTGACGTAGTTCTATGAATTCTAGATTGGCTTATATCTCATATAGGTACGCCTTCCTACATGACCGCCGCGCTCAGTAGGTGTGCAATACACATACGTCATCAATAATGAGGTGGCTCTATAGTGACACATATACTAAAAATAAACACACACGTGCGTGACCTACTTTATATTACCTTATATGCAAATGAGTTACTATAAATAGAATTCAAAATGGCGCCCGTTTGTTTACATTTAAAGGGACCCGTATACTATTTACGTCTATCGGGGCTGGAACCCAAGCTGTGCGTCTATCAGGACTGGAACCCAAGCTGTACGTTTATCACGACTAGGACCCAAGCTGTACGTATATCGGGGCTGGAACCCAAACTGTACGTCTATCGGGCTGGAACCCAAGCTGTACGTATATCAGGGTTGGAACCCAAGCAAGATGTACGCCCTTTTACATTTTAATCAACAACAACAACAATACATGTATTGCATAAAACACACAGCAAATACATATACTTCCAAAGTAGGCAGTCATGGATTTACAGAGAAGTGTTTTTAACAAATACAAATGATTTTAATTGTGTAAAAAGTTACTTCTTATCAAATTTGCCAAGTAAATAAATTTAGACAGTTTTAATAATAATACCTTTGATTCGACTGTTAAAAGGTTTGAATAATAATGCCTTTGATTCGACTGTTAAAAGGTTTGTCATTGTTTGTAATGTAGGCCAGGTAGTTTATGTTCACATATGTGTGTCTTAGATCAGTATATTTAGGGCATATATTAAAAGTAAATGATATTCACCTTCTATCATATTCATAATACATTGAGTACATTAATCATGCCATGTATATGCCTAATTTACAGTTGTGTTAGCACGATACAAGTGTTTGTTTATGTGTGATTTACGTTTATTTATCGTCGCTACCGGTTGCCCATATGAGCGACGCCTCCTGAACAGATTAGTCATTTTACATGTTGGAGGATAGTGCATGATACAGACAGAGACCCATTCCAGAGTCTCCTCTGGTTCCTTTACGTGTACGGTGTAGAGCACCGACACGAGACCTCGGTTTTACCTCCCATCTGAAAGACTGTTAATTTTATTAGGGTCAGACGGGAGATCGAACCTACGATCCCTGGATTACCAGTCCAGCGTGTTACCACTGGACTACATATTCGTCTGTTTGTTTATTATAGTGTCACCCCTATTTAAAGGGCCAGCCATTTCGGACTTATGAGACACTTCTTTTTATGAACATCAGTACTTCCCGCAATCGGTAACCATTATTTAACTAGCTGGCGGCTCACCAACAGGCCATATCAGAATAAACCCCATGACGAGGTTCGAACCATCGACCTCGCGTTCCGTAGGCGGACGCAGTGTCTAAATACATACTAGTACTGATTCAAAGTGACGTAGGATTGTGCTGACATGGTGCAGTGTTAAATACTTAATGAGCATACACAAAAAGTGGCATAGAGTTCTGTATACATGATACATAATATATTCCAAATTACGAACCAGTTTCATTAGTTATGTTAAGTCTTGCTATTTTGATAATGAATTTATGAAACATGTCATCGTCTATTGATTCAATGAAATTTAGAGCTTAACCCATTCAACACCAAGTAACTGACATGGACTGGTGCATCATATTTTCAGACCAATAAATTAATAAGAAAATTACATTTGGACCAGTTCATTTATCAAAATGAGTAATTTTTGTCTAAAAATAGTAATATTACTGGCAAAAAGTGCAGATCCTGAGCAGACGGCTCGTCACGGCTCATCTGGACCTACACTTTTTATAAGCCTATTGAGAGGCATGTGGTGTTGAAAGGGTTAAACTCAAAGAGTATTGAATACTGCCAAACTTGTCACTACACGGATTCAATAATGCATGAGGTATCTCGTGAATACTGCCAAACTTGTCACTTCACGGATTCAATAATGCATGAGGTATCTCGTGAATACTGCCAAACTTGTCACTACACGGATTCAATAATGCATGAGGTATCTCGTGAATACTGCCAAACTTGTCACTACACGGATTCAATAATGCATGAGGTATCTCGTGAATACTGCCAAACTTGTCACTTCACGGATTCAATAATGCATGAGGTATCTCGTGAATACTGCCAAACTTGTCACTACACGGATTCAATAATGCATGAGGTATCTCGTGAATACTGCCAAACTTGTCACTACACGGATTCAATAATGCATGAGGTATCTCGTGAATACTGCCAAACTTGTCACTTCACGGATTCAATAATGCATGAGGTATCTCGTGAATACTGCCAAACTTGTCACTACACGGATTCAATAATGCATGAGGTATCTCGTGAATACTGCCAAACTTGTCACTTCACGGATTCAATAATGCATGAGGTATCATGAGCGGTTAATCTAATGTTGTAAACCCTTGTCTTGCAATTTCGTTTGATAAATAAACTCTCCGTTTGATAAATAAACTCTCCGTTTGATAAATAAACTCTCCGTTTGATAAATAAATAAACTCTCCGTTTGATAAATAAACTCTCCGTTTGATAAATAAACTCTCCGTTTGATAAATAAACTCTCCGTTTGATAAATAAACTCTCCGTTTGATAAATAAATAAACTCTCCGTTTGATAAATAAACTCTCCGTTTGATAAATAAACTCTCCGTTTGATAAATAAACTCTCCGTTTGATAAATAAACTCTCCGTTTGATAAATAAACTCTCCGTTTGATAAATAAATAAACTCTCCGTTTGATAAATAAACTCTCCGTTTGATAAATAAACTCTCCGTTTGATTATGTACTAATTAATTCCATAATACCGGAACACATCACACTAATCCTGCGAATATTTTCTCAAACGCATGTTTCGATTTTCTTTGTTCTGCTTCGATTTGTTGATTCACATCTTCTGAATTGGACCCACTCATGCTCCTCCGCGGCCCTTTGCGGCCCCTGTTTCTGCGTTGATAACCTCTTAGTTTTATGCAAGGGATATTAACGCGGCTTTCCGAAGCTGTTGCGCGACTACGATCGTTGTTGTTACCGTGGTCTGCTGCGTTGATGCGTACATAGCTATCTTGAGTATATTCGGCGTTGTTATCGCGATCTGAACGGTTGGTGCGTACATAGCTATCGTTACTATATTCGGCGTTGCTACTGTGGTCAGCTACACGAACGTGTTCGTCGTTATGGTGACTACGGCAGTTTTGGTTGTCGTTGTCAGCCACGAGCATGTGTTCTTTGCTCTCGTCAATAGTAGCAGTCTCGTTATCTCCATCATGTTCGCACATGCGTACAACTCTATCCGTTTGCCGCTCTCTACTCTCACTATTGTGATATTGCTGTCGACTTACACTATCACCATATTGATCGGTGCTGACAGCTTGCTCTGCATTGTTTCTATGTTCTAGTTTGTACCGACTTGTTTCTTCTGCACGTTTGAAGTTGCTGTGGCTGTTATCAAATACACTATCATTGTCCTCATCAATACTTGTCTGTGCAAAGAACTGACTGAGTCTGCTTTGATCAAGACTATTGTAATCCGCAGTGTTAGTATCGCGGAAGGAGTGTCTATATTCAATGGGTGGGTCATCTTGCAGATGTGTATTGTGGTATGCATGGGTCATCACATTGAGAAAGTACATCCTCATTTTCAAATTAAAGAAATCGTTTGAGCCGGTTTTCTTTCCGCTGGGTGCCTTTTTATCAACCCTTGAAGTGTCTGTAACGTTGTAGTGGTGAGAGTAATATCGTCTGCAATAACTAAGGTTGCTTGGTGGCTCGCTCAAGCATCGTTGACTCCCTTCCGCCGTGATCCGACTTTTCGAAATACTAATATCTGAGTCGTCGAAAATATAGTTTGGTTTCTTTTGCCGAATTTTCTTAACTTCTCGTTTCAGTCTTCGAGTTTGTTGTGTATGGACTTTCTCGACGTCACGGCGATATTTTTCGATTAGTTTGTCTTGAAGTGAAAGCCTGGTGTCCAATTGAGTGTTTGCAACCCGAATTCTTTCAAGCACAATGGCATCGAGTCTGTCGTGAATGCTTGTCTGGATATTGTTGTTTACCGGCGGGCTCAACGGAAGGTTTATGTCCATTGTCGTCTGTTGTTTTGGTTATGGTTTTGCTATTGGATATACCTTCTGGTATGTTGTCATTTGCTTTATAATAATCCTTTTCTTCTGAACGGTGAGATGCACTGTTTGGTGTTATGAGGTTGGTTGTAAATCCAAAGAGAAAGAATACATTAAACTGAATCAAACTAACGTACTACTGTTCCTTTACTGCATTGCTGGAGCATACGACATGCGTCTAACCGTAACTGTTTGTAGTTGATATTTGAGCGCGAATACTAGCGTGTTTGTTTTATTTACGCTTATAAAACGACACTAGCATTCCTGTATCAATCCTTTACACTGACTGCCTCTCGATGGGGGCAGATAGGATTGTGCCGTAAGTCGGTGCCTTAATCCCGAATATTTAATGTGCTTATTTATTCACTGATAGTTACCGATCAATGACATAGATTCGCTGGTTTCCCAATAGAACTAGTAACAAATGTCTATACAGCTATTATTTGGTGTACGCAGTTTTTAACAGTTATGTTTAAATTAGTTAAATTGGTTCTTAAGATTAATTGATTTTTTGGAGAGAGTAAAGACACACATTTCAATCTTCTATTCCTGTCCTTCCGTATCGCAGCACATCTGTTCAATCAAGTCTTCTTCAAACGCAATACTCATTCTTTATTCCGATTTTTCATTTCATGGAGTAAGCACTAGTTGAGGATGATATAGCAAGAAACATATCTTGCAGTATCCAAAGTGTCCAAACATTTAAATATTATATGTATTATCTGTGTTTATATTCTATATTATTATTATCCAAAGCTTTTCCAGATTTCAAGTAGATATCTGTTATAGTTCACTCCGTTGTAATCGATTGCACGTTCTGGCCAATCTCATATATATGATAAATGGATTCCACAAATCTCCATAGCCTCCCAAAATCAATGCTCCTATCTCAACGCCGTGTTTATTTAGATTGTTAGAATATTTACGAAATCCACACATTTTACAATACGTTACGGACACCCATCATTATAAAATCCCAAATATACAACGGTGCCTTTCTTTGCAAATAGCAGTACAGTACATTGTATCTTTATCACGATCTCAAATAACATATGAATTAATGAAATTTTCTAAAGGCGCGGAAAAAATGGTCACAATGAAAATGGATATTAAGTTTCGCGATCTTATGCCACATTATTAAATGTCATTCAATTTAATTGGGATATTATGTATATAAATAATACACGATGACTCGCAAAGGAACCGCGGAATATTTAATCATCAATTAAGACTTCTCAAATAATGTAATATTCTCTCTTTCCTTTACAATATTGTGGCCTTACAGCTTATTCTATTTATTGTTCAAATATTAAAATTGAGAACAGTTGTAACGCCTTCAAAGGAAATTTAAAACTAATCGTAAATTAATAATGCAGAATGTCAATTTCTAACGGACAAGGTGAACTGACAATACGAAGTAGCGATTTATTTCAATAAATTGAGAGGAAAGCATAAATCTTGTATCACAATATTAACTCGACATATATTATTTGGATCAACTTTTATATAAATGTTCAAACCATGGATCTGTAAAGAAATTAAAGATGACATATGCGAGATTTTAAAAAATTTGTCTGACAACTAAAGGATCGTACATGGAATAATTGTGGGTAGAATAATTCTTATACACTGAACCGAATTTCTAAACGTCCACCTAATAAATTGTGAGTTTAGGGTAACGGGTCTGTGTATTAGTCCAAATACTGGTAGTCTATTGTTATCCACCATACTCTATCAATGTACACTAAGAAAACACCAATTTATTGTCATGGCTGACCAAGCGGAACGGAAGGTTGGAATCCTAAGTTTTGGCATGAGGACCACGTGCACGGCATGGTGAGTGCTCAATTTGATTGCAATTTATTCTATGTGCGACCCGTAACCGAAAAAACATAAAATATGGCGAGAATGACCATTGAGGAAAGCGGGCGAGCCGTCGGTATGCTTGATACAGGCACTTCTATCAGACAGGTATGTTCAGCGTTGTAATTAAATTCGATATTTCAAGTACATTTTGTAATGAATCATACAATGTCATATTTTAATATCATTCTAAATCATTTCCATCGTGTTTCCAGGTTGCACGACTTTTCAACAGACGGCATTCTACTATGGTCTTTACTTGTTGATTGTCCTCAACTGTTATACAACATCAGGTGGACGTTTAGAAATTCGGTTCAGTGTATTGTTGATGAGTATGCCTATTTCGTGTTCAAGTTGCTGCTGTTGCTGCTGTTATTGCTAAAATTAGTGATGTTATGTGGTCGTCGTCGTCGTTGTTGTTGTCATCCACGTCGTCGTTGTTGTTGTCGTCATCCACGTCGTTGTTGTTGCTGTTGTTGTTGTTGTTGCTGTTGCTGCTGCTGCTGCTGCTGCTGCTGCTGCTGCTGCTGCTGCTGCTGCTGCTGCTGCTGCTGCTGCTGCTGCTGCTGCTGCTGCTGCTGCTGCTGCTCTGCTGCTGCTGCTGCTGCTGCTGCTGCTGCTGCTGCTGCTGCTGCTGCTGCTGCTGCTGCTGCTGCTGCTGTTGTTGTTGTGGCTGAAATTGGTGCTTATGTATGCAAAATACATGGTCAAAATAGGTCCTTTACTATATAGTATATTCGCGACAAACATATGATACATGTTACTCCCATTAACCCTGTCCTTACTGTATAAACTATTCGGAGTAAGAACACGCAAGGAATCTATATTTTGAACTTGAGGTATACATACATGTGGTAATGGTATCTTGCCGAAACGAAATGCAAGACAGCTGTGAACATGAATACATACGCAGAACAGAATGAGCTCTACTGAGTGATACAATTATTCTAGTTATTTTAGCTCGATTGCAAAACACGTTCTTACAACTTATATTAATCACTCTAGAGACCTCATTTCTGACGGATATGCACTCCACGACGGAGAGAGAAGAGGCAACGTGGAATTTAAACATCTTGCCTAAGGGTACAGTCGTAACGGCTCCAGCGACGCTCGAACTCCTAGCGTTTCGCACCTGAAACGAACGCTCTACCACTGCGCTATCACGACTTCCACTTTATAATTGTTGTAGTTCAATGTTACAGAAAATATTGTTTAAGTGTCACACTGTTTATATGGCACGTTGTGTATACGGTCGTATTGTGTAATTCTGTTAATACATGTCTACCCTATAATCGATGGGAAATGGATGTCTGGTATTGGGGGAGTGGTAGCTTCCGTCGCGTTCCTATCTGACCCCACACAATGAAGACACGTGAACACGTTCTTGGGATCCAACCTTTGTTTGATCGCCAGCAGCCTGTCGTAATGGCCGCCCCAATAGGCTGTCTTCCAAGCTGGTAAGTAGGCCGATGGTTCGTTGAAGTAGGTTCCCTTCCCGTGCTTAATGAAGCCGGTGATGAATGTTTCTGCTAATGCGATGATTGGTTTATCGGAAAACGCACTGTCCCATGACATACCACATGACATGGACATGACTCCTGACCGGAAGTTGGGGTTCATAGCCGTTGAATCAGGGTTTGTAATCTTCATCTTTCCTGAATATATATAGGACGTATTTATGGTTAGCTACAGCCTATATATGTATATTAGGCGATTGCAAACATGCGAACATATTGAAGCGAACTGCTCTATTTAGGATTTATTCTAGAGTCAAAAATGGGCAAGGTGGGTCAAAAAAGGGACAGCGTGGGTCAGAAAAGAGGCAAGGTGTATTTTGAGTCGCGATGAGTTATTTTGGAATCGGCCACTAGAAAACGTTGCTATCTTACGGTGATTGATCAAAGAGGCATTAAATATTGGTTTAAAGGGGACACGTATTCTAAGTTATATAGGTCTGCCCGCCGAAGGCACTCACCTGTTAAGGGATATATATCAAATAGATAAAAATAAAAGAAACAGACGGATATGTAGTCCAGTGGTAACACGTTGGACTGGTAATCCAGGGATCGCAGGTTCGATCTCCGTCTGACCCTAATAAAATTAACAGTCTTTCAGATGGGGACGTTAAACCGAGGTATTGTGTCAGTGCTGTACACCGTGCACGTAAAAGAACCAGAGGAGACTCTGGAATGGGTCTCTGTCTGTATCATGCACTATCCTCCAAAATCTAAAATAACTAATATCTTCAGGAGGCGTCGCTCATATGGGCAACCGGTAGCGACGATAAATAAACGTAAAACGCATAAAAGAAGCAAAAAAAAAAAAGAATAAATCTTTTCTTAAAAAAGGCAGATGGGCGGGCGTATAGGGCACAATGGCGACGCTAAAAAGGACAGGGCGGCAGTCCGCTCTAGAAAAAAACATACTATTTTACAAAAATGATTAATACTTTCATGTTAATCAATTGCTCGTTGTACTTCCCAAATAATGTGTTTCTTTTGTTTGTGGGTTGGTTTAAAGTCGCACCAATAGCTTAGGTCACGTGGCGACTCTTCAGAGCTCTATTATTGGAGGAGGAATACGGCGCATGTTTATTAGTTGCAATACTGAGCTTATGTGGGGAAACATTACACCATATAATAGAAAATTATATTCTGTATAAAGCCGATGTAGTGTCGCTTTAATGTCTAATTTAATCATACATAGTGCTGTCTATTTCTATTTTCAATGACCAGTACAAACATATGTACAAACACGTATTAATGTAAGTATGTATTTGATGTGACACATATGATTTATCTCCCTTGATAAATACTCTCCAATCTCCCTGTCCGCCATTACGGAAAATAACCTCAATGAAATAGTGATCCATTTAGACAGTAAACTATCGCACACGTATGCCTTATCAACGGGGTATTGGACGACAGTGTGTTGTGGTCAATTGCAGTAAGTAATAATCACAATGAGAGATATCGATTAGTTACTTCCCCATAATACTCTAAAATAGATAGGTCATATTAAGTGTTTTCCTCTGTTTTTATCGTTGTTTCCTTTGCACAACATGCTAGCAATTTTATTCCACTATCGCTTCTTATGATCATTACATTACTATATATCTACACATTTCCTACAGTATTTATATGCACTGAGTACTTAGTTCTAGAACAATGTTATCAGTTAATTAATACGATTTTGATAAAATCACATTTATCATACCGCAATATATGGTTAGTGAACAACGTTAAAAACAAAGGATTCCAACTAAAAGGACATATTTACATTTTTGAATAAATCAGACTTTGTCTGCCAAGGGAGGAAATAGAAAATAAGAGATGTTTCATATTGGCTTAAGCTTGGCGTTATAGCAGCCAAAAGACCTGGCAGTAATAAGGAAAGCAGAACATGTTTGAGAACACTGATTATTATACTAAATGTAAAATAAATTACTTATGAAATGTATGTATTACCTCCAATTAGCGCGCCGGTACAACCTATACCAGCCTGTAGGAGAGGGATGGTTGGGTTTTGGAACATACTGTACATGAAGTCGTAGTACCCAGGTGTAAATGTATCTGGCTGAAGCAGACTGTTGAAAATGTACGATCTATAGTACAATGCATCGTGCGCCTGTATTTCGTATTCCAGAAAGTTTGAAACATTTTGGAATGAACACATTGTGGCGAATTTCGACAAAAACGGGTCGATTGTATGGAACGAAGGCGATCCCCATTCTCCAAAATGATTGAGAACCAACAAAATAGTTCCTCGTGTCGATGCATTAGGATTGTTGCCTGATGTTATAATTTCATATCCGCCCCATTCTGGCGCTAGAGAGGTGCTTGCGAGGTGATCAAAGGTCGTCAGGACCGATCTACCGACGTCACGCCCTTGTGCATCAAAAACAGGAGAATAGCATACCACCCGGACCATTTTAGAATCATAGTGCAGTTTGAATGTGAACGCCGTCACGATTCCGAAAGTAGATCCGCCTCCTCCACGAAGAGCCCAAAAAATGTCCGAATCGGACGTATACAACGATTGTCCGGTTTCCGTGTCTATTACCGTCGTTCCGCTTTCATTGACATAAATTAATGATCCATCTGGCGACACCATTTCTACCTCGAGCAGATTGTCTATCGCTAGTCCGAACATTCGTCCGATTGGAGAGTGACCTCCCCCTAGAGTATAGCCGCCCATTGACACCGTGTGGGCGGAACCACCAACAATAACTCGTCCTATTTTGTTGGTCTGAAATGTAGATTTAATTTATTTTAGTCTCCATAAAAATTAAGCTTCGTATGGAATGATCCATTCCTCAGATATGGCACTTAAAAAATATAAACAGGTAATATTGAGAGAACTTTGGTAAATAAATGTTTCTGATGTATTTCGGCATGTTAAAATCGAATATTTTGAAATTTAATTAAACAAAATGGCCGCAAAAATAAAGTTAAAACTCCCATAGGGCGATAGAGACATGCTATTGGTGGTAGTAATCTAAGATTGTGTACATGTACATTCCAGTATAGTGAGGTAACCTAATGAACTCAAAGATTAAAAACTACGCGTACACGATTGTGTATTTGTGAAGCTACGATGTAGCAGCAGAAAGCTGATCTACTCGAGACGGCGGCCATTGCTACCGGACAATGTAGACATCTCTAGACTGTTATTGTGCTAGTTGCTGATGATGATATATCATTAGTTTTAATAAATACTCCATGAGTTCCCACCATAATGCAATGAAAGACAGCGATCAGTTACTGCCCCTCGATACTCTTCAAAGAAGATATAATTATATTGATCCTCTTAATCGGTTTCCTCTGTTTTTATCGTTGTTTCCTTCGCACAACATTTTATAAATATTCATCCACTTTCTCATCTTATGATTATTAAATTACTAAATCTGGAATAGTTATCCTACGGTATATCCAATGGGTACTATACCGTAAAAATGATATCATTTAATTAACGTTGATTTGATAGAATAATATGTATCATACACAGGCACCAGACACAAATTATTTTTGTTGGCCTATGGTCATATAGTAATTAATGTTATTATTTTATTTTTTTGGACTATGGTCTTATAGTGTGTAATGTTAGTAAACTTTAGTAAACATTGCTTACTATATGACCATAGGCCAAAAAAAAAATATTTTGTTGTGTCTGCACCAGACTGTGGTATCATACCTAAACAGCTGGTTAGGGACCAAAAGAAAAGCAAAGGATTCCAACTAAACTGACCACAGTACATTTCGGGATAAAGCGGACATTATCTGACAAGGTAATAGAAAAACCATGTCGCTCATCAGTTCAATATTACGCAATTATGAATTACTGACCTCATTATAGACGCGTAGCCATGCATTTCCACTCTGTGCAGTTACCTCCCCTGCTGCATTCCGGTTTGAATTCAATTTGAACTTCAAATCTGTCATATTACCCAGGTTTATCTGCAAGGAACCATCCCAGGTTGCGCGTCCAATATAGTCGTGTCCAGAAGATCGAATTGTAATCTTTATGTTATACTTGTTGGCGAATTTAACGGCAAATATGACGTCATCAACGGTAGCTGCCATGATGACGAAATATGGTAATTTCGTGACCCGTGTGTTGATCATGAGAATTAGGTCGTGGTATTCCTTATTGTATGCATTATAGACTGTTCCTTGTATATTTTTGTAGAGTTCCAGCATTTGGTCCAGGCTTGGCCAGCAACTCGCTCCCGGGCGACAATAGGAATCGCACTGTTCCGAAGCACGTGTAACGGTTGCTAAGGAACATGTTAAAGATGCAACTATCGGCAGTAGAAACAATGCACGCATGTTTCAGCTGATGCCTTCCTAAAACGTAGATAAACATTCATAAAGTATAATGTATATTGCTCTGCCAGGGATATTGGATAAACAAACGTACGCAATGCGTGAGCATGTTCAACGTTTTCTGGATGTCGATTCGTACTCGATTATATTCATTCTTAACAGAGAGGGTGACCCCTGAATCCCGAATACTTCTTATTTTTTCAGTGGGTCCCGAATACCACCTTATTTTTTCGCTGAATCCCGAATACTTTTTAACCAGTTTTAAACGTTAACACATTGAAAACACGCCTCCAAGAACATTTTGTCTGTTTACAGTAGTGCAAATGGTAAAATTGTTTATAAGGGAAGTAACCCTGGACATTATCTAAAGTCCGAATAGATCGTATAGGTCCGTACATCAACAATTTACGTTTTATACACATACAATCGCTTTTGAAGCATGTTTCGTGGTATTGTTGTCGTTAAATTGGTAATAGAACGTAGATTATTGTCCAAGAAAACAATTTATATTGGAAATCTTGCGTACTGAATACCAAAAGATGTTTTTATTGCATACCGCGTACGACGCTCTTGTGTCCCGAATACGGACTAAATAGGCCCTGAATCCCGCGTAACAAAAGGGGGGTGTCACCCTCAACAGAGGCGTTGGTGTAAATCTTTATAATTAGTTAGGCTTTTTTATTTTACAACGAAGCAAATTCTAACAGTTTATATTAATCACTCTCGTTGGTGCGGATGAAAGCTTAATTGTGGTCATTCAGGTGGGAGGAAACCGGAGTACCCGGATAAACCCACCTGTCCGATCTGGCGACCATCGTACCATCTCACATTCTTCCCGGTCCGAGGATTGAACCCGGGTTGCATTGGCGAGAAGCGAGCGCGTTAACCACTGCGCTAATCGGACAGTCTTTATAATTCAATTTGTATTGTATATACGAATACGGGCTATATTTCCATCTCATGCCATACTATTTTATATTTCACACGGAATTATGGCAAAACTTGTTGGTTCCAAATAATATTTAAATTTTAAGAACATCCATGCATATATGTTGCGGTGCGGACTTAGTCGCCATTGTGAAGATTGTGTATGTATAAGCAGGACGGCTAGCTCAGTCGGTAGTCGTCCTGTAAGCGAATGGTCCCGGGGTCGAATCCCGGGTTTGGTTGCACATATTTCTCAAAATCAGATAGTAACGTAGACGTATAACAATTAATTGCATGTATGCATCCATGGTTGCATGGAGATATGTAAATATATAGCATGCCGACAGCAGTGACGTAGCTGGCCCTGAATTGTTGTACACGCCCGGCGATAGAGATCATGATTTGGGGCATCTAACACAAATAGTATGTTGACTTTACAACGCATCTGGCGAGTTCTCACCTCCTGTATTTTCCAAAGTAATAAGATCACAAGCAAATCGATAGCTAAACCTTTCAAGTGTGTACTCAAATGCCTGTTGTTTGTTCCCGATTGCATACTGTACACTATGTTTCCCGGGAACATGTGCAAGCCCGGGCATTGTGGCGTAAAGTTAGCTACGCCATTGCCGACAGTAACAACAGAAAAGGAAAACAATACAAGACAGCTTCCATCATACATTCAAGCATACATTGCTTTATTGTTATCATTAATCGTATCAATAGTTGTGTCCACAACACGTAGGAATTAACAATAGCAATTAACTGTTGTGAGTGAGACCCACATAACTCCTTCGCCATGAGCTTAGGGCCATCCTCCCACGCCTACCCCCCTTCGCCATGAGCTTAGGGCCATCCTGCCACGCCTACCCCCCTTCGCCGTGAGCTTAGGGCATGCTCCTACGCCTACCCCCTCCTCGCCGTGAGCTTAGTGTCATCCTCTCACGCCTACCCCCTCCTCGCCGTCAGCTTAGGGTCATCCTCCCACGCCTACCCCCCTTCGCCGTGAGCTTAGGGTCATCCTCCTACGCCTACCCCCCTTCGCCGTGAGCTTAGGGTCATCCTCCCACGCCTACCCCCCTCGCCGTGAGCTTAGGGCCATGCTCCCATGCCTACCAATCGCCGTGAGCTTAGGGTCATCCTCCCACGTCTACCCCCTCAAATATACGTCACGGTGTCAAACCCGGTCGTGCGGTCCTACGAAAGAAGCAAAGAAAATGCAATAGAAATTGAAATATAGTTGTTAGATTCCTACCTTCGAGTGTATGAGCAGAACACACGAGAGTCCAGGTGATAGTGAATCCAACAACATACCGCTGACTTGCAAAATACGTTTTAAATGTTGTAATGCCTAGATTTAAAGCAGACATGTCATACAGTTGCATATCACGTCAGTGCTATATACGTCCACAATCCTGATTTATGTAATTTGCCATTTTCTAAATTAATTTAGTCCATTTTGCCTGATTTACTTATTCTTACGGATGGGTACAAGACAGGCCCGTAGCCACACTGAGGCACACCGAGGAACTTGGCAATTGCCTCGGTTAAAATGTCCAAAGCAACCAAACAATAAATGAAAAATTAAATAAATAAATTACAAACATATCTCTGCTGTATAAAATGTTGACTGCTAGAGAGCTGAAAGGCCAGTACATAATTATACGTCTAAAATCATTAAATCAGAAAATGCAGGACATTGCTTCTATACCCCAACAATTTTAAGGGGAACATGCCCCCGGACCCCCTAGATTGCATCGGTTGAAATTGCCTCTGGCTACGGTACTGCAAGACCACTCGCTTGTGTGTTGTAGCACAGTGATACAATCTTGTCTGCATAAAACAAGAATGCTATTTTCACTATATACACAGACGGATCTGTAGTCCAGTGGTTAACACGCTGGACTGGTAATCCAGAGATCGCAGGTTCGATCCCCCGTCTGACCCTAATACAATTAACAGTCTTTCAGATGGGGCGTTAAACTGAGGTCTCGTGTCGGTGCTTTACACCGTGCACGTAAAAGAACCAGAGGAGGCTCTGGAATGGGTCTCTTTCTGTACCATTGCACTATCCTCCAAAATCTAAAATGACTAATCTCTTCAGGAGGCGTCGCTCATATGGGTAACCGGTAGCGACGATAAATAAACGTAAAACACACACACTATATACAGTGTGGCTAATAGCGATCCTTTCATATAAGCGGATTTGGAGGGCCTGTAGATCTGACTTGAAGATTTCCAGGGAGAGACTTGCAACAACAGTTTGGCACCAAGTACTTCCGGCCATGACCGAGCATGGTGGCGACAATAGAGTGAGAATAATACAAGTGCAAGCCCTTTACCCTGAGGAACACCCGACCGATGGAGCTGTGCTGGGTCTTTCACAAATATAATTTCAATCAATGTTTTGTACCATCAATAGAGTGCGGGAGTTGTGCACACGGGTAGAAGCACCGACTGACTGAGAAAGGCAGCTACGAAGAGAGCAGATAGCTGCCCAACTGGCATAGCAATCATGAAGTTATCGTGCATAGATCACGTTTAGAATGTTTTATTAAAGTTGTCATAGAAACAGTAATATGGTGTTTAAATATACTGTCAAATTACGTACATGTAGGCCTATATTGAAATCATGTTTCTAGAGTTTCGAACATATGTTCTCGAAAAGAAAATTTGATATTACCAGGGTTTAGAATATTTATTTTTAGTGAGTACCGCATGATACGAGACGGCTACATTAAATTGCTTGTCTCAAAAATATATCTGTTGTCGAGGACCAAGACTGATACTGTATCTACCATTTAGTCGGATTTCATTGGACAAATACCGGACAACACCCACGTTTTTGTGTAGCTATCTGGCTTTGCATATTAACAAAACGAACAGCAAGAAAGTGTAAGGCTTGTGTAAAATATTTCATAGTTGCCCCTGTGATGTTGGTAATTTGTTAAAGTAGGCGCGTAACCGCCTATACGCAAGTACGCAGTGGCGTCCACATCATTTTCAAAACAAAAAAAGTTTCTACTCTACAGACTAGTAGACTACCTGTGGTAATGTATATAGACTAGAGTAAGAGCGCCATAGACAACACGAACAGGGCCTTGTACCCAGATATATATACATGTCTGGTTGTACTAATTACCATGCCTGTATCTACGGCTACTGCTGAGAGGTCGTTCAGTGTCATGCATAGAGTTAAGTACTAGTTACGATCTACTATGACAACTGAGCGTCTCTCTGGCCTAGCCATGCTACATAGCTATAGGCACGAACAAATTGACATTGACACTGTAATGACAACATTTGCCTCCCGGAAGGAGAGAAAACTTGACTTTCTTTAAAGACCTTTATGGAGTTCAACTGTCTGTATCTATGTAAGTCTACGGACTATTAAAATCTCAACCCTCATTTACCAGTACATTAATAATTACAGCGTAGAGTACAGTACGTTAACAGTGTTCCTGGTAAGCTCCAGTACTAAGCAGTTCTTTGCAAGTAAAAGCACAAGTATAGGCACAAGCAGGTAGATCTACCTACATGTAGATGCACTCCCTTTTCATACACATACCCAGCTAAAGATATGAAACTCAGACGATGCACTGATGTACAGTATAGTTCAGACATTTTTACAAATTGCCGCATAAAAAACATACGTTTTCCAAGTGTATTTATCGGAATATAATTAGTTCTCAGAGTCGCCAGAGTGCACCAAATGACATCCAGGTTTTAAAAGTTTTATGGGGGGTGATGCCCCCAGACCCCCTACACTACTCGCACCTTCGGTGCTCGTTTGGAGTCCACATCAAAATTGGCTGTGTACGCCCCTGTAAAGTTATTGTTTGACGTCACAGATCGCACGTTGTCAATCATACCTAGCGGTGCATTGGTACCGGAGAACTAAAATTCGTTTATTCGACCCACACACACTTTAAATGTAGCTTGAATAATGCCTGTATATAGAGAATATTGGGTTACTGTCTTATACATTTTAATTTATTGGGCGAGTTAAAGAACATTTTACGAGCCTAATAAATTAAAATTTATGAGACAGTAATCTAATATTCTATTTATCTTCTGATGAAAAAAAAGTGTTAGAGAAGAGAGCTTATCGAATAGTTATGAACTGGAGATTATCATACAATCGGGACCCCTGTGATGACGATATATGTGTGTTAGCGATGACGATATATGTGTTAGCGATGACGATATGTGTGCTAGCGATGACGATATGTGTGTTAGCGATGACGATATGTGTGCTAGCGATGACGATATGTGTGCTAGCGATGACGATATGTGTGTTAGCGATGACGATATGTATGTTAACAATGACGATATGTGTGCTGGCGATGACGATATATATGTTAGCGATGACGATATGTGTGCTATCGATATGTATGTGTGTTTGCGATAACGATATGTGTGCTAGCGATCACGATATGTCTGTTAACAATGACGATATGTGTGCTAGCGATGACGATATGTGTGCTAGCGATCACGATATGTGTGCTAGCGATAACTTTATGTGTGCTGGCGATGACGATATGTGTGTTAGTGATGACGATATGTGTGTTAACAATGACGATATGTGTGCTAACGATGACGATATGTATGTTAACAATGACGATATGTGTACTAGCGATCACGATATGTGTGTTAACAATGACGATATGTGTGCTAGCGATGACGATATGTGTGCTAGCGATAACGATATGTGTGCTAGCGATGACGATATGTGTGTTAACAATGACGATATGTGTGCTAGCGATAACGATATGTGTGCTAACGATCACGATATGTGTGCTAGCGATGACGATATGTGTGCTAGCGATCACGATATGTGTGCTAGCGATCATGATATGTGTGTTAACAATGACGATATGTGTGCTATCGATAACTTTATGTGTGTTTGCGATAACGATATGTGTGCTAGCGATCACGATATGTGTGTTAACAATGACAATATGTGTGCTAGCGATACCGATATGTGTGCTAACGATCACGATATGTGTGCTAGCGATCACGATATGTGTGTTAACAATGACGATATGTGTGCTAGCGATAACGATATGTGTGCTAACGATCACGATATGTGTGCTAGCGATGACGATATGTGTGCTAGCGATCACGATATGTGTGCTAGCGATCACGATATGTGTGTTAACAATGACGATATGTGTGCTAGCGACCACATATCACATATCACTGTCGGTGGAATTTTCACCCAAACCAAACATAGTACGTGGGTGTATGTAATTAATCTTAAGGAACGTATTCCTGTCTTATTCTTGAATACAATATTGTTTACACGAAACCAAACATGCATATTATTACAATACAGCTTTAAATGTGCCAATGTCTCAAAATCCCAACTTAATGTACGTTGCTATGCAACTATCCACTTGGGTTCTTCATGTATAAACAGATTGACCATTGAGTTAGCTAATGCCCCTGTATGCAACGTTCCAGATATCAATGTGACATGCAATGCAACTATCCACTTGGGTTCTTCAAATTTAAACAGATTGACCATTGAGTTAGCTAATGCCCCTGTATGCAACGTTCCAGATATCAATGTGGCGTGCAATGAGACTATCCACTTGAGTTCTTCATGTATAAACATATTGACCATTGAGTTAGCTAATGCCCTGCAACGTCAATGTGACATGCTATGCAACTAAGATACCAATGTGGCATGCGATGCAACTATCCAC
This sequence comes from Archivesica marissinica, assembly GCA_014843695.1. NCBI lineage: Eukaryota > Metazoa > Mollusca > Bivalvia > Venerida > Vesicomyidae > Archivesica > Archivesica marissinica. Next base: position 6,838,764 of record CM026401.1, on the reverse strand, counting down.
TTGGGTTCGTCATGCTTAAACAGATTGACCATTGAGTTAGCTAATGCCCATGCAATGTTCCAGATACCAATGTGGCATGCAATGCAACTATCCACGTGGGTTCTTCATGCTTAAACAGATTGACCATTGAGTTAGCCAATGCCCCTGTAGCGTTCCAGATATCAATGTGGCATGCTATGAGACTATCCACTTGGGTTCTTCATGTATGAACAGATTGACCATCGAGTTAGCTAATGCCCCTGCAACGTTCCAGATATCAATGTGGCGTGCTATGCGACTATCCACTTGGGTTCTTCATGTATGAACAGATTGACCATCGAGTTAGCTAATGCCCATGCAACGTTCCAGATATCAATGTGGCATGCTATGAGACTATCCACTTGGGTTCTTCATGTATGAACATATTGACCATTGAGTTAGCTAATGCCCCTGTATGCAACGTTCCAGATATCAATGTGGCATGCTATGAGACTATCCACTTGGGTTCTTCATGTATGAACATATTGACCATTGAGTTAGCTAATGCCCCTGTATGCAACGTTCCAGATATCAATGTGGCATGCTATGAGACTATCCACTTGGGTTCTTCATGTATGAACATATTGACCATTGAGTTAGCTAATGCCCCTGTATGCAACGTTCCAGATATCAATGTGGCATGCTATGAGACTATCCACTTGGGTTCTTCATGTATGAACATATTGACCATTGAGTTAGCTAATGCCCCTGTATGCAACGTTCCAGATATCAATGTGGCATGCTATGAGACTATCCACTTGGGTTCTTCATGTATGAACATATTGACCATTGAGTTAGCTAATGCCCCTGTATGCAACGTTCCAGATATCAATGTGGCATGCTATGAGACTATCCACTTGGGTTCTTCATGTATGAACAGATTGACCATCGAGTTAGCTAATGCCCCTGCAATGTTGCAGATATCAATGTGGCGTGCTATGAGTGAGCTGAACTCGATGGAATGCTTCGTTCAATGTGGCGTGCTATGAGTGAGCTGAACTCGATGGAATGCTTCGTTCAATGTGACATGCTATGAATGAGCTGAACTCGGTGGAGTGCTTCGTTCAATGTGGCGTGCTATGAGTGAGCTGAACTCCATGGAGTGCTTCGTACAGTTATCCAACTGTGACGTTACCTCAATAGAAGAAATTTCAAACGTCTTCATTTCAGTTTTACATGGTTGGAAAATGTTGGTATTAACGACAGATGGTCCTAGTATTAGCGAGAAGGAGACTGACATACCGACAGTAACAACGAAGCTGTGCTGAACACTTGGGCCATATCAAAGACAATCAAGGATTGTAACGGGATGGGCCGCAAAACTTTATCACAATAACCAACGAGACACACGAGGACGGCAACGAGGACGGCAACGACTCCGGCGATAAACAAAAACGACGTCTTCTCCGGAATCTGTGTCTCCGGGAATATAAACAACAGTGGTTGCGTAGTCCAGCCTTAAACAACAGTTGGGGCTCTAACGTCCCCCAAATCCTTACCAGGAATATATGTCCTGGGGAAGAAGCTTGACTTCAAGCAAAAGTAAATATCCTCGCATTTACCGACCTCTTAGTGGTCAAAATAACACAATCGTGTGTGTGTACTGAATGTTTGAAAATGACAATGGACGTCTGGTATGAATCTTTGTTGTGTGTACCAGGTCTACCCTATAATCGACGGACGATGGACGTCTGGTATTGATGGAGTGGTCCTTTCGTTCATAATAGTATCAGACCCCACACAGTGAAAACATGTCAACACGTTCGCTGGATCCCACTTCTGTTTGATCGCTAGAAGTCTGTCGTAATGACCGCCCCAATATGCTATCTTCCAGTCCGGCAAATAGACGGACCCTTCGTTGAAATATGTGCCATTGCCGTGTTTGATGAACCCTGCGGTCAGTTCTTCTGCCAATGCAATGATTGCTTTATCTGAAAACGGACTGTTCCACGACATATAACAGGCCATAGACATGACTCCTTTCCGGAAGTTGGGGTTCATCGCTGTGGAGTCCAGGTCTGCAATATTCATGTTTCCTGTACAAAGAATACATAATGCACGCATTAACATTAATTCAACGCGATCAGCTACGTCTCAATATACACATAGCTTAACCATAGGTTATTAGAGTGTGTTTTACGTTTATTTATCGTCGCTACCGGTTGCCCATATGAGCGACGCCTCCTGAAGATATTAGTCATTTTAGATTGTTGGACGATAGTGCAATGATACAGAGAGAGCCCCATTCCAGAGTATCCTCTGGTTCTTTTACGTGCACGGTGTAAAGCACCGACACGAGACCTCGGTTTAACGTCCCTTATATGGGCAACCGGTAGCGACGATAAATAAACGTAAAACACACACATAAAACAAACACTTTACTTTACACTTTTTATACACATTAGTCCGTTATTCTTTAACCTTTCTATTGAATACGAGTTAATTAGAATCATGCTTGTATATGGTACAATAAAGAGGTATCCCTGATTCTAACACATACAGTCTACACCCGTTATGTCGAATTCCGTCGGACCGAACAAAATACTTCGACATAACAGAAGCTTGACTTAACGAAATTCGATATAAACAGAGTCAGTTATATGTAAAATGATAGTGTTTGAAACGGGACTTTGATCCGACTTCGAGATAACCGGAGAATTCGACCTAACCGACTTTGACATAGCGGATGTAGACTGTACATAGGATAATAATAATAATAATAAATAATAATAATAATAATAAATACTTTATTTTACGAGAGAACTCATTTAGCAAAAGTTAATCTACCATGAGGTCCTCAACATATATATTGTACCATATTTTCAACTACAACTATAGAAGCGATTTGTAGTCCAGTGGTAACACGTTGGACTAGTAATCCAGGGATCGCAGGTTCGATCCCCCGCCTGACCCTAATAAAATTAACAGTCTTTCAGATGGGACGTTAAACCGAGGTCTCGTGTCGGTGCTTTACACCGTGCACGTAAAAGAGCCAGAGGAGACTCTGGAATGGGTCTCTGTCTGTATCATGCACTATCCTCCAAAATCTAAAATAACTAATCTCTTCAGGAGGCGTCGCTCATATGGGCAGCCGGTAGCGACGATAAATAAACGTAGAACACACAACTACTACTATTACTACATGTACTAATATAATTATTATAAATATTACCTCCAATCAATATTCCGCTACAAACAATCCCCGTCTTTAGCATTGGTATGGCTGGATCTTGGAACATTTTGTATAGGAAGTTATAGTATTCTGGTGTGAATGTCTCTAGATGGTGCAAGCTGCCGAAGCTATAATATCTATAGCTTGTTTCGCCTTTCCCCTTTAGTTCAAACTCCCTGGCGTACTCCAGAAAATTTGAAACATTTTGGAATGAACATTGTGCGGAGTAATTCGATAAAAACGGCTTTATCGTGTTGAATGATTGCGAGCCCCATTCTCCAAAATGGTTGAGTATAAGTACAATAGTCCCGGGTGTTGAAGCATTCGCATCGCTGCCTGAATTTATGATTTCATAGCCGCCCCATTCTGGCGCAAGGGAGGTGCTTGTAAGGTGATCAAAGTTCTGGAGGAACGATCTCCCGACGTCATGTCCTTGTGCGAACACAGGAGAGTAACATACAAGCCTGACCATTTTCGAATCAATATGCAGTTTGTATGTGAACGCGGTCACGATTCCAAAGGTTGACCCTCCTCCTCCACGAAGAGCCCAAAACAGATCCGAATTGGATGTATGTAACGATTGTCCCGTTTCCGTGTCTATTACCGTCGTTCCGCTTTCGTTGGCATACACAAGTGACCCGTTAGCGGCTACCATTTGTATGTCAAGTAAATTATCAATCGCCAATCCAAACTTCCGTCCGATTGGTGAGTGACCGCCTCCGAGTGTATACCCGCCCATCGACACCGTCGGGTAGGAACCACCAACAATAACTCTTCCTAATTTGTTGGTCTGAAATGTAGGAAATTCAGGATAGGTCTGTCTCTGTATATATTAAAGCCCCGTTGTGCTGCATACCTATATATTAAAGCACCATTGTGCTGCACACATATATATTAAAGCCCTAGTATGCGTTTACTTAGAATGTGCTGTACACAGAGATATTGCAAGGAGCGGATTATTAAATATTGAGATTATTGTCTTATATTTTCAAAATACCTGCAAAATTTGGAAACTATGGTCACATATGAACCTACTTTTGTGAAATTACCATTTGAAAATTATCTCCCTTGTTGGATAATTTTTAGCAAAATCACAAATAACTCTGTAAATGTATGGTTTACTAAAGTTAACACTAGGATAAATGGTGGTTTACTAAAGTTAACTCTAGGTTAAATGGTGGTTTACTAAAGTTAACACTAGGATAAATGGTGGTTTACTAAAGTTAACACTAGGATAAATGGTGGTTTACTAAAGTTAACGTTAGGTTAAATGGTGGTTTACTAAAGTTAACACTAGGATAAATGGTGGTTTACTAAAGTTAACGTTAGGTTAAATGGTGGTTTACTAAAGTTAACACAGGATAAATGGTGGTTTACTAAAGTTAACACAGGATAAATGGTGGTTTACTAAAGTTAACACTAGGATAAATGGTGGTTTACTAAAGTTAACACTAGGTTAAATGGTGGTTTACTAAAGTTAACACTAGGATAAATGGTGGTTTACTAAAGTTAACACTAGGATAAATGGTGGTTTACTAAAGTTAACACTAGGATAAATGGTGGTTTACTAAAGTTAACACTAGGATAAATGGTGGTTTACTAAAGTTAACACTAGGATAAATGGTGGTTTACTAAAGTTAACACTAGGATAAATGTGCATATGAATTATAGTATTATGTTGTCAACTAAAGTAGATAACGCATAACGAGACTTTAAACAATGTGTATCTAATGAGAAATCCTGGATTACGTTCCGCAGTTTCGTGTGCAATGATAAACGAATATTGTGCACGTGTATGTTTTGATATTTACATAATACAGTCAAACCTGTCTTAAGCAGCCAGTCAAGGGAGTCACAGAAAGCGGATGCTTAGCGCAGGTGGCTGCTTAATAGAGGTAAAATGTATAATAAAACAACATATCGGGAATCTAGAAACTGGCTGCTTAATACAGGTTGGCTACTTAATGGAGGTGACCACTAATGCAGGTTTGACTGTAGTTTAGCTAATATGCACGTATTATTGTCAATTTTATAATTTCATCCAAAAAAATCGATCATTTATGAAATTTGTAGTTCGAAAATTCCTATCTCAATTCTTATTCATGAATAAAACGAGGAAATGGAACAACCCCGTTGAATGTCTCTATCTGGATCTATAAAAGATCACACAAACGTATCAAAGGCTTTTCGCAAATCAAGGATTGCCCCGTCCAGTTCGAGTAGTTCACTATACGATTAGTCGCTTATCTCTTGTATTTGTCGTAGAGTGTATGCAATATATGTATGTGTTGTACATACCTTCGTTAATAAATGCTTATTACTTTATGTAGTACTTTTTGAACACCATTAATAATAATAATTTAATAATGTGATTGGTCGCCAGTTTTCTAAATTAGACAAAACACGAGTTCTTTTTAAAAATGAAAGTTGTGAATTTATGAATCCATAGAAAATGTTATTATGCTTGACCTATTTTATTCCTTATTTACGCAGAATTCACTGACCAGGACTTTACTTGTTAACCCATCGAGACATGTAGGTGAACTTTATTTGACTTCATTAGCTTAACTGCATGTTCGTCGTGCTCGGATGTCATACATTCAGTCAAACGTGCTCGAGAGACCACGTCTATTAAAAGACCAATTGTATTAAGAGACCACTATTTCCGTTTCCGTTGTTAATGAACACATTAACCTGTATTAAGAGACCACTCCTGCTTAGAGACAGCTCATTGTCCTTCCTTTGTTGGTTGTACAAGTTTGACTGTAAACCTTGGCATACATTTACTTTAGTTTCATATAGCTTGTTTTCCGACTGGGTGCTGTCCCATGTTTTCCGACTGGGTGCTGTCCCATGTTTTCCGACTGGGTGCTGTCCCATGTTTTCCGACTGGGTGCTGTCCCATGTTTATCATAATTAGATTGATATGTAGCTAACATTACCCAGTACCGTAGCAACGGCAAATTTCAACCGAGGAAATATTGGGGGTCTGGGGGCATGTTCCCCCTTAAAATTGCATAGAAACGATTTCTTGCGTTTTCGGATTTAATGAGTTTAGACGTATACCTATGTACTGACCTTTCAGCTCTTTAGCAGTCAACATTTTATACAGTAAAGGGATATTTTTTGCATTTTATTTATTTAATTTTTCATTATTTATTTATTTTGGCTTTGGAAATTTTAACTGAGGTGTGCCTCGGTGTGCCTTAGTGTGGCTACGGGCCTGTTACCATTTAACCTATGTATAGATAATATGGAATGCAGCAATATTATGTTGTTACAAACCTCTTTATATACGCGTAGCCATGAATTTCCACTATGTGCAGTTACCTCCCCTGCTGCATGACGGCTTGAATTCAAGTTGAACTTCAAATCTGTCATATTGCCCAGGTTTATCTGCAAGGAACCATCCCAGGTTGCGCGTCCAATATAGTCGTGTCCAGAAGATCGAATTGTAATCTTTATGTTATACTTGTTGGCGAATTTTACGGCAAATATGACGTCATCAACGGTAGCTGCCATGATTACAAAATATGGTAATTTCGTGACACGCGGGTTTATCATTGCAACTAGATCATGGTATTCCTTATTGTATGCATTATAGACTGTTCCTTGTATATGTGTGTAGAGTTCCAGCATTTGGTCGAGACTTGGCCAGCAACTCGCTCCCGGGCGACAATAGGAACCACACTGTTCCGAAGCACGTGTAACGGTTGCTAGGGGAAGTGATAAAACTGCCACTGTCGACAGTAGAAACAATGCACGCATGTTTCAGCTCCGTGATATCTCTCTAAAGATAAATAAACAGCTATACAGAACTAGGAAAACAGTTTGCAATATTTTGTACATAATGTCCAACTGCACAATCAATCATTCCTAAATTAAATAGATACAGTGCATGTTGTACTCATGTCGCCGTATAGTCATGCTACACTACACGTCGCTATAGAGATAAACTGTGGTGCGGATATAGGATAACGATGCATGCATAGAGTACAATGGTGCAGAATTACTATAGCGGTACCGACGGATCTGTAGCCCAGTGGTAGCACGTTGGACTGGTAATCCAGGGATCGCAGGTTCGATCCCCCGTCGGATCCTAATAAAATCAACAGTCTTTCAGATGGGACGTTAAACCGAGGTCTCGTGTCGGTGCTTTACACCGTGCACGTAAAAGAACCAGAGGAGACTCTCGAATGGGTCTATGTCTGTATCATTGCACTTTCCTCCAAAATCTAAAATGACTAATCTCTTCAGGAGGCGTCGCTCATATGGGCAACCGGTAGCGACGATAAATAAACGTAAAACACACACACTATAGCGGTATAACAGTTGCCGCAAAGAAAAAAACCAAATATGCAGCACACTGAAGGTAATGCTTTATAACATTTGCCGCAAGCAAAGAGAAAACCACCAAATATTCAGCAATGGATGTAATGCAGTATAACAGTTGCCGCAAAGAGCAAACAAAATATGCAGCACACTGACAGTATGTATGTTCCTTTAATGTCAACCCCCTCGCGGGGACTTAGCCATGTTTTCCTGGGCAGGCTTAGCCGACCTAAGCGATTAACCAGTACTAAGCAATGTGTGTGAGGTGCCTTGCTCAATGACACTACATACGTGGCCTGACCGAGTATCGAACCCGGGACCGTTCGATTCCAAATCCGACGCTCTACCACTGGACCGCGGACGCCACAACCAGTAACCATCAAACAAACAAACATTTTGATAAAGACATGCAGCTTACACAACTATTACCATGACGATAATAGAGTGGAGACCAATAGCAATAGAACAAGATATTGTTATTGTTAAGATATAATATCTCTACAAGCTTAAATAATTTAAAACAGCCATAATTTTTACAATTCATCAAACATGCAACGTAATTCACCTTTCAAATACATATCATTAAGATACATAAGATTCATCACCTTGAAAAATACATACTACCGATCCTTTATTGGCTGTCCGATGTCCAGTGGTTAGCGCGCTCACTTCTCACCTATGCAACCCGGGTACGATCCACGGACCGGGAAGTATGTGAGATGGTACAGTGGTCGCCAGATCGGACAGGTGGGTTTTCTCCAGGTACTCCGGTTTCCTCCCACACGAATGACCACATTTACGCTTTCATCCGCGCCAACGAGAGTGATTAATATAAGTTGTTAAAACTTGCTTCGCAATCGTTGTAAAATAAATAAACTTTAAACTTACTTGTTATGTCTAAATTGAGAATACGTCAGATTCCAAATCATAGAAAAACCGATAGCCATAAGCACGTGACCCACCGATATGTAGGGAGTTATAGGGTCAAGATAAAAACAGTCAGCCGTTTGTATTTAAAGCAGGTTCGTCAGATATTGGGGGCATCTGTGGCGGAGTGGTTACGGTCGTTGATTCGGACTCTGTCCTCACCGCTGTATGCTAGAATCCTACTGGGGGTGTCGATAATGCTACGCAGCTGGCATGTGGAAGGTTGTTCATTAGGACTCTGTCCTCGCCGCTGTAGGCTAGAATCCCACTGGGGGTGTCGATAATGCTACCCAGCTGGCACGTGGAAGGTCGTTGGTTCGGACTCACTCTGTCCTCACCGCTGTATGTTAGAATCGCACCGGGGGTGTCGATAATGCTACCCAGCTGGCACGTGGAAGGTCGTTGATTCGGACTCACTCTGTCCTCACCGCTGTATACTAGAATCCCACTGGGGGTGTCGACATGTTTCATGTGATAATGCTACCCAGCTGGCACGTAGAAGGCCGTGGGTTCTATCCGAGTGTCCGTCCGTGCTTGAAACACAATGTACTACTCGGAGGGGCACCCGGGGTCGTCCTTAACCAGTAATAGCCGGAGAGTCCCCTCATGGTCTATGCTGCTGGAGTCCCCTCATGTCCTATGCTGCCGGAGAGTCCCCTCATGTCCTATGCTGCCGGAGAGTCCCCTCATGACCTATGCTGCCGGAGAGTCCCCGCATGTCCTATGCTGCCGGAGAGTCCCCTCATGTCCTATGCTGCCGGAGAGTCCCCTCATGACCTATGCTGCCGGAGAGTCCCCTCATGTCCTATGCTGCCGGAGTGTCCCCTCATGTCCTATGCTGCTGGAGAGTCCCCGCATGTCCTATGCTGCCGGAGAGTCCCCTCATGTCCTATGCTGCCGGAGAGTCCCCTCATGGCCTATGCTGCCGGAGAGTCCCCTCATGTCCTATGCTGCCGGAGAGTCCCCTCATGTCCTATGCTGCTGGAGAGTCCCCTCATGTCCTATGCTGCCGGAGAGTCCCCTCATGTCCTATGCTGCCGGAGAGTCCCCTCATGGCCTATGCTGCCGGAGAGTCCCCTCATGTCCTATGCTGCCGGAGAGTCACCTCATGGCCTATGCTGCCGGAGAGTCCCCTCATGACCTATGCTGCCGGAGAGTCCCCTCATGTCCTATGCTGCCGGAGAGTCACCTCATGGCCTATGCTGCCGGAGAGTCCCCTCATGACCTATGCTGCCGGAGAGTCCCATCATGTCCTATGCTGCCGGAGAGTCCCCTCATTTCCTATGCTGCTGGAGAGTCCCCTCATGGCCTATGCTGCCGGAGAGTCCCCTCATGGCCTATGCTGCTGGAGAGTCCCCTCATGTCCTATGCTGCCGGAGAGTCCCCTCATTTCCTATGCTGCTGGAGAGTCCCCTCATGGCCTATGCTGCCGGAGAGTCCCCTCATGTCCTATGCTGCTGGAGAGTCCCCTCATGTCCTATGCTGCCGGAGAGTCCCCTCATGACCTATGCTGCCGGAGAGTCCCCTCATGTCCTATGCTGCCGGAGAGTCCCCTCATGGCCTATGCTGCCGGAGAGTCCCCTCATGACCTATGCTGCTGGAGAGTCCGCTCATGGTATATGCTGCTGGTGCGACGTTAAGCCCCAAACAAACAACCAAAGAAACATTCGTGGCTATTACATGTCCTAGGTTTCATTAAAATCGATTGTAACTGTCAAGAATTAGGCCGGTCAACAAGACATACACATGACAAACCTCATACTAATATGTTTTCATAATAATATTGATCAATGAAACTTGGGATAATCGTAAATTACATCTGAGGGTGGGGTAAGAACAAAATTCAACAGCACATGCTAATACTAAAGCTACCGATTTGATAGTTCATGTTCTTGAACTTTTTTCAAATATTCCGTTAAATATTAACCATTTTCTTTTTTAGCATCCAAAACTATTGACTCACTAATACAATAACTTCTGAAATTCTTTAGCATATATCTGGAATAGGTTTCACGTATTTTCATTGTTATATATATATTATTCTCCTGCCTATTATATATCAATCAATTGATAGGGAGAAGAATTATATCAGTTTTCTATCGTTCTAGCCCCTTTCAGTCTACTGCTGTTAAATTATATGTAAAATGTTCATTTCTTGGGTACACGTACAAATACTGAAATAAATAATGTTTAAACTAAAGCTACCGTAAAATGTCCGACGAGATGTACAGCCTGCTTTAAATGGCTTATCACTAACATACATGTGTTGTCCCCACAGGTTTAATACAAGTATCATTCGCAAAATAAATGACTAAGCAAGTACTTCCAAAGAAGGATGTAATTGACCCAGCATGGACTTCAAACAGTGATATATGTGCAGTGGCCCCTTCTGCCCCTTATATGAGTGATGGATATATGTGCAGTGTCCCCTTCTGTCCCTTATATGAGTGATGGATATATTTGCAGTGTCCCCTTCTGCCCCTTATATGAGTGATGGATATATGTGCAGTGTCCCCTTATGCCCCTTATATGAGTGATGGATATATGTGCAGTGTCCCCTTCTGTCCCTTATATGAGTGATGGATATATGTGCAGTGTCCCCTTCTGCCCTTTATATGAGTGATGGATATATGTGCAGTGTCCCCTTCTGCCCCTTATATGAGTGATGGATATATGTGCAGTGTCCCCTTCTGCCCTTTATATGAGTGATGTATATATGTGCAGTGTCCCCTTCTGCCCCTTATATGAGTGATGGATATATGTGCAGTGTCCCCTTCTGTCCCTTATATGAGTGATGGATATATGTGCAGTGTCCCCTTCTGCCCTTTATATGAGTGATGGATATATATGCAGTGTCCCCTTCTGCCCCTTATATGAGTGATGGATATATGTGCAGTGTCCCCTTCTGCCCTTTATATGAGTGATGGATATATGTGCAGTGTCCCCTTCTGCCCCTTATATGAGTGATGGAATCAAGAAAATTAGCAATTCTCTTGAAAGAGGGAGAGGCAAAGGGAACTTCTCGTGCCGTATACAGTCAAACATGTCGTAAGCAGCCAGCCAAGGGAATCACAGAAAGTGGCTGCTTAGCACAGGTGGCTGCTTAATAGAGATCAAATGTATAATAAAACAACACATTGGGAATATATTAACTGGCTGCTTAATACAGGTTGGCTGCTTAATAGAGGTGACCACTAACACAAGTTTGACTGTATATGTATATATTCATTTCGCCCTTTCTTTTTAACCCCTACCTCACACTACGGCTTACAGTTTACACTCCCATTAATAACTCTTACGCCTGCGTTTAGCCAACAACTGACCTGGTACAATACCGAGAGGGCTTATCATAGACGGGGCACTGAACGGTCACTCCAAATAGTGATATATTTGCAGTGTCCCTTCTGGATGCACACCACCGAATTTTCTCCTTCTTCTCGCTATAGTAAATCGATCAACTGTCACAGTCAAATTCTCAGTTCCAAACAAGAATCGACATTTACCGCATGCAGTTCTGTAAACTCCAGGGCTGCTGCTTGCTGTTAGACACACGTAAGTCATGGCATCACCATCAAAGTTGTTCACAATTTTCAAATGTAAACAAACACCGGTTAAAAATGGAGCGCGTAGGAATCCTAGCTGTCATGTAGGGCTGTTTACTCATCAATGCGCTGGAGCAAGTAATTCTGAAATAAATGCACAAAAGTCTTCTTTAAATGAGCACAAATGCCACAGATGCACCACAATCACAGTAAGAAATGCAAACAGTCTCTGGTTCTACAGTAAAACATCATCAAATTATGGTCTGCTTGATTGTAAAAACTACTTTCTAGGCTACAACGACCCGGAACCAATTCCCCAGTGGGGTCACACGTTCTGTCCCTTATATGAGTGGTGGAGTCAAGCAAATCAGCAATTCTATTAAAGTGTTATCTGGATCGAATACACATAGGGCAACGACTGTCAATTTCTTACACTGCCTCCTATTTACAACCTCTCTAAAACAATGTGAGATACGTGTGTGTTTTACGTTTATTTATCGTCGCTACCGGTTTCCCATATGAGCGACGCCTCCTGAAGATATTAGTTATTTTAGATTTTGGAGGATAGTGCATGATACAGACAGAGACCCATTCCAGAGTCTCCTCTGGTTCTTTTACGTGTACGGTGTAAAGCACCGACACGAGACCTCGGTTTAACGTCCCATCTGAAAGACTGCTAATTTTATTATGGTCAGACGGGGGTCGAACCTGCGATCCCTGGATTACCAGTCCAGCGTGTTACCACTGGACTACAGATCCGTCTGTCATTGCAAATTGGAAGTGTGGAGCAGATCATTTCACTGTGATATGAAGCAGGCATGTGTGTGTTTTACGTTTATTTATCGTCGCTACCGGTTGCCCATATGAGCGACGCCTCCTGAAGAGATTAGTTATTTTAGATTTTGGAGGATAGTGCATGATACAGACAGAGACCCATTCCAGAATCTCCTCTGGTTCTTTTACGTGTACGGTGTAAAGCACCGACACGAGACCTCGGTTTAACGTCCCATCTGAAAGACTGCTAATTTTATTAGGGTCAGACGGGGATTGAACCTGCGATCCCTGGATTACCAGTCCAGCGTGTTACCACTGGACTACAGATCCGTCTGTCATTGCAAATTGGAAGTGTGGAGCAGATCATTTCACTGTGATATGAAGCAGGCATGAAATCAATCCAGAGCATGTATAATGTGTACGACGCCGAAGTGACATTCGTTTGTCAGGTCGTATCCACGGATGCGATACTACCCATTCCGGATGATACCATGAATGGCATTGATATTGCGGTGCCAATAAATGTAGCAGAATCTGAAATGATAATGTTTCTTATTATCGAAGTTTGCATGGTATACCAATGCTGAAGCTACAAGACAAGACGTTAATTTGTTCGAAATATGTGCTGAATCATTTCAGTAGGTGAACCGGACACGACGTAAGGAAATATGCATTGAATGCTGGTCGGTGTAAGCGATGTGTAAATCGGACGTGTTCGAAATATGTGCTGAATCATTTCAATAGGGAACTGGACACTTGTGGACCACGGCGTAAAGAAATATGCATTGGATGCTGGTCGGTGTAAGCGATGTGTGAACCAGACGTGTTCGAATTATGTGCTGAATCATTTCAGTAGGTGAACCGCACACTTGTGGACCACGGCGTAAGGAGATATGCATTGGATGCTGGTCGGTGTAAGCGATGTGTGTGAACCGGACAATTGTGGACACCGACGTAATGACGTGTGCATTGAATAGCTGGTCGGTGTACAATTCAATTCAATTCAATTCAATTATTCTTTATTAACTCATATTTACATGACATATGAGTATACATGTAATTAGTTAACATGTGTTGTGACACGAGTTGATATATACATAATAAATAGTATAGTAGAGAAAAAGAGTCCAAGTTTGGAGGTCGGAAAAGAGCGGGAAATTCTATTATTTTGTTTCCGGTAAGCGATGTGTGAATCAGACGTTCAGCAAGATGGAAGATGCCGGCGGACTACTACATCACAGAACAGGAATTGCTGGCAGTTCTTTACTTTCATTGGATATTGAACGTCTCAAACGATATTATCTGATTAGTTTGTATACACATTTATTTTAGCTCGATTGCGAAACAAGTTCTTACAACTTATAATGTTTGATTAGAACATATGATCGGGTTCTAGTGCGGTTCTGCTAAACTTGGAAGAAGCGGTGAGTAATATTGCCAGATGGATTGAAATTGTATTATGAGGTTTATACACATTTATTTTAAATCGATTGTGAAACAAGATCTTACTACTCAAGTTATAGTAATCATTCTCGAGACCTCATTCCTGATGGAATCCATCGCCACGAGGGAGAGAGAAGAGGCAATGTGGAATTTAAATGCATTGCCTAAGGACACAATCGTACTTGCTCCAGCGGGGCACGAACTCCGGGCATTTCGCGCCTGAAGCGAACGCGCTACCACTGCGCTATCACGACTTCCAGAGAGTACATTAGGCTTGAAACGGTCAATAACCAACCCAGTACGAAATAGTTACGAAGGATTATAATGACAGTAACTATTTCATCATTTCACAATTACAACTTCACGATGTCATGAAGTTGAAAATCGTGAATTCGTGATGTTGAAATCGTGAATTCGTGTAGTTGAAATCGTGAATTCGTGATGTTGAAATCGTGAATTCGTGTAGCTGAAATCGAGAATTCGTGAAATTGAAAATCGTGAATTCCTGTAGTTGAAATCGTGTTTTGAAATCGTCAATTCGTGTAGTTGAAATCGTGAATTCATGAAGTTGATATCGAGAATTCGTGAAGTTGAAATCGAGAATTCGTGAAGTTGATATCGAGAATTCATGAAGTTGATATCGAGAGTGATGTTGAAATCGAGAATTCATGAAGTTGAAATCGAGAATTCATGAAGTTGAAATCGAGAATTCGTGAAGTTGAAATCGAGAATTCGTGAAGTTGAAATCGAGAATTCGTGTAGTTGAAATCGAGAATTCGTGATGTTGAAATCGTTAGTTTATACAAATTTATTTTAGCTCGATTGCGAAACAAGTTATTTCAACTTATATTAATCACTCTCGAGACCTCATTCCTGATGGAATACATCGCCATGAAAGAGAGAGAAGAGGCAATGTGGAATTTAAATGCCTTGCCTAAGGGCACAATCGTAACGGCTCCAGCGGGGCTCGAACTCTGGACCTTTCGCCCCTGAAGTTTAAATCGAGAATTCGTGAAGTTAAAATCGAGAATTCATGAAGTATAAATGATGAAATAACGAATGTCACCATCCGTGTTCGTAGATATATGTTGCGATACCATAATTCGCGATCTGTTCTGGTGGGTTTTATCTCATTTCTGCTGCGCCGGTGTTCCGTAAAATACAATAACACATATCGAACGAATTATATAAAATATACACCACCGTACACACAACTAGTGAATATAATGGCGATGCGTCTACTAAAAAAAACATTAGGTCATAAAAATATTAGATCGTAAATAATCGTAATGATTTATCAGAACATTTAAAAAGTATGTTATTGTTTATGTGGTAAAAATACTTACTCCAGGAAAGAAAAACAAGCCGAACAATGTCACTTTATATGTTTTCTATTGTTTTTCTGACCCAACAAATCACTGTCAATAAGAATTACTAGAAATATGTGTAAAAATAGTATACTTGTCAACTTCATACAAAAAAAAACAATTACCTTTCTGCGCATGCGTAACGAAATAATGCATATTAGTAATCAAAATGCTGGCATTTTTTCTCTCCATTTACTAAGTATTGTTTCGTGTTATAAAGACGGTACAGAAAAAGTGTCAGCGTGATATAATTTTCCAATTAATATATATTTATATACAGATAAACTGTGACGCTCAAACCATACATTTGTTAAGCTATCTGTTAATCTACGTGGAAATAAATAGAATACAGTAATATTTCTTGGATAACTACGAACATTTCAGATTTAAAAAAATATATATATATATTTATAGAAGATAAAAATGAATTTGCGAATAGTGTACTCTATATTCCTTCTGTTGACCATAGCAGTTGTTTATGCTAGAGGTATGTATCATTAAACTTTATTTATTTTACAACGATTGCGAAGCAAGTTTTAACAACTTATATTCGCGTTCGATCCCCCGCACGACCCTAATAAAATTAACAGTCTTTCATATGGGACTTTAAACCGAGGTCTCGTGTCGGTGCTTTACACCGTACACGTAAAAGAACAAGAGGATACTCTGGAATGGGTCTCTGTCTGTATCATTGTACTATCCTCCAAACATCTAAAATGACTAATCACTTCGGGAGGCGTCGTTCATATGGGCAACCGGTAGCGACGATAAATAAATGTAAAACACACGTAGATTAAAGCGTACATGTGGTCATTCGTGTGGGAGGAAAACCCACCTGTCCGATCTGGCGACCATCGTACCATCTCACATACTTCCCGGTCCGAGGATCGAACCCAGTTTGCATTGGTGAGAAGCGAGCGCACTAACCGCTGTGCTAATCGGGCAGCCAAAAGTATGTTTCATTCAATTACGTGTCCGTAAAATATTATCCAGTGGCGTAACTTCATATCGGTACTGAATGCACGTGCCTATGCATTTTATTAAAACAGTGAACATATGAAAATGCGAATAAATAAATAAAAAATGAAGGACTAAAGGGGTGGAAGTTCGATCCCCCGTCTGACCCAAATAAAATTAACAGTCTTTCAGATGGGACGTTAAACCGAGGTCTCGTGTCGGTGCTTTACACCGTGCACGTAAAAGAACCAGAGGAGATTCTGGAATGGGTCTCTGTCTGTATCATGCACTCTCCTCCAAAAATCTAAAATAACTAATCTCTTCAGGAGGCGTCGCTCATATGGGCAACCGGTAGCGACGATAAATAAACGTAAAAACACACAAAGGCGTGGGTGGCGTGTGATAAGCAGCGAGTGAATCCAATATGAATATAAGTCCACAGTTCGTTACTTTTTAATTGATAAAAGAAGATATTTAGAACTGTTGCATATTTCTCATCAATACATAAAATATGCCCCAGCATGCTGCGATATAAATTTTCAAAATCTTCCGGTGGAGATATCTCCTCCGGGCCCCAAATCTACACATATATCAAACTCAAGCTACGCACCTGATATCGCACCCTGCATGTAGTTCGTTTATGAAGTGAGTAAATCCGGTATAAGCTAATGCCATAGTCTATATATATATATGCTGTGATTCCCATGGCTGGCTGCTTAAGACAGGTTTGACTATATATATATTATATTCCCTTGGCTGGCTGCTTAAGACATGTTTGACTGTATATATATATTGTATTCCCTTGGCTGGCTGCTTAAGACAGGTTTGACTGTATATATATATATATTATATTCCCTTGGCTGGCTGCTTAAGACAGGTTTGACTATATATATATTATATTCCCTTGGCTGGCTGCTTAAGACAGGTTTGACTATATATATATTATATTCCCTTGGCTGGCTGCTTAAGACAGGTTTGACTGTATATATATATTATATTCCCTTGGCTGGCTGCTTAAGACAGGTTTGACTATATATATATATTATATTCCCTTGGCTGGCTGCTTAAGACAGGTTTGACTATATATATATTATATTCCCTTGGCTGGCTGCTTAAGACAGGTTTGACTGTATATATATATTATATTCCCTTGGCTGGCTGCTTAAGACAGGTTTGACTATATATATATATTATATTCCCTTGGCTGGCTGCTTAAGACAGGTTTGACTGTATATACTATAGTATATATAATATATATACAGTCAAACCTGTCTTAAGCAGCCAGCCAAGGGAATCACATAATATGGCTGCTTAACACAGGTGGCTGCTTAATAGAGGTTAAATATATAATAAAACAGCATACTGGTAATCTGGGGAAACTGGCTGTTTAATACAGATTGGCTGTTTAATGGAGGCGACAACTAACACATGTTTAAGTGTAAGTAACTTTTATTTTCATAATCCCAGTTTATACAGAGACAAAGACATGAGATGTTTGCTTTTTTACGGGGTTTTTTCTCTCGTCGCTACCGGTTACCCATATGAGCGACGCCTCCTGAAGAGATTAGTCATTTTAGATTTTTGGAGGATAGTGCACTGATACAGAAAGAGACCCATTACAAAGTCTCCTCTGGTTCTTTTACGTGCACGGTGTAAAGCACCGACACGAGACCTCGGTTTAACGTCCCATCTGAAAGACTGTTAATGTTATTAGGGTCAGACGGGGGATCGAACCTGCGATCCCTGGATTACCGGTCCAGCGTTGATGCAGGCAATAACATAATAATAATATAACCATTATCACTGACACTTGTCACATTTTCAAGAACACAACAGAAATATATGTTTGCATATGTTTATACAAATTTAGTTTAGCTACATTGCGAAACAAGTTCTTACAACTTATATTAATCACCCTCGAGACCTCATACCTGATGGAATCCATCGCCACGAGGGAAAGAGAAGAGGCAACGTGCAATTTAAATGCATTGCATAAGGGCACAATCGTAACGGGCTCCAGTGGGGCTCGAACACACGTTCTTTGAGACTCATAAACTGGTTGACTCGTTACTATAACTTTAACGTTTAGTTGTTGTTAGCATAGCAGTAACGTTTAGCTGTTGTTAGCATAGCAGTAACGTTTAGCTGTTGTTAGCATAGCAGTAACGTTTAGCTGTTGTTAGCATAGCAGTAACGTTTAGTTGTTGTTAGCATAGCAGTGACGTTTAGTTGCTGTTTGTGCAGCAGTAACGTTTAGTTGCTCTTTGTGTAGCAATGACGTTTAGTTGTTGTTTGTGTAACAGTGACGTTTAGTTGTTGTTTGTGTAGCAATGACGTTTAGTTGTTGTTTGCATAGCAGTGCAGTTTAGTTGTTGTTTGTGTAGCAGTGCCGTTTAGTTGCTCTTTGTGTAGCAGTAACGTTTAGCTGTTGTTAGCATAGCAGTGCCGTTTAGTTGTTGTTTGTGTAGCAGTGACGTTTAGTTGCTGTTTGTGCAGCAGCAACGTTTAGTTGCTCTTTGTGTAGCAATGACGTTTAGTTGTTGTTTGTGTAGCAGTGACGTTTAGTTGTTGTTTGTGTAGCAATGACGTTTAGTTGTTGTTTGCATAGCAGTGCAGTTTAGTTGTTGTGTGTGTAGCAGTAACGTTTAGTTGCTGTTTGTGTAGCAGTAACGTTTAGTTGCTCTTTGTGTAGCAGTGACGTTTAGTTGCTCTTTTTGTAGCAGTGACGTTTAGTTGCTGTTTGTGTAGCAGTGACGTTTAGTTGTTGTTTGTGTAGCAGTGACGTTTAGTTGTTGTTTGTGTAGCAGTAACGTTTAGTTGTTGTTTGTATAGCAGTGACGTTTAGTTGTTGTTTGTGTATCAGTGACGTTTAGTTGTTGTTTGTGTAGCAGTGACGTTTAGTTGTTGTTTGTGTAGCTGTGACGTTTAGTAGTTGTTTGTATAGCAGTGACGTTTAGTTGTTGTTGTGTAGCAGTGACGTTTAGTTGTTGTTTGTGTATCAGTGACGTTTAGTTGTTGTTTGTGTAGCTGTGGACGTTTATTTGTTGTTTGTGAGGCAGTGACGTGTAGTTGTTGTTTCTGTATCAGTGACGTTTAGTTGTTGTTTGTGTAGCAGTGACGTTTAGTTGTTGTTTGTGTAGCAATGACGTTTAGTTGTTGTTTGTGTAGCTGTGGACGTTTAGTTGTTGTTTGTGTAGCAGTGACGCTTAGTTGTTGTTTGTGTAGCAGTAACGTTTAGTTGTTGTTTATGTAGCAGTGACGTTTAGTTGTTGTTTGTGTAGCTGTGGACGTTTAGTTGTTGTTTGTGTAGCTGTGACGTTTAGTTGCTCTTTGTGTAGCAGTGACGTTTAGTTGCTCTTTTTGTAGCAGTGACGTTTAGTTGTTGTTTGTGTAGCAGTGACGTTTAGTTGTTGTTTGTGTAGCAGTGACGTTTAGTTGTTGTTTGTGTAGCTGTGGACGTTTAGTTGTTGTTTGTGTAGCTGTGGACGTTTAGTTGTTGTTTGTGCAGATGTGGACGTTTAGTTGTTGTTTGTGTAGCAGTGACGTTTAGTTGTTGTTTGTGTAGCAGTGACGTTTAGTTGTTGTTTGTGCAGATGTGACGTTTAGTTGTTGTTTGTGTAGCTGTGGACGTTTAGTTGTTGTTTGTGTAGCAGTGACGTTTAGTTGTTGTTTGTGTAGCAGTGACGTTTAGTTGTTGTTTGTGTAGCAGTGACGTTTAGTTGTTGTTTGTGTAGCTGTGGACGTTTAGTTGTTGTTTGTGTAGCAGTGACGTTTAGTTGTTGTTTGTGTAGCAGTAACGTTTAGTTGTTGTTTGTGTAGATGTGACGTTTAGTTGTTGTTTGTGTAGCTGTGGACGTTTAGTTGTTGTTTGTGTAGCAGTGACGTTTAGTTGTTGTTTGTGTAGCAGTGACGTTTAGTTGTTGTTTGTGTAGCAGTGACGTTTAGTTGTTGTTTGTGTAGCTGTGGACGTTTAGTTGTTGTTTGTGTAGCAGTGACGTTTAGTTGTTGTTTGTGTAGCAGTGACGTTTAGTTGTTGTTTGTGTAGCAATGACGTTTAGTTGTTGTTTGCATAGCAGTGAAGTTTAGTTGTTGTTTGTGTAGCAGTAACGTTTAGTTTCTGTTTGTGTAGCAGTAACGTTTAGTTGCTCTTTGTGTAGCAGTGACGTTTAGTTGCTCTTTTTGTAGCAGTGACGTTTAGTTGCTCTTTGTGTAGCAGTGACGTTTAGTTGTTGTTTGTGTAGCAGTGACGTTTAGTTGTGTTTGTGTAGCAGTAACGTTTAGTTGTTGTTTGTATAGCAGACGTTTAGTTGTTGTTTGTGTATCAGTGACGTTTAGTTGTTGTTTGTGTAGCAGTGACGTTTAGTTGTTGTTTGTGTAGCTGTGACGTTTAGTTGTTGTTTGTATAGCAGTGACGTTTAGTTGTTGTTGTGTAGCAGTGACGTTTAGTTGTTGTTTGTGTAGCAGTGACGTTTAGTAGTTGTTTGTGTAGCTGTGGACGTTTATTTGTTGTTTGTGAGGCAGTGACGTGTAGTTGTTGTTTGTGTATCAGTGACGTTTAGTTGTTGTTTGTAGCAGTGACGTTTAGTTGTTGTTTGTGTAGCAGTGACGTTTAGTTGTTGTTTGTGTAGCAATGACGTTTAGTTGTTGTTTGTGTAGCTGTGGACGTTTAGTTGTTGTTTGTGTAGCAGTGACGTTTAGTTGTTGTTTGTGTAGCAGTAACGTTTAGTTGTTGTTTATGTAGCAGTGACGTTTAGTTGTTGTTTGTGCAGCTGAGGACGTTTAGTTGTTGTTTGTGTAGCTGTTGACGTTTAGTTGTTGTTTGTGTAGCTGTGGACGTTTAGTTGTTGTTTGTGTAGCTGTGGACGTTTAGTTGTTGTTTTTATAGCAGTGACGTTTAGTTGTTGTTTGTATAGCAGTGACGTTTAGTTGTTGTTTGTGTAGCTGTGGACGTTTAGTTGTTGTTTGTATAGCAGTGACGTTTAGTTGTTGTTTGTATAGCAGTGACGTTTAGTTGTTGTTTGTGTAGCTGTGGACGTTTAGTTGTTGTTTGTATAGCAGTGACGTTTAGTTGTTGTTTGTGTAGCAGTGACGTTTAGTTGTTGTTTGTGTAGCAATGACGTTTAGTTGTTGTTTGTGTAGCTGTGGACGTTTAGTTGTTGTTTGTGTAGCAGTGACTTAGTTGTTGTTTGTGTAGCAGTGACGTTTAGTTGTTGTTTGTGTAGCAGTTGTAGCAGTGACGTTTAGTTGTTGTTTGTGTATCAGTGACGTTTAGTTGTTGTTTGTGTAGCAGTGACGTTTAGTTGTTGTTTGTGTAGCTGTGACGTTTAGTAGTTGTTTGTATAGCAGTGACGTTTAGTTGTTGTTTGTGTAGCAGTGACGTTTAGTTGTTGTTTGTGTAGCAGTGACGTTTAGTTGTTGTTTGTGTAGCAGTGACGTTTAGTTGTTGTTTGTGTAGATGTGGACGTTTAGTTGTTGTTTGTGTAGCAGTGAAGTTTAGTTGTTGTCTGTGTAGCAGTAACGTTTAGTTGTTGTTTATGTAGATGTGGACGTTTAGTTGTTGTTTGTGCAGCTGTGGACGTTTAGTTGTTGTTTGTATAGCAGTGACGCTTAGTTGTTGTTTGTGTAGCAATGACGTTTAGTTGTTGTTTGTGTGGCTGTGGACGTTTAGTTTTTGTTTGTGTAGCAGTTACGCTTAGTTGTTGTTTGTGTAGCTGTGGACGTTTAGTTGTTGTTTGTGTAGCAGTGACGTTTAGTTGTTGTTTGTGTAGCAATGACGTTTAGTTGTTGTTTGCATAGCAGTGCAGTTTAGTTGTTGTTTGTGTAGCAGTAACGTTTAGTTTCTGTTTGTGTAGCAGTAACGTTTAGTTGCTCTTTGTGTAGCAGTGACGTTTAGTTGCTCTTTTTGTAGCAGTGACGTTTAGTTGCACTTTGTGTAGCAGTGACGTTTAGTTGTTGTTTGTGTAGCAGTGACGTTTAGTTGTTGTTTGTGTAGAAGTGACGTTTAGTTGTTGTTTGTGTAGCAGTAACGTTTAGTTGTTGTTTGTATAGCAGTGACGTTTAGTTGTTGTTTGTGTATCAGTGACGTTTAGTTGTTGTTTGTGTAGCAGTGACGTTTAGTTGTTGTTTGTGTAGAAGTGACGTTTAGTTGTTGTTTGTGTAGCTGTGACGTTTAGTTGTTGTTTGTATTGCAGTGACGTTTAGTTGTTGTTGTGTAGCAGTGACGTTTAGTTGTTGTTTGTGTAGCAGTGACGTTTAGTAGTTGTTTGTGTAGCTGTGGACGTTTATTTGTTGTTTGTGAGGCAGTGACGTGTAGTTGTTGTTTGTGTATCAGTGACGTTTAGTTGTTGTTTGTATAGCAGTGACGTTTAGTTGTTGTTTGTGTAGCAGTGACGTTTAGTTGTTGTTTGTGTAACTGTGGACGTTTAGTTGTTGTTTGTGTAGCAGTGACGTTTAGTTGTTGTTTGTGTAGCAGTAACGTTTAGTTGTTGTTTGTGTAGATGTGGACGTTTAGTTGTTGTTTGTGTAGCTGTGGACGTTTAGTTGTTGTTTGTGTAGCAGTGACGTTTAGTTGTTGTTTGTGTAGCAATGACGTTTAGTTGTTGTTTGCATAGCAGTGCAGTTTAGTTGTTGTTTGTGTAGCAGTAACGTTTAGTTTCTGTTTGTGTAGCAGTAACGTTTAGTTGCTCTTTGTGTAGCAGTGACGTTTAGTTGCTCTTTTTGTAGCAGTGACGTTTAGTTGCTCTTTGTGTAGCAGTGACGTTTAGTTGTTGTTTGTGTAGCAGTGACGTTTAGTTGTTGTTTGTGTAGCAGTAACGTTTAGTTGTTGTTTGTATAGCAGTGACGTTTAGTTGTTGTTTGTGTATCAGTGACGTTTAGTTGTTGTTTGTGTAGCAGTGACGTTTAGTTGTTGTTTGTGTAGCTGTGACGTTTAGTTGTTGTTTGTATAGCAGTGACGTTTAGTTGTTGTTGTGTAGCAGTGACGTTTAGTTGTTGTTTGTGTAGCAATGACGTTTAGTCGTTGTTTGTGTAGCTGTTGGCGTTTATTTGTTGTTTGTGTAGCAGTGACGCTTAGTTGTTGTTTGTGTAGCAGTAATGTTTAGTTGTTGTTTATGTAGCAGTGACGTTTAGTTGTTGTTTGTGCAGCTGAGGACGTTTAGTTGTTGTTTGTGTAGCAGTGACGTTTAGTTGTTGTTTGTGTAGCAGTGACGTTTAGTTGTTGTTTGTGTAGCTGTGACGTTTAGTTGTGTTTGTGTAGCTGTGGACGTTTAGTTGTTGTTTTTATAGCAGTGACGTTTAGTTGTTGTTTGTGTAGCAGTGACGTTTAGTTGTTGTTTGTGTAGCTGTGGACGTTTAGTTGTTGTTTGTATAGCAGTGACGTTTAGTTGTTGTTTGTATAGCAGTGACGTTTAGTTGTTGTTTGTGTAGCTGTGGACGTTTAGTTGTTGTTTGTATAGCAGTGACGTTTAGTTGTTGTTTGTATAGCAGTGACGTTTAGTTGTTGTTTGTGTAGCAATGACGTTTAGTTGTTGTTTGTGTAGCTGTGGACGTTTAGTTGTTGTTTGTGTAGCAGTGACGCTTAGTTGTTGTTTGTGTAGCAGTGACGTTTAGTTGTTGTTTGTGTAGCAGTAACGTTTAGTTGTTGTTTGTATAGCAGTGACGTTTAGTTGTTGTTTGTGTATCAGTGACGTTTAGTTGTTGTTTGTGTAGCAGTGACGTTTAGTTGTTGTTTGTGTAGCTGTGACGTTTAGTAGTTGTTTGTATAGCAGTGACGTTTAGTTGTTGTTGTGTAGCAGTGACGTTTAGTTGTTGTTTGTGTAGCAGTGACGTTTAGTTGTTGTTTGTGTAGCTGTGGACGTTTATTTGCTGTTTGTGAGGCAGTGACGTGTAGTTGTTGTTTGTGTAGCAGTGACGTTTAGTTGTTGTTTGTGTAGCAATGACGTTTAGTTGTTGTTTGTGTAGCTGTGGACGTTTAGTTGTTGTTTGTGTAGCAGTGACGCTTAGTTGTTGTTTGTGTAGCAGTAACGTTTAGTTGTTGTTTATGTAGCAGTGACGTTTAGTTGTTGTTTATGTAGATGTGGACGTTTAGTTGTTGTTTGTGTAGCTGTGGACGTTTAGTTGTTGTTTGTGCAGATGTGGACGTTTAGTTGTTGTTTGTGTAGCTGTGGACGTTTAGTTGTTGTTTGTGTAGCAGTGACGTTTAGTTGTTGTTTGTGTAGCAGTAACGTTTAGTTGTTGTTTGTGTAGCAGTGACGTTTAGTTGTTGTTTGTGTAGCTGTGGACGTTTAGTTGTTGTTTGTGTAGCAGTGACGTTTAGTTGTTGTTTGTGTAGCTGTGGCGTTTAGTTGTTGTTTGTGTAGCAGTGACGTTTAGTTGTTGTTTGTGTAGCAGTAACGTTTAGTTGTTGTTTATGTAGATGTGGACGTTTAGTTGTTGTTTGTGTAGCTGTGACGTTTAGTTGTTGTTTGTGTAGCAGTGACGTTTAGTTGTTTTTGTGTAGCTGTGGACGTTTAGTTGTTGTTTGTGTAGCAGTGACGTTTAGTTGTTGTTTGTGTAGCAGTGACGTTTAGTTGTTGTTTGTGTAGCAGTGACGTTTAGTTGTTGTTTGTATAGCAGTGACGTTTAGTTGTTGTTTGTGTAGCAGTGACGTTTAGTTGTTGTTTGTGTAGCAGTAACGTTTAGTTGTTGTTTATGTAGATGTGGACGTTTAGTTGTTGTTTGTGTAACAGTGACGTTTAGTTGTTGTTTGTATAGCAGTGACG
Organism: Archivesica marissinica; assembly: GCA_014843695.1. Taxonomy (NCBI): domain Eukaryota; kingdom Metazoa; phylum Mollusca; class Bivalvia; order Venerida; family Vesicomyidae; genus Archivesica; species Archivesica marissinica. The sequence goes on along the minus strand of CM026401.1, from coordinate 6,813,473 downwards.
TTTAGTTGTTGTTTGTGTAGCAGTGACGTTTAGTTGTTGTTTGTGTAGCAATGACGTTTAGTTGTTGTTTGCATAGCAGTGCAGTTTAGTTGTTGTTTGTGTAGCAGTAACGTTTAGTTTCTGTTTGTGTAGCAGTAACGTTTAGTTGCTCTTTGTGTAGCAGTGACGTTTAGTTGCTCTTTTTGTAGCAGTGACGTTTAGTTGCTCTTTGTGTAGCAGTGACGTTTAGTTGTTGTTTGTGTAGCAGTGACGTTTAGTTGTTGTTTGTGTAGCAGTAACGTTTAGTTGTTGTTTGTATAGCAGTGACGTTTAGTTGTTGTTTGTGTATCAGTGACGTTTAGTTGTTGTTTGTGTAGCAGTGACGTTTAGTTGTTGTGTGTGTAGCTGTGACGTTTAGTTGTTGTTTAATAGCAGTGACGTTTAGTTGTTGTTGTGTACAGTGACGTTTAGTTGTTGTTTGTGTAGCAGTGACGTTTAGTAGTTGTTTGTGTAGCTGTGGACGTTTATTTGTTGTTTGTGAGGCAGTGACGTGTAGTTGTTGTTTGTGTATCAGTGACGTTTAGTTGTTGTTTGTTTAGCAGTGACGTTTAGTTGTTGTTTGTGTAGCAGTGACGTTTAGTTGTTGTTTGTGTAGCAATGACGTTTAGTCGTTGTTTGTGTAGCTGTGGACGTTTATTTGTTGTTTGTGTAGCAGTGACGCTTAGCTGTTGTTTGTGTAGTAGTAACGTTTAGTTGTTGTTTATGTAGCAGTGACGTTTAGTTGTTGTTTGTGCAGCTGTGGACGTTTAGTTGTTGTTTGTGTAGCTGTGGACGTTTAGTTGTTGTTTGTGTAGCTGTGGACGTTTAGTTGTCGTTTGTGTAGCTGTGGACGTTTAGTTGTTGTTTTTATAGCAGTGACGTTTAGTTGTCGTTTGCATAGCAGTGACGTTTAGTTGTTGTTTGTGTAGCTGTGGACGTTTAGTTGTTGTTTGTATAGCAGTGACGTTTAGTTGTTGTTTGTATAGCAGTGACGTTTAGTTGTTGTTTGTGTAGCTGTGGACGTTTAGTTGTTGTTTGTATAGCAGTGACGTTTAGTTGTTGTTTGTATAGCAGTGACGTTTAGTTGTTGTTTGTGTAGCAATGACGTTTAGTTGTTGTTTGTGTAGCTGTGGACGTTTAGTTGTTGTTTTTGTAGCAGTGACGCTTAGTTGTTGTTTGTGTAGCTGTGGACGTTTAGTTGTTGTTTGTGTAGCAGTGCCGTTTAGTTGTTGTTTGTGTAGCAATGACGTTTAGTTGTTGTTTGCATAGCAGTGCAGTTTAGTTGTTGTTTGTGTAGCAGTAACGTTTAGTTTCTGTTTGTGTAGCAGTAACGTTTAGTTGCTCTTTGTGTAGCAGTGACGTTTAGTTGCTCTTTTTGTAGCAGTGACGTTTAGTTGCTCTTTGTGTAGCAGTGACGTTTAGTTGTTGTTTGTGTAGCAGTGACGTTTAGTTGTTGTTTGTGTAGCAGTAACGTTTAGTTGTTGTTTGTATAGCAGTGACGTTTAGTTGTTGTTTGTGTATCAGTGACGTTTAGTTGTTGTTTGTGTAGCAGTGACGTGTAGTTGTTGCTTGTTTAGCTGTGACGTTTAGTTGTTGTTTGTATAGCAGTGACGGTTAGTTGTTGTTGTGTAGCAGTGACGTTTAGTTGTTGTTTGTGTAGCAGTGACGTTTAGTAGTTGTTTGTGTAGCTGTGGACGTTTATTTGTTGTTTGTGAGGCAGTGACGTGTAGTTGTTCTTTGTGTATCAGTGACGTTTAGTTGTTGTTTGTATAGCAGTGACGTTTAGTTGTTGTTTGTGTAGCAGTGACGTTTAGTTGTTGTTTGTGTAGCAGTGACGTTTAGTTGTTGTTTGTGTAGCAATGACGTTTATTTGTTGTTTGTGTAGCTGTGGATGTTTAGTTGTTGTTTGTGTAGCAGTGACGCTTAGTTATTGTTTGTGTAGCAGTAACGTTTAGTTGTTGTTTATGTAGCAGTGACGTTTAGTTGTTGTTTGTGCAGCTGTGGACGTTTAGTTGTTGTTTGTGTAGCTGTGGACGTTTAGTTGTTGTTTGTATAGCAGTGACGTTTAGTTGTTGTTTGAGCAGTGACGTTTAGTTGTTGTTTGTGTAGCAATGACGTTTAGTTGTTGTTTGTGTAGCTGTTGACGTTTAGTTGTTGTTTGTGTAGCAGTGACGCTTAGTTGTTGTTTGTGTAGCTGTGACGTTTAGTTGTTGTTTGTATACAACAAGCAGTGACGTTTAGTTGTTGTTTGTGTAGCTGTGGACGTTTAGTTGTTGTTTGTATAGCAGTGACGTTTAGTTGTTGTTTGCAGAGCAGTGACGTTTAGTTGTTGTTTGTGTAGCAATGACGTTTAGTTGTTGTTTGTGTAGCTGTTGACGTTTAGTTGTTGTTTGTGTAGCAGTGACGCTTAGTTGTTGTTTGTGTAGCTGTGGACGTTTAGTTGTTGTTTGTGTAGCAGTGACGTTTAATTGTTGTTTGTGTAGCAGTAACGTTTAGTTGTTGTTTGTGTAGCAGTGACGTTTAGTTGTTGTTTGTGTAGCAGTGATGTTTAGTTGTTGTTTGTGTAGCTGTGGACGTTTATTTGTTGTTTGTGTAGCTGTGGACGTTTAGTTGTTGTTTGTGTAGCAGTGACGCTTAGTTGTTGTTTGTGTAGCAGTAACGTTTAGTTGTTGTTTGTGTAGCTGTGGACGTTTAGTTGTTGTTTGTGCAGCTGTGGACGTTTTGTTGTTGTTTGTGTAGCTGTGGACGTTTAGTTGTTGTTTGTGTAGCAGTGACGTTTAGTTGTTGTTTGTGTAGCAGTAACGTTTAGTTGTTGTTTGTGTAGATGTGGACGTTTAGTTGTTGTTTGTGTAGCAGTGAAGTTTAGTTGTTGTTTGTGTAGCAGTGACGTTTAGTTGTTGTTTGTGTAGCAGTAACGTTTAGTTGTTGTTTATGTAGATGTGGACGTTTAGTTGTTGTTTGTGCAGCTGTGGACGTTTAGTTGTTGTTTGTGTAGCAGTGACGTTTAGTTGTTGTTTGTATAGCAGTGACGTTTAGTTGTTGTTTGTGTAGCAATGACGTTTAGTTGTTGTTTGTGTAGCTGTGGACGTTTAGTTGTTGTTTGTGTAGCAGTGACGTTTAGTTGTTGTTTGTGTAGCAATGACGTTTAGTTGTTGTTTGCATAGCAGTGCAGTTTAGTTGTTGTTTGTGTAGCAGTAACGTTTAGTTTCTGTTTGTGTAGTAGTAACGTTTAGTTGCTCTTTGTGTAGCAGTGACGTTTAGTTTTTCTTTTTGGAGCAGTGACGTTTAGTTGCTCTTTGTGTAGCAGTGACGATTAGTTGTTGTTTGTGTAGCAGTGACGTTTAGTTGTTGTTTGTGTAGCAGTGACGTTTAGTTGTTGTTTGTGTAGCAGTAACGTTTAGTTGTTGTTTGTATAGCAGTGACGTTTAGTTGTTGTTTGTGTATCAGTGACGTTTAGTTGTTGTTTGTGTAGCAGTGACGTTTAGTTGTTGTTTGTGTAGCTGTGACGTTTAGTTGTTGTTTGTATAGCAGTGACGTTTAGTTGTTGTTGTGTAGCAGTGACGTTTAGTTGTTGTTTGTGTAGCAGTGACGTTTAGTTGTTGTTTGTGTAGAAGTGACGTTTAGTTGTTGTTTGTGTAGCAGTAACGTTTAGTTGTTGTTTGTATAGCAGTGACGTTTAGTTGTTGTTTGTGTATCAGTGACGTTTAGTTGTTGTTTGTGTAGCAGTGACGTTTAGTTGTTGTTTGTGTAGCAGTGACGTTTAGTTGTTGTTTGTGTAGCAGTGACGTTTAGTTGTTGTTTGTGTAGCTGTGGACGTTTAGTTGTTGTTTGTGTAGCAGTGACGTTTAGTTGTTGTTTGTGTAGCTGTGGACGTTTAGTTGTTGTTTGTGTAGCAGTGGACGTTTAGTTGTTGTTTGTGTAGCAGTGACGTTTAGTTGTTGTTTGTGTAGCAGTGACGTTTAGTTGTTGTTTGTGTAGCTGTGACGTTTAGTTGTTGTTTGTGTAGCTGTGGACGTTTAGTTGTTGTTTGTGTAGCAGTGACGTTTAGTTGTTGTTTGTGTAGCTGTGGACGTTTAGTTGTTGTTTGTGTAGCAGTGACGTTTAGTTGTTGTTTGTGTAGCTGTGGACGTTTAGTTGTTGTTTGTATAGCAGTGACGTTTAGTTGTTGTTTGTGTAGCAGTGACGTTTAGTTGTTGTTTGTGTAGCTGTGGACGTTTAGTTGTTGTTTGTATAGCAGTGACGTTTAGTTGTTGTTTGCATAGCAGTAACGTTTAGTTGTTGTTTGTGTAGCTGTGGACGTTTAGTTGTTGTTTGTGTAGCTGTGGACGTTTAGTTGTTGTTTGTATAGCAGTGACGTTTAGTTGTTGTTTGCATAGCAGTAACGTTTAGTTGTTGTTTGTGTAGCTGTGGACGTTTAGTTGTTGTTTGTGTAGCTGTGGACGTTTAGTTGTTGTTTGTGTAGCAGTAACGTTTAGTTGTTGTTTGTGTAGCAGTGACGTTTAGTTGTTGTTTGTGTAGCTGTGGAAGTTTAGTTGTTGTTTGTGTAGCAGTGACGTTTAGTTGTTGTTTGTGTAGCAGTAACGTTTAGTTGTTGTCTATGTAGCTGTGGACGTTTAATTGTTGTTTGTGTAGCTGTGACGTTTAGTTGTTGTTTGTGTAGCAGTGACGTTTAGTTGTGTTTGTGTAGCTGTGGACGTTTAGTTGTTGTTTGTGTAGATGTGGACGTTTAGTTGTTGTTTGTGTAGCTGTGACGTTTAGTTGTTGTTTGTGTAGATGTGACGTTTAGTTGTTGTTTGTGTAGCAGTGACGTTTAGTTGTTGTTTGTGTAGCAGTGACGTTTAGTTGTTGTTTATGTAGCAGTGACGTTTAGTTGTTGTTTGTGTAGCAGTGACGTTTAGTTGTTGTTTGTGTAGCAGTAACGTTTAGTTGTTGTTTGTGTAGATGTGACGTTTAGTTGTTGTTTGTGTAGCTGTGACGTTTAGTTGTTGTTTGTGCATCAGTGACGTTTAGTTGTTGTTTGTGTAGCAATGACGTTTAGTTGTTGTTTGTTTAGCTGTAACGTTTAGTTGTTGTTTGTGTAGCAGTGACGTTTAGTTGTTGTTTGTGTAGCTGTGGACGTTTAGTTGTTGTTTGTTTAGCTGTAACGTTTAGTTGTTGTTTGTGTAGCAGTGACGTTCGGTTGTTGTTTGTGTAACAGTGACGTTTAGTTGTTGTTTGTGTAGCAGTGACGTTTAGCTATTGTTTATGTAGCAGTGACGTGTAGTTGTTGTTTTTGTAGCAGTGACGTGTAGTTGTTGTTTGTGTAGCAGTGACGTTTAGTTGTTGTTTATGTAGCAGTGACGTTTAGTTGTTGTTTGTGTAGCAGTGACGTTTAGTTGTTGTTTGTGTAGCAGTGACGTTTAGTTGTTGTTTGCATAGCAGTGACGTTTAGTTGTTGTGTGTGTAGCTGTAACGTTTAGTTATTGTTTGTGTAGCAGTGACGCTTAGTTGTTGTTTGTGTAGCAGTGACGTTTAGTTGTTGTTTGTGTAGCAGTGACGTTTAGTTGTTGTTTGTGTAACTGTGGACGTTTAGTTGTTGTTTGTGTAGCAGTGACGTTTAGTTGTTGTTTGTGTAGCTGTGACGTTTAGTTGTTGTTTGTGTAGCTGTGACGTTTAGTTGTTGTTTGTGTAGCAGTGACGTTTAGTTGTTGTTTATGTAGCAGTGACGTTTAGTTGTTGTTTGTGTAGCAGTGACGTTTAGTTGTTGTTTGTGTAGCAGTGACGTTTAGTTGTTGTTTGTGTAGCTGTGGACGTTTAGTTGTTGTTTGTGTAGCAGTGACGTTTAGTTGTTGTTTGTGTAGCAGTGACGTTTAGTTGTTGTTTGTGTAGCAGTGACGTTTAGTTGTTGTTTGTGTAGCAGTGACGTTTAGTTGTTATTTGTGTAGCAGTGACGTTTAGTTGTTGTTTGTGCAGCAGTGACGTGTAGTTGTTGTTTGTGTAGCAGTGACGTGTAGTTGTTGTTTGTGTAGCAGTGACGTTTAGTTGTTGTTTGTGCAGCAGTGACGTGTAGTTGTTGTTTGTGTAACAGTGACGTTTTGTTGTTGTTTGTGTAGCAGTGACGTTTAGTTGTTGTTTGTGTAGCAGTGACGTTTAGTTGTTGTTTGTGTAGCAGTGACGTTTAGTTGTTGTTTGTGTAGCAGTGACGTTTAGTTGTTGTTTGTGTAGCAGTGACGTTTGGATGTATTTCATTATGCGTATAGAGACACACATACACTGGGTATTACCACCGACCTTCCACAAGTCACAAATGAAATTGAACAAAACTAGCAGAGGACACCACCACATTGATTCTGACAGGGTTCGAACTCGCAACATCTATGCTGCAAGGTCGGGACCGTATCCATTACACCGAGGTGGGGGGTCGACATATATTCAGTGAGGCTTTGCTTTTGCCATCAGCAATCGTGTTTACAGGACACATACTTGTTATTGTCAGGTAAACAAGCTGTTTAAATAGTTTAATATGTTTACCGTTCATTTATCATCTTTGATCAAAACTTATCTTACGTCAATCTAGATCGATGCGCTGTATCTATTGTTTTGTGTTCATAATCAATAGTAGACTATATTGTGATAAAGGACCCGCGTCGCCGATAACTTGTCTGGTTGTGTCGAAATGTGTGTGTTTTACGTTTATTTATCGTCGCTACCGGTTGGCCATATGAGCGATGACTCCTGAAGAGATTAGTCATTTTAGATGTTGGAGGATAGTGCAATGGTACAGACAGAGACCCATTCCAGAGTCTCCTCTGGTTCTTGTACGTGTACAGTGTAAAGCACCGACACGAGACCGCGGTTTAACGTCCCATCTGAACGACTGTTAATTGTATTACGGTCAGACGAGGGATCGAACCTGCGATCCCTGGATTACCAGTCCAGCGTGTTACCACTGGACTACAGATCTGTATGTGTCGAAATATGGTAATTAGACTAGGGGTGTTGCATTACATGGAGACTTTAGCCTGGTCAGTCAAATAAATAAATTACACCGAGACTATTAGTATTGAGTTTCTGATGATATCATTTTGCCAGAAATTAAAAAATGAAAAATCGACAGACTGGGACCCAGGCTAGGAGAACTTATCAGCTGATGGGGAGGACCGAATCTAATGTCGTTATAATTTGTGGTCCAACCCGTGTGTGTACAGTCAAATCTGTCTTAAGCAGCCAGCCAAGGGAATCACAGAAAGAAACTGCCTAGCACTGGTGGCTAGCACTGGAGGTTATGTGTATAATAAAACAACATATTGGGAATCTGGAAACTGGCTGTTTAATACAGGTTGGCTGCTTAATAGAGGTGACCACTAACACAGGTTTGACTGTATGTATGTAATACTTGTACTATAGTGATTGTGGTTACATATACAATAATATTATGCTTAAGCTAAACCACAGCTTATCAGTGTTGTGCAAAGATGGTCTCTATAGATAGGTCGTTGTGTGATCTGGAAGTGGACTGTGGTTAACCGACTATTCATATAGAGGTTGTTGTGTGATCTGGAAGTGGACTGTGGTTAACCGACTATTCATATAGAGGTTGTTGTGTGATCTGGAAGTGGACTGTGGTTAACCGACTATTCATATAGAGGTTGTTGTGTGATCTGGAAGTGGACTGTGGTTAACCGACTATTCATATAGAGGTTGT
>CM026401.1:6772287-6804771 GCA_014843695.1 Archivesica marissinica | reverse complement strand
CACACACACAACACACACACACACACAACACACACACACACACAACACACACACATACACACACACAACACACACACACACAACACACACACACAGAATAAATGAGCTTCCATTCCAGAAGCATCCCGAGTTTCTAGTCCAATACAATATTATTATAGTAAGCCGGGGATCGAATATATATATTTAAATTGTGTAAAATGTCGACAAATGACCTCCATATTTATTTCAGCGTTTTGTACATAGCGCATACTCGAACTGCATGCACAGCTTCCGGTGTTATCATTTTAAGAATCGCGAGGCACACGAAATGGTGTGTGCGTGTTTTACGTTTATTTATCGTCGCTACCGGTTGCCCATATGAGCGACGCCTCCTGAAGAGATTAGTCATTTTAGAGTTTTGGAGGATAGTGCAAGGATACAGACAGAGACCCATTCCAGAGTCTCCTCTGGTTCTTTTACGTGCACGGTGTAAAGCACCAACACGAGACCTCGGTTTAACGTCCCAACTAAAATACTGTTAGTTTTATTAGGGTCAGACGGGGGATCGAACCTGCGATCCCTGAATTACAAAACCGAACGCGAAATGTATGTCTTTCAGATGCTATATATACCTTGCATATCACAATTTATTTACTACACAGTTATCCAATTAAAATACTGGAAATTGTATTGAATTGCAATAAACTCATATACCGCGATATTTCACGATATAATCACGTATTCTTGTAACCTATATGGGAGAGCTATAAGTGTTTGCCTTACCATTGCATCCATCAAATTTCATAATGTTTTAGAGTGCATCGTGATTATGGTGACATATAGGCCCACTAGGCCGGGTGTTTCGGCCTAGTACACTGCTTGTTGATTATGATACACATGTCACTATGATAAATTAGTTGCTTACTTACTTACTTATTTATACTTGTGACCGTTGAAATAATTAGCTACAAATATAGAAAACTGTATAATAATTCCGCTAATGACGTTTTTTAATTTGCGAAACCATTAAGAGATCACTATATATATATAAATTATATAAATAAAAACAATAACATGAAATGACACTTTCAAAATAACGCTAAACATGAGATATAGCATTGACGTTAATTACCGTGTGTCCTGGAGCTAACAGGTCTAATAACCCACACTATTATTTTAGTTTTCTGGAGCCCTGACTACCTGGATATTAGTTGTGTGCCCTGGAGCCTTGACAACCAATCCCCCGATATTATTGTATATCGACTAACAACTTAGTAGCCACTTTTTGTGATTCCTTTGGCTGGCTGCTTATGTCAAGTTTGACTGAACACGCCTTCAGCCAACGAGAGTGTTTAATATAAGTTGCTAACGTTTGCTTCGCAATCGTAAAATAAATAATGTTCGACTTAGGCCAGGTCACACCGCCATACACACACCCTTTTGGCAAGGAGAACTCCCGGGGAGAGTGGCAAGACCTACATGAGTAGGCGTTCACTATGATTGTTTCATGGTCCTAAAATGTGTGTCTTCGGCATTGTAGCTTAACTTTGCAAATCAGTATTTTAAATGCAAATTTGAAAATACTGTTTGCCATTCTATGTCTCTAATGTTGCGTATAGTAGCCTACAATACCTTTTCGGCGTTATTATAAACATGTGTTTACTGCAAGGTTAATTGGTGCACACAACATGAGGACATCTGCTAAAGTAATTAAGTTATCATATAAATCGTTTTTTTTTATTTGGCATGTAATGTGCAGAATACATACCCTCGTAGGACCTACATTAATAACCTAATGTTAAAAATGAACTGACAAGGAACATACATTACGCTAAAACTTTGATTTACGTAATTCTTGTACTGTTATCAAAGGAACGCTTAATGATACCACAACTGACATATTACAATAGTTTCCCACTAATTACGACACAAGAAATAGTGTGCATGTCACACACAAGGTCATACGGTAGATATGATATTGTGTTTACGCACCTGTTACAACCAATTAGCGTCTAATTGGTACGATAAACGAGGATGTTAATATAATATAACAGTGCATTTCACCATATATGCCTGGTCACGAATATGGCCGTATGTAGGCTATGTGTCTTTACAAATCAGCATTTTCACAAAATAACACAGCTAATACATGTATCACCTCCAGCTAAATAACACAGCTAATACATGTATCACCTCCAGCTAAATAACACAGCTAATACACCTATCACCTCCAGCTAAATAACACAGCTATACGTGTATCACTTCCAGCTAAATAACACAGCTAATACACGTATCACCTCCAGCTAAATAACACAGCTATACATGTATCACCTCCAGCTAAATAACACAGCTAATACATGTATCACCTCCAGCTAAATACGACCCAGCATACATAATACATGGAAGTAGGCCAGAAGTGCATGAAGGGAATCACCAGTGATGGTGTCTTCCTCTATAAAATAATACAACAACCATCTCAACCACACCAGAACATTGAATTACCTAACATAATTTTTTCAGTGTCATGCAAGCTGATACCGATACAGAATTCGGCAACATATCGATTTTTTAAAAATATATTAAATAAATATCATGTAAATAAATGCATCATGTAGAAGTTGTTTTGTATATTTTAAGTTCCATTGCCGCCGAATAGTTTCCGAGGCTTCAGACGACAACCGGTCATTCAGCAGCGACCCATTATCCGGCCGCATGCGACAATTCAACATCCACCAGTTCTAACGCGGCCTCCTGTGGATATGGTAACCAAAGGTCACATTGCTCAACAAACAAAGAACGCAACAACAACCAAAACAACTACTAATACGGCGGCACGCCAAAGGTCAAGTTCGCAGCCTCGTTATAACAACTACGATTACTATGATTACAATTACGCCCCGACCAACTACGGGTACGATTACTATGGTTTCAATGGACTTGGAAATATCGGCGGCACATCAAATGAAGCAGAGTATGAAGAAAATCCGACGACGACACCGCGACAAAGACGGAGAAAAAATCCTAGATCAGTACAGCCGCAAAGTACTACACCCACTACAACTACAACAACAACACCGGAACCGCCAGAACTGGACGATGATATAATCTCTAGTCCGGCATCCGGAATGTCCACATCAGCTTATAGCGGATATTGTTTTTGCTCACCATTGAGCAGGTGCCCTGTCGACTCAATACCTCGCGGAGGAGACTGTGCTAATTTTCTGGCTTACTTCACAAATTTAAGATTTATTCGATGTTGTTACAGCCCGAGTATAGCCAGAAGCTTACAGTTGTGATGCTATAGGATAGGTTATTAACAACAGCTTGATATGTTCACGGTGTTGGACAGCCGGAATACATATCGTGGCTGCACCGTCTGTCACACTTCGCTTGACAGCTCACCTCGTTCAAGGTTTTCACTAGTGTATCAATGGATAGCATTGGATATGTCTAATATAAACGGAACTTGGTATCAGAGTGGACACGCGCATATCCCTTGGGTGGGATGTTCTGTTCGGGCAATAATGTCTAGTTCACCCTTTGCAATGTCTACAACACAGTACTATAAGTGTTGGTTCAACTATCGTTGTTAGCAATTATTAGCATATGAACTTTATTGATAGGTGTATTATATGTGTTATATGGACACTCGATAACGTACCCGAAACGTTGTTATGCCAGTAATTTACCGTTACTTACTATTTACCTGTAACCTATCATCACTGATGGTCACGGGTTCGAGCCCCGCTCAGGCCGTGTCTCATTTATATGAAAAAGTTGGCAGTTTCTTACGGAGGTTGGTGCACCCAAGTACTGGTTAACCGCTGGAGCCTGCCCAGGAAAGGTGTTGTTAGGTAAACTGCCCGCCGGCGATATAGCCCAAAATGGTGCTGATGCAGGCGTAAAACCCGAATCATAACATATAACTTACTATTTACTTAACAGTTCGATTAGCCTGGGAACGATATATCAGTCAAATAAATATATGTTAACACCGAGCGTATTGAGCTTCTGGTCATATCAACGTCTGATTTGACATATTTACTCAATATTTAAGTCGTCCTTAGTTTATACAAATTTAGTTTAGCTCGATTGTGAAACAAGTTCTTTCAACTTATATTAATCACTCTCGAGAGTCGTCCTTAGATCAATTACGCCGAATCCATCCATTACCATCTAAATGTAATATTTAAAATCCGCCATATCGTCAATATAACACAGAAACGGGACATTATATGTTTGCAATGTAAATGAGTCTACGGGAGCATTCGTGTATACTCGGAAATGACCGTGTATAATCGTGCCTGTTCGGCGATTTCCGATGGAATTCCGTTTCTATATTTAGCGATATTATCTTGTAGAGAAGAGTTGTCGTTCTTCAAATCTACACCCTCATACAAGTGGGTGTAAGTAGATGTCGCTACGATCGGAAATCCAGTTTCCCCAAGCTATCATTTTGCCAGAAGTTAAAAAGTGAAAAATCGACAGACTGGAACCCAGGCTACAGTCCGATCCCTCGTCAATGTAACCTGCGTTCGATCCTCAGACCAGGGACAATTGTCGCCAGATCGGACAGGTGGGGTTTTCTCCTGGTACTCCGGTTTCCTCCCACACGAATTACCATATAATGTATACGCTTTCATTCTAAATGGTTGCTACAAAATGATCGATGCCAAACGAGAACCTGTAGCAGTAAGTAGGCGGTACGTTAATAATACTAATTAGTCATGCAGGCGTGACATTTGCGTTTTAACGGTAAATCTATTACCTAAGCCTAACCCACGTAATTGACCAGCTCCACCCTCACCGGCTATTAGTTATCATTAAAACACTAAGTTAGTCTATACACATTTATTTTAGCGCGTCTTTACAAAATTAGATTTATCGCTCGCGAGAACTACAGTTCAAAATTTAATGTAATTACGTCTAGTTTCGGTTTTACCTAGGTACGGGTGTTATTAAGTTGAGACATTTCTTTTCTAAACATTACACCAATACACAGCGTCATTCTGGTTTCAGAAAGGATTTATATTTATCAGAATCCGCCTTGTATATATATATATTCGCTATATGATATTTATATGTACATGCAAATTGACACAAACTATCTGTATATAATTAGGATGGGACACTTGCTTGCAGAAAGTGTCGGATACTCATAATACTTCGGATACTTATAATGCCGTACTTCGGATACGTATAATGACGTACTTCGGATACTTATAATGACGTACTTCGGATACTTATAATGCCGTACTTCGGATACGTATAATGCCGTACTTCGGATACTTATAATGACGTACTTCGGATACGTATAATGACGTACTTCGGATACTTATAATGACGTACTTCGGATACGTATAATGACGTACTTCGGATACGTATAATGACGTACTTCGGATACTTATAATGCCGTACTTCGGATACTTATAATGACGTACGTCGGATCCTCCTAATGACGTACTTCGGATACTTATAATGACGTACTTCAGATACGTATTACGACGTACATCGGATACTTATAATGACGTGCTTCGGATACTTATAATGACGTACTTCGGATACTTATAATGACGTACTTCGGATACTTATAATGACGTACTTATGATACTTATAATGACGTACTTCGGATACTTATAATGACGTACTTCGGATACGTATAATGACGTACTTCTGATACTTATAATGACGTACTTCGGATACTTATAATGACGTACTTCGGATACTTATAATGACGTACTTCGGATACTTATAATGACGTACTTCGGATATTCATAATGATGTACGTCGGATAGTCATAACGACATACGTCGGAAATCCTCCTAATGACGTACTTCGGATACTTATAATGACGACGTTTGTGTTTAATAAACACATTGGTGTAAGATCGGAATTTATTTCATCGAGTAATCACTGAGATTTGTATTTCGACGAATGACGTTAACCACAAGTGGAAATACATATTTCGGTGATCACGAGATGAAATAAAATCCTGTCTTACACTAATAAACACAACTGTTCTTTCTCGTTTATGATTTCCAATGATTTAGGCTAAACTAATATGTTTTATAATTTTTTATTCATTATAGCTGAACCTGCCCGCAGCCTCATTACACTACAATACACAACCGCACAACCGATTATGTCAGTGTGAACGTTCATAATACAAAATAGTTCCTGTATATGTTTCAAATTATTTTCTGCTTGCTGTCAAATTAATACAGACATAATACATGAAATAACGTCATATTGCATGTACTTTATGATTGCAAGAACATAGTAAAAATACAAAAGTGCATCCAGCCGCGGAGGAATACGAATCACAAGTAGTGGGAAAGATAATGCAATCTTCCACAGTTTCAAAACGGTGACAAATAGTGGTTTCTTTCACTGAGAAAACTCAATCATTTATTGGAAAGAATAAAAGAAACCAACATATATGGAAATTGAGACAGCTCTTTTGTACAAGAATATGACTTGTATTAGGACATGTATTATCAATTATAGTACAACATGTGCAGTCAAACCTGTCTTAAGCAGCCAGTCAAGGGAGTCAGAGAAAGTGGCTGCTTAGTACAGGTGGCTGCTTAATAGAGGTCAAATGTACAATAAAACAACCAATTGGGGAAATGGAAACTGGCTGCTTAATACAGGTTGGCTGCTTAATAGAGGGTGGCTGCTTAATACAGGTTGACTACTTAATACAGGTTGGCTGCTTAATACAGGTTGACTGCTTAATACAGGTTGGCTGCTTAATACAGGTTGACTGCTTAATACAGGTTGGCTGCTTAATCCAGGTTGGCTGCTTAATACAGGTTGGCTGATTAATACAGGTTGACTGCTTAATCCAGGTTGGCTGCTTAATACAGGTTGACTGCTTAATACAGGTTGGCTGCTTAATCCAGGTTGGCTGCTTAATACAGGTTGGCTGCTTAATACAGGGTGGCTGCTTAATACAGGTTGACTGCTTAATACAGGTTGACTGCTTAATACAGGTTGGCTGCTTAATCCAGGTTGGCTGCTTAATACAGGTTGGCTGATTAATACAGGTTGACTGCTTAATCCAGGTTGGCTGCTTAATACAGGTTGACTGCTTAATACAGGTTGGCTGCTTAATCCAGGTTGGCTGCTTAATACAGGTTGGCTGCTTAATACAGGGTGGCTGCTTAATACAGGTTGACTGCTTAATCCAGGTTGGCTGCTTAATCCAGGTTGGCTGCTTAATACAGGTTGGCTGATTAATAGAGGTAACCACTAACACATATTTGACTGTGTATAGCTAAGCTATATTTATTATTATTATGTGCGACTATTACGACGGTGGTGGAGTCACATAGAATATCTTGTTCATTGAAGCATTATTCATACAGGTTAGACTGTACTTACGTCAGCCGATATTTACTACGTTTATTTGCATAAATGCACTATTTTATTTCGGTATATATACATGTACACCAGTTTGTGACTGCATGCACATTATTGTGTGACCAAGTATGTGTGAGTTTGTGTGATTGTATGGATGCACGAGTTTATTCACAGCATATGTGCACGAGTTTGTGTGATTGTATGTATGCACGAGTTTGATTCACTGCATATGTGCACGAGTCTATGTGATTGTATGGATGCACGAGTTTATTCACAGCATATGTGCACGAGTTTATGTGATTGTATGGATGCACGAGTTTATTCACAGCATATGTGCACGAGTTTGTGTGATTGTATGGATGCACGAGTTTGATTCACTGCATATGTGCACGAGTTTGTGTGATTGTATGTATGCACGAGTTTAATTCACAGCATATGTGCACGAGTTTGTGTGATTGTATGTATGCACGAGTTTATTCACAGCATATTTGCACGAGTTTGTGTGATTGTATGGATGCACGAGTTTATTCACAGCATATGTGCACGAGTGTGTGTGATTGTATGTATGCACGAGTTTATTCACAGCATATGTGCACGAGTTTGTGTGATTGTATGTATGCACGAGTTTATTCACAGCATATGTGCACGAGTTTGTGTGATTGTATGGATGCACGAGTTTGATTCACTGCATATGTGCACGAGTTTGTGTGATTGTATGTATGCACGAGTTTAATTCACAGCATATGTGCACGAGTTTGTGTGATTGTATGTATGCACGAGTTTATTCACAGCATATTTGCACGAGTTTGTGTGATTGTATGGATGCACGAGTTTATTCACAGCATATGTGCACGAGTTTGTGTGATTGTATGTATGCACGAGTTTATTCACAGCATATGTGCACGAGTTTGTGTGATTGTATGTATGCACGAGTTTAATTCACAGCATATTTGCACGAGTTTGTGTGATTGTATGCAGGTACGAAATTGTGGTTTTGTATATATATAAATGGGTTTGTGTGACTGCACATACATGCACGAGTATGTGTGACTGCTCGTATTCATGCATGTTGTGGGTTTGTGTGACTGCATATACATGCACGAGTATGTGTGACTGCTCGTATTTATTCATGCGTTTTGTGTGATTGTATGTATGCAGGAGTTTAATTCACAGCATATTTGCACGAGTTTGTGTGATTGTATTCAAGCACGAAATTGTGGTTTTGTATATATATAAACGGGTTTGTGTGACTGCACATACATGCACGAGTATGTGTGACTGCTCGTATTCATGAGTTTTGTGTGATTGCATGTATGCACGAGTTTATGAGAGAATATAGGCACGAGTATGCTACTGTATGTATGCACGAGTTTATGAGAGAATATAGGCACGAGTATGCTACTGTATGTATGCACGAGTTTATGAGAGAATATAGGCACGAGTATGCTACTGTATGTATGCACGAGTTTATGAGAGAATATAGGCACGAGTATGCTACTGTATGTATGCACGAGTTTATGAGAGAATATAGGCACGAGTATGCTACTGTATGTATGCACGAGTTTATGAGAGAATATAGGCACGAGTATGCTACTGTATGTATGCACGAGTTTATGAGAGAATATAGGCACGAGTATGCTGTATGTATGCGCTGTTGTGACTTTATTGCGTATTGTAACTATTATAGAGTGTTTTTCTCTGCATTTATATCATTAGCAACTGGAATAAATATAAATGTATATATATCTATGGTAACATGTGTTCTTATACGATACATTTCACATACAACTTCTTATGTGATACGTCATACATACGACATGTTATCGTTAATGTTATAACATTCCTTTAGAAATAAGTACCCACTGCATATAGTGTATGAGATATGTCGAGATATAGTAATTTTCAACTCATAGGAAACGATAGAGGAAAGGAAACAACGATAAAACAGAGAAAACACTTATTAGGACATATCTACTTTTAGAGAGTGTTCAGGGGCAGTAACTGACTGATGTCTCTCATTGGGAAAGAAAGAAAATAACGTGGTAGATATTTAAAATAGATTAGGGGCTATTGTGTAGAGAGAAGCTAGGCTGTGAACAGGCGTTTGTATATTTTGCCTGGTCAGTCATATAAATATATTTTAAATATTTTAATGGACAATTAATTGGGCTGTAATGTCATTTTGCCAGAAGTAAATTAGCGAAAAATCGACAGACTTTTTTTAAAACTTTATTTTACAAGGATTGCGAAGTAAGTTTTAATAACTTAT
Source organism: Archivesica marissinica (assembly GCA_014843695.1). Lineage (NCBI taxonomy): Eukaryota > Metazoa > Mollusca > Bivalvia > Venerida > Vesicomyidae > Archivesica > Archivesica marissinica. The sequence continues at coordinate 6,795,158 of CM026401.1, read as the reverse complement.
ATTAATTACTCTTGTTGGCGCCGATGTGTGCGTAAATGTTGTCATTCGTGTGGGAGGAAACCGGAGTACCCGGATACAACCAACCTGTCCGATCTGGCGACCACAGTACCATCTCACATACTGCCCGGTCCGAGGATAGAACACGGGTTGCATTGGTGAGAATCAAGCGCGCTAACCACTACGCTAATCGAACAGACTGGAGCCCAGGCTAGAGATAAGTGACTGGTTGACAGACGTTCAACATAGAAAATACTTGGTACTGTATAATTGATGACAACTGTTTGCACCTTCAGTTTCATTTACTACAAAATATGTTGACATGTAAAACGTATTTGGAGACAAAACTAATATTATTGTGACATTTCAAAATACCAATGCGCTGACAAGCGTATTTACTTCAACTCGACTTTAATAGTGCACACTACGAATGTTTCTGCATTTTATCTGTTACAAAGCTCAAATTAACCGCATTAACGTCACAATAACATTAACGTTGACATTTTGTAAATATGAGACGATAAAAACTATAGTCAACACGTGCGGCCGTTTCAGGAATGCTGAATCTAAATATTAATTAATTGAGAAGAGAAATTGTCCATGAACCGTCCAACTAGAGATATCCATCATTGGATGCGTGCGGGTAATTGTTGAGACAATCATTAATACGGACAGTAACAATTTGCCAGTAGTAAACGTCCAGTGAAATGTGTCACAGTGTACCTGTCAAGCGAACTGGGACGGCGTGTTAACGTGAATATTACTCAATTTCGGTGTCAAACGCTATATTCTCGGTCAAACAAATCCTTAAACCCAAGTTTAACCAGATGGAACATCGCGAGATGTTTACCGCAGCAATTAGTATGATACATATTAAGAAATTATAAACCGAAACACACGAACAAAAATGTCAATGTCTAGAGAACTACAGTCTACACCCGTTATGTCGAATTCCGTCGGAGAGAACACAATACTTCGACATAACCGAAATTTGAGTTAACGAACGTCGATATAAATGGAGCAAGTTATATGTAAAATGATAGAGCCTGAATCAGGATATCGATCAGACTTCGAGATAACCGGATAATTCGACATAACCGACTTTGACATAGCGGATGTAGACTGTATTTGACATACGAATTGTTATATCAGGATCTATTTGATTTCTATCTAGGTTTCTGGACATATCAATATTAAATAACTACCATCTGAACGGTAGTTGTAATGCCTACAAACAATGTTACTATCATGTAATATGAATTGTCACATTTGTGCGGAATTTAGCATGTTATGCTAAATTCGTGGCGGCCATCTTGGATTTCATATATTCCCCTTAGTCTGTTTCTATCTATTATAACATAAGCCCCTCAGATGTCAAATCAATTTTATTGCTGTGACGGGTGGTGTATCAACAATCTATTGAAAATGATTGAATGTTTTATAAAAACAAACATATATTGTATAAAAAAAATAATCACACATATGCACCGGTAAATAAAAAATAACATGTGTTGTACACAAAATATATACAGGAATGTTTCATAAAAAAGTAGTTTATGTATATAAAAATATTCATTGCGTATATCTATAAAAGATATGTTTATTGTGCTAAAAATTTAGATTTAGATTTGTAAAAAAATGTATACCTAGCATCATGAATAATTAGGTTTTGTTACAACGAATTTCATTGGCTCTTGCAAATTAATATAGCAGAGCCCTTGTCACACATCCATTTGATACAGACGACAGACGGATATGTAGTCCAGTGGTAACACGCTGGACTGGTAATCCAGGGATCGCAGGTTCGATCCCCCGTCTGACCCTAATAAAATTAACAGTCTTTCAGATGGGACGGTAAGTCTCGTGTCGGTGCTTTACACCGTGCACGTAAAAGAACCAGAGTAGACACTGGAATGGGTCTTTGTCTGTATCATTGCATTATCCTCCAAAAATCTAAAATGACTAATCTCTTCAGGAGGCGTCGCTCATATGGTCAACCGGTAGCAACGATAAATAAACGTAAAACACAGCCATTTAATTCTCGATCTGTTTTTGCTGTAATAAAGTGAAGATAAGCTTTCAGTTTGTCTTTGGTAATTCCCAGTATGCATACAGACTATTAGAGTAACACAATGGTGTCCCATTATTTCAAGTGAGGAAGCTATCCAGCTGGCTTTGGGCAGGTCGGTGGTTCTACCTGGGTGCCCGTCCGTACCTATAATACTGCTCAGGAGGTTCACCCGGGATTTCCTCCACCAATACAAGATGGATAGTTGTCGTATGACCTAGGCTGTTTATTCGACGTTAAAGTCCCATTGTCAAACAGAATATCACAAACTCTCGCATAACAGCATTTTAGCACATGTAGTGTGCGAGTTTGAGACCCAATGTCGCACATATCCGGCCGCAAAACGTAATTCATCTATATTACTCAAATTACACCACTAGCAGTCACGTTTGATAAATAAATCAGATTTACTGATCAAACACTGGGACAAGGGCTACAGAAACTGCGACAATTTCTATAACAGCTGGGACAAGGGCTACAGAAACTGCGACAATTTCTATAACAGCTGGGACAAGGGCTACAGAAACTGCGACAATTTCTATAACAGCTGGGACAAGGGCTACAGAAACTGCGACAATTCTACAAAAACTGGGACAAGGGCTACAAAAATGGGACAAGAGCTACAAAAACTGGGACAAGTGCTACAAAAACTGGGACAAGGGCTACAAAAACTGGGACAAGTTCTACAAAAACTGGGACAAGTTCTACAAAAACTGGGACAAGGGCTACAAAAACTGGGACAAGGGATACACAAACTGCGACAAGAGCTACAAAAACTGGGACAAGAGCTACAAAAACTGGGACAAGAGCTACAAAAACTGGGACAAGAGCTACAAAAACTGGGACAAGAGCTACAAAAACTGGGACAAGTTCTACAAAAACTGGGACAAGGGCTACAAAAACTGGGACAAGTTCTACAAAAACTGGGACAAGGGCTACACAAACTGGGACAAGAGCTACAAAAGCTGGGACAAGTTCTACAAAAACTGGGACAAGTTCTACAAAAACTGGGACAAGTTCTACAAAAACTGCGACAAGGGATACAAAAACTGCGACAAGTTCTACAAAAACTGGGACAAGGGATACAAAAACTGCGACAAGGGCTACAAAAACTGCGACAAGTTCTACAAAAACTGGGACAAGTTCTACAAAAACTGGGACAAGTTCTACAAAAACTGCGACAAGGGATACAAAAACTGCGACAAGTTCTACAAAAACTGGGACAAGGGATACAAAAACTGGGACAAGGGCTACAAAAACTGCGACAATTTCTATAACAGCTGGGACAAGGGCTACAGAAACTGCGACAATTTCTATAACAGCTGGGACAAGGGCTACAAAAACTGGGACAAGGGATACAAAAACTGCGACAAGGGTACAAAAACTGGGACAAGAGCTAAAAAAACTGGGACAAGGGCTACACAAACTGGGACAAGTTCTACAAAAACTGGGACAAGAGCTACAAAAACTGGGACAAGGGCTACAAAAACTGGGACAAGAGCTACAAAAACTGGGACAAGAGCTACAAAAACTGGGACAAGTTCTACAAAAACTGGGACAAGAGCTACAAAAACTGGGACAAGAGCTACAAAAACTGGGACAAGTTCTACAAAAATGGGACAAGAGCTACAAAACTGGGACAAGTTCTACAAAAACTGGGACAAGAGCTACAAAAACTGGGACAAGTTCAACAAAAACTGCGACAAGTTCTACAAAAACTGGGACAAGGGCTACAAAAACTGGGACATGGGCTACAACAACTGGGACAAGAGCTACAACAACTGGGACAAAGGCTACAAAAACTGGGACAAGAGCTACAAAAACTGGGACAAAGGCTACAAAAACTGGGACAAGAGCTACAAAAGCTGGGACAAGGGCTACAAAAACTGGGACAAGAGCTACAAAAACTGGGTCAAGGGCTACAAAAACTGGGACAAGAGCTACAAAAGCTGGGACAAGGGCTACAAAAACTGGGACAAGAGCTACAAAAACTGGGACAAGTTCTACACAATTTCAACCAAAGGCAACTTGTCTGGTAATTTATTAATGAATGCATCAATGACACGTCGAGGAGATCACGTGATAGTCATAAATACTACAATATCCAAACGTGTTGATTATTTACCTAATTTACAACGCATCAACTAAATCATCATTCAATCATAAATGTAGGGCCTACATAGGCCTTTCTTGCTTGGAAAACTAAAACTTTGTTCCAAGTCAGCATTAGACGACACACTGAAGGATGGAACATTAGATGACACACTGAAGAATGGTACATTAGACATTAGATGACATACTGAAGGATGGTACATTAGACGACACACTGAAGGATGGAACATTAGATGACACACTGAAGAATGGTACATTAGACATTATATGACACACTGAAGGATGGTACATTAGATGACACACTTGAAGGATGGAACATTAGATGACACACTGAATGATGGAACCAACGGAGAATATAAGTAGCATTAACGTCTCCTTAGACGACACACTGAAGGATGGAACATTAGACGACACACTGAAGGATGGAACATTATACGACAAACTGAAGGATGGAACATTAGATGACGCACTGAAGGATGGAACATTAGACGACACACTGAAGGATGGAACATTAGACGACACACTGAAGGATGGAACATTAGACGACAAACTGAAGGATGGAACATTAGATGACGCACTGAATGATGGAACATTAGAGGACACACTGAAGGATGGAACATTAGACGACATACTGAAAGATAGGACATTACACGACACACTGAAGTATGGAACATTAGACGACACACTGAAGGATGGAACATTAGACGACACACTGAATGATGAAACCAATGGAGAATATAAGTAGCATTAACATCTCCTTAGATGACACACTGAAGTATGGAACATTAGATGACGCACTGAAGGAAGGATGGAACATTAGATGACACACTGAAAGATGGAACATTAGACGACACACTGAAGTATGGAACATTAGACGACACACTGAAGGATGGAACATTAGACATTAGATGACACACTGAAGGATGGTACATTAGATGACACACTGAAGGATGGAACATTAGATGACACACTGAATGATGGAACCAACGGAGAATATAAGTAGCATTAACGTCTCCTTAGACGACACACTGAAGGATGGAACATTAGACGACACACTGAAGGATGGAACATTATACGACAAACTGAAGGATGGAACATTAGATGACGCACTGAAGGATGGAACATTAGACGACACACTGAAGGATGGAACATTAGACGACACACTGAAGGATGGAACATTAGACGACAAACTGAAGGATGGAACATTAGATGACGCACTGAATGATGGAACATTAGAGGACACACTGAAGGATGGAACATTAGACGACATACTGAAAGATAGGACATTACACGACACACTGAAGTATGGAACATTAGACGACACAATGAAGGATGGAACATTAGACGACACACTGAATGATGAAACCAATGGAGAATATAAGTAGCATTAACATCTCCTTAGATGACACACTGAAGTATGGAACATTAGATGACGCACTGAAGGATGGAACATTAGATGACACACTGAAAGATGGAACATTAGACGACACACTGAAGTATGGAACATTAGACGACACACTGAAGGATGGAACATTAGACGACACACTGAAGGATGGACAATTAGACGACACACTGAAGGATGGAACATTAGACGACACACTGAAGGATGGAACATTAGACGACACACTGAATGATGGAACATTAGACGACACACTTAATGATGGAACATTATACGACACACTTAATGATGGAACATTAGACGACACACTGAATGATGGAACATTAGACGACACACTGAAGGATGGAACATTAGACGACACACTGAAGGATGGAACATTAGACGACACACTGAAGGAGGGAAGATTAGATGACGCACTGAAGGATGGAACATTAGACGACTCACTGAAGGATGGAACATTAGACGACACACTGAAGGATGGAACATTAGACGATACAATGAAGTATGGAACATTAGACGACACACTGAAGGATGGAACATTAGACAACAAACTGACGTATGGAACATTAGACGATACACTAAAGGATGGAACATTAGACGACACAATAAAGGATGGACCATTAGATGACACACTGAAGAATGGAACATTAGACGACACACTGAAGGATGGAACATTAGACGACACACTGAAGGATGGACCATTAGACGACACACTGAAGAATGTAACATTAGACGACACACTGAAGGATGGGACATTAGACGACACAATGAATGATGGAACATTAGATGACACACTGAAGGATGGGACATTAGACGACATACTGAATGATGGAACATTAGACGATACACTGAAGGATGGGACATTAGACGACACACTGAATGATGGAACATTAGACGACACACTGAAGGATGGAACATTAGACGACACACTGAAGGATGGGACATTAGACGACACGCTGAAGTATGGAACCAATAGAGAATATAAGTAGCATTAACATCTCCTTAGATGACACACTGAATGATGGAACATTAGACGACACACTGAAGGATGGAACATTAGACGACACACTGAATGATGGAACATTATACGACACACTGAATGATGGAACATTATATGACACACTGAAGGATGGAACATTATACGACACACTGAAGGATGGAACATTAGACGACACACTGAAGGATGGAACTTTATACGACACACTGAAGGATGGAACATTAGACGACACACTGAAGGATGGAACCAATAGAGAATATAAGTAGCATTAACATCTCCTTAGACGACACACTGAATGATGGAACATTAGACGACTCACTGAATGATGGACCATTAGACGACTCATTGAATGATGGAACATTAGACGACTCACTGAATGATGGAACATTAGACGACACACTGAAGGATGGAACATTATACGACACACCTAATGATGGAACATTAGACGACACACTGAATGATGGAACATTAGACGACACACTGAATGATGGAACATTAGACGACACACTGAAGGATAGAACATTAGATGACACACTGAAGGATGGAACATTAGACTACACACTTAATGATAGAACATTATACGACACACTGTATGATGGAACATTAGACGACACACTGAATGATGGAACATTAGACGACACACTGAAGGATGGAACATTAGACGATACACTGAAGTATGGAACATTAGATGACACACTGAAGGATGGACCATTAGACGACACACTGAAGTATGGACCATTAGACGACACACTGAAAGATGGAACATTAGACGACACACTGAATGATGGAACATTAGACGATAAACTGAAGGATGGAACATTAGACGACACACTGAAAGATGGAACATTAGACGACACACTGAAGTATGGAACATTAGACGACAAACTGAAGGATGGAACATTAGACGACACACTGAAGGATGGAACATTAGACGACACACTGAAGGATGGACCATTAGACGACACACTGAAGAATGTAACATTAGACGACACACTGAAGGATGGGACATTAGACGACACAATGAATAATGGAACATTAGATGACACACTGAAGGATGGGACATTAGACGACACACTGAAGGATGGGACATTATACGACACACTGAATGATGGAACATTAGACGACGCACTGAAGGATGGACCATTAGACGACACACAGAAGAATGTAACATTAGACGACACACTGAAGGATGGGACATTAGACGACACACTGAATGATGGCACATTAGACGACACACTGAAGGATGGAACATTAGACGACACACTGAAGAATGTAACATTAGACGACACACTGAAGGATGGAACATTAGACGACACACTGAAGGATGGAACATTAGACGACACACTGAAGGATGGAACATTAGACGACACACTGAAGGATGGAACATTAGACGATACACTGAAGGATGGAACATTAGACGACACACTGAATGATGGAACATTAGATGACACACTGAAGGATGGAACATTAGACGACACACTGAAGTATGGAACATTAGACGACACACTGAAGGATGGAACATTAGACGACACACTGAAGGTGGAACATTAGATGACACACTGAAGGATGGAACATTAGACGACACACTGAAGGATGGAACATTAGACGACACACTGAAGGATGACAATTAGACGACACACTGAAGGATGGAACATTAGACGACACACTGAAGGATGAAACCAATGGAGAATATAAGTAGCATTAACATCTCTTTGATGACACACAGAAGGATGGAACATTAGACGACATACTGAAGGATGGAACATTAGATGACACACTGAAAGATGGAACATTAGATGACACACTGAAGGATGGAACATTAGACGACACACTGAAGGATGGAACATTAGACGACACACTGAAGGATGGAACATTAGACAACACACTGAAGAATGAAACCAATGGAGAATATAAGTAGCATTAACATCTTCTTTGATGACACACAGAAAGATGGAACATTAGATGACGCACTGAAGGATAGAACATTAGATGTCTCACTGAAGGATGGAACATTAGATGTCTCACTGAAGGATGGAACAATAGACGACACACTGAAGGATGGAACATTAGACGACACACTGAAGGATGGAACATTAGACGACACACTGAAGGCTGGAACATTAGACGATACACTGAAGGATGGAACATTAGACGACGCACTGAAAGATGGAATATTAGACGACACACTGAAGTGTGGAACATTTGACGACACACTGAAGGATGGAATATTAGACGACACACTGAAGGATGGACAATTAGACGACACACTGAAGGATGGAACATTTGACGACACACTGAAGGATGGAACATTAGACGACACACTGAAGAATGTAACATTAGACGACACACTGAAGAATGGAACATTAGACGACACACTGAAGGATGGGACATTAGACGACACACTGAAGGATGGAATATTAGACGACACACTGAAGGATGGAACATTAGACGGCACACTGAAGAATGTAACATTAGACGACACACTGAATGATGGAACATTAGACGACACACTTAATGATGAAACATTATACGACACACTTAATGATGGAACATTAGACGACACACTGAATGATGGAACATTAGACGACACACTGAATGATGGAACATTAGACGACACACTGACGGATGAAAATTAGACGACACACTGAAGGATGGAACATTAGACGACACACTGAAGGATGAAACCAATGGAGAATATAAGTAGCATTAACATCTCCTTAGATGACACACAGAAGGATAGAACATTCGATGTCTCACTGAAGGATGGAACATTAGACGACTCACTGAAGGATGGAACATTACACGACACACTGAAGTATGGAACATTAGACGACACACTGAAGGATGGAACATTAGACGACACACTGAGGGATGGAACATTAGACGACACACTGAAGGATATGGAACATTAGACGACACACTGAAGGATATAACATTAGAGGACACACTGAAGGATGGAACATTAGACGACACACTGAAGGATGGAACATTAGACGACACACTGAAGGATGAAAATTAGACGACACACTGAAGGATGAAACCAATGGAGAATATAAGTAGCATTAAAATCTCCTTTGATGACACACTGAAGGATGGAACATTGAACGACACACTGAAGGATGGAACATTAGACGACACACTGAAGGATGAAAATTAGACGACACACTGAAGGATGGAACATTAGACGACACAATGAAGGATGGCACATTAGACGACACACTGACGTATGGAACATTAGACGACACACTAAAGGATTGAACATTAGATGACACACTGAAGGATGGAACATTAGACGACACAATAAAGGATGGAACATTAGATGACACACTGAAGTATGGAACATTAGACGAAACGTTGAAGGATGGAACATTAGATGACACACTGAAGGATGGAACATTAGATGACACACTGAAGGATGGAACATTATATGACACACTGAAGGATGGAACATTAGACGACACACTGAAGGATGGAACATTAGACGACACACTGAAGGATGAAAATTAGACGACACACTGAAGGATGGAACATTAGACGACACACTGAAGGATGAAACCAATGGAGAATATAAGTAGCATTAACATCTCCTTAGATGACACACAGAAGGATGGAACATTAGACGACACACTGAATGATGGAACATTAGATGACACACTGAAGGATGGAACATTAGACGACACTCTACAGGATGGAACATTAGATGACACACTGAAGTATGGAACATTAGACGACACGCTGAAGGATGGACCATTAGATGACACACTGACGGATGGAACATTAGACGACACACTGAAGGATGGAACATTATATGACACACTGAAGGATGGAACATTAGACGACACACTGAAGGATGAAAATTAGACGAAACACTGAAGGATATGGAACATTAGACGACACACTGAAGGATGGAACATTAGACGACACACTGAATGATGGAACATTAGATGACACACTGAAGGATGGAACATTAGACGACACACTGAATGATGGAACATTAGATGACACACTGAAGGATGGAACATTAGACGATTCACTGAAGGATGAAACCAATGAAGAATATAAGTAGCATTAACATCTCCTTTGATGACACACTGAAGGATGGAACATTAGATGACGCACTGAAGGATGGAACATTAGACGACTCAGTGAAGGATGGAACATTAGACGACACACTGTAGGATGGAACATTAGACGATACACTGAAGGATGGAACATTAGACGACACACTGAAAGATGGAACATTAGACGACACACTGAAGGATGGAACATTAGACGATACACTGAAGGATGGAACATTAGACGACACACTGAAAGATGGAACATTATACGACACACTGAATGATGGAACATTAGATGACACACTGAATGATAGAACATTAGACGACACACTGAATGATGGAACATTAGACGACACACTGAATGATGTAACATTAGACGACACACTTAATGATGGAACATTATACGACACACTTAATGATGGAACATTAGACGACACACTGAATGATGGAACATTAGACGACACACTGAATGATGGAACATTAGACGACACATTTAATGATGGAACATTAGACGACACACTGAATGATGGAATATTAGATGACACACTGAAGTATGGAACATTAGACGACACGCTGGAGGATGGAACATTAGATGACACACTGAAGGATGGAACATTAGACGACACACTGAAGGATGGAACATTATATGACACACTGAAGGATGGAACATTGAACGACACACTGAAGGATGGAACATTAGACGACACACTGAAGGATGACAATTAGACGACACACTGAAGGATGGAACATTAGACGACACACTGAAGGATGGCACATTAGACGACACACTGACGTATGGAACATTAGACGACACACTAAAGGATGGAACATTAGACGACACACTGAAGGATTGAACATTAGATGACACACTGAAGGATGGAACATTAGACGACACAATAAAGGATGGAACATTAGATGACACACTGAAGTATGGAACATTAGACGACACGCTGAAGGATGGACCGTTAGATGACACACTGAAGGATGGAACATTAGACGACACACTGAAGGATGGAACATTATATGACACACTGAAGGATGGAACATTAGACGACACACTGAAGGATGAAAATTAGACGAAACACTGAAAGATATGGAACATTAGACGACACACTGAAGGATAGAACATTAGACGACACACTGAATGATGGAACATTAGATGACACACTGAAGGATGGAACATTAGACGACACACTGAATGATGGAACATTAGATGACACACTGAAGGATGGAACATTAGACGACTCACTGAAGGATGAAACCAATGGAGAATATAAGTAGCATTAACATCTCCTTTGATGACACACTGAAGGATGGAACATTAGATGACGCACTGAAGGATGGAACATTAGACGACTCACTGAAGGATGGAACATTAGACGACACACTGAAGGATGGAACATTAGACGATACACTGAAGGATGGAACATTAGACGACACACTGAAAGATGGAACATTATACGACACACTGAATGATGGAACATTAGATGACACACTGAATGATGGAACATTAGACGACACACTGAATGATGGAACATTAGACGACACACTGAATGATGGAACATTAGACGACACACTTAATGATGGAACATTATACGACACACTTAATGATGGAACATTAGACGACACACTGAATGATGGAACATTAGACGACACACTGAATGATGGAACATTAGACGACACATTTAATGATGGAACATTAGACGACACACTGAATGATGGAACATTAGATGACACACTGAAGTATGGAACATTAGACGACACGCTGAAGGATGGAACATTAGATGACACACTGAAGGATGGAACATTAGACGACACACTGAAGGATGGAACATTATATGACACACTGAAGGATGGAACATTGAACGACACACTGAAGGATGGAACATTAGACGACACACTGAAGGATGAAAATTAGACGACACACTGAAGGATGGAACATTAGACGACACACTGAAGGATGGCACATTAGACGACACACTGACGTATGGAACATTAGACGACACACTAAAGGATGGAACATTAGACGACACACTGAAGGATTGAACATTAGATGACACACTGAAGGATGGAACATTAGACGACACAATAAAGGATGGAACATTAGATGACACACTGAAGTATGGAACATTAGACGACACGCTGAAGGATGGACCGTTAGATGACACACTGAAGGATGGAACATTAGACGACACACTGAAGGATGGAACATTATATGACACACTGAAGGATGGAACATTAGACGACACACTGAAGGATGAAAATTAGACGAAACACTGAAAGATATGGAACATTAGACGACACACTGAAGGATAGAACATTAGACGACACACTGAAGGATGGAACATTAGACGACACACTGAATGATGGAACATTAGATGACACAGTGAAGGATGGAACATTAGACGACACACTGAATGATGGAACATTAGATGACACACTGAAGGATGGAACATTAGACGACTCACTGAAGGATGAAACCAATGGAGAATATAAGTAGCATTAACATCTCCTTTGATGACACACTGAAGGATGGAACATTAGATGACGCACTGAAGGATGGAACATTAGACGACTCACTGAAGGATGGAACATTAGACGACACACTGTAGGATGGAATATTAGACGATACACTGAAGGATGGAACATTAGACGACACACTGAAAGATGGAACATTATACGACACACTGAATGATGGAACATTAGATGACACACTGAATGATGGAACATTAGACGACACACTGAATGATGGAACATTAGACGACACACTGAATGATGGAACATTAGACGACACACTTAATGATGGAACATTATACGACACACTTAATGATGGAACATTAGACGACACACTGAATGATGGAACATTAGACGACACACTGAATGATGGAACATTAGACGACACATTTAATGATGGAACATTAGACGACACACTGAATGATGGAACATTAGATGACAACTGAAGTATGGAACATTAGACGACACGCTGAAGGATGGAACATTAGACGACACACTGAAGGATGGAACATTATATGACACACTGAAGGATGGAACATTAGACGACACACTGAATGATGGAACATTAGACGACACACTTAATGATGGAACATTATACGACACACTTAATGATGGAACATTAGACGACACACTGAATGATGGAACATTAGACGACACACTGAATGATGGAACATTAGACGACACATTTAATGATGGAACATTAGACGACACACTGAATGATGGAACATTAGATGACACACTGAAGTATGGAACATTAGACGACACGCTGAAGGATGGAACATTAGACGACACACTGAAGGATGGAACATTAGATGACACACTGAATGATGGAACATTAGACGACACACTGAATGATGGAACATTAGACGACACACTGAATGATGGAACATTAGACGACACACTGAATGATGGAACATTATACGACACACTTAATGATGGAACATTAGACGACACACTGAATGATGGAACATTAGACGACACACTGAATGATGGAACATTAGATGACACAATGAAGTATGGAACATTAGACGACACGCTGAAGGATGGAACATTAGACGACACACTGAAGGATGGAACATTATATGACACACTGAAGGATGGAATATTAGACGACACACTGAATGATGGAACATTAGACGACACACTTAATGATGGAACATTATACGACACACTTAATGATGGAACATTAGACGACACACTGAATGATGGAACATTAGACGACACACTGAATGATGGAACATTAGAGGACACATTTAATGATGGAACATTAGACGACACACTGAATGATGGAACATTAGATGACACACTGAAGTATGGAACATTAGACGACACGCTGAAGGATGGAACATTAGACGACACACTGAAGGATGGAACATTATATGACACACTGAAGGATGGAACATTAGACGACACACTGAAGGATGAAAATTAGACGAAACACTGAAGGATATGGAACATTAGACGACACACTGAAGGATGGAACATTAGACGACACACTGAATGATGGAACATTAGATGACACACTGAAGGATGGAACATTAGACGACACACTGAATGATGGAACATTAGATGACACACTGAAGGATGGAACATTAGACGATTCACTGAAGGATGAAACCAATGGAGAATATAAGTAGCATTAACATCTCCTTTGATGACACACTGAAGGATGGAACATTAGATGACGCACTGAAGGATGGAACATTAGACGACTCACTGAAGGATGGAACATTAGACGACACACTGTAGGATGGAACATTAGACGACACACTGAATGATGGAACATTAGACGACACACTGAAGGATGAAAATTAGACGACACACTGAAGGATGGAACATTAGACGACACACTGAAGGATGGCACATTAGACGACACACTGACGTATGGAACATTAGACGACACACTAAAGGATGGAACATTAGACGACACACTGAAGGATTGAACATTAGATGACACACTGAAGGATGGAACATTAGACGACACAATAAAGGATGGAACATTAGATGACACACTGAAGTATGGAACATTAGACGACACGCTGAAGGATGGAACATTAGATGACACACTGAAGGATGGAACATTAGACGACACACTGAAGGATGAATATTAGACGACACACTGAAGGATGGAACATTAGACGACACACTGAAGGATATGGAACATTAGACGACACACTGAAGGATAGAACATTAGAGGACACACTGAAGGATGGAACATTAGACGACACACTGAAGGATGGAACATTAGACGACACACTGAAGGATGGAACATTAGACGACACACTGAAGGATGAAAATTAGACGACACACTGAAGGATGAAACCAATGGAGAATATAAGTAGCATTAACATCTCCTTTATTGACACACTGAATGATGGAACATTAGATGAAGCACTGAAGGATGGGACATTAGATGACGCACTGAAGGATGGAACATTATATGACACACTGAAGTATGGAACATTAGACGACACACTGAAGGATGGAACATTAGACGACACACTGAAGGATGGAACATTAGACGACACACTGAAGGATGGAACATTAGACGATACACTGAAGGATGGAACATTAGACGACACACTGAAGGATGGAACCAATAGAGAATATAAGTAGCATTAACATCTCCTTAGACGACACACTGAATGATGGAACATTATATGACACACTGAAGGATGGAACATTAGACGTCACACTGAAGGATGGAACATTAGACGACACACTGAAAGATGGAACATTATACGACACACTGAATGATGGAACATTAGATGACACACTGAATGATGGAACATTAGACGACACACTGAATGACGGAACATTAGACGACACACTTAATGATGGAACATTAGACGACACACTGAACGATGGAACATTAGACGACACATTTAATGATGGAACATTAGACGACACACTGAATGATGGAACATTAGATGACACACTGAAATATGGAACATTAGACGACACGCTGAAGGATGGAACATTAGATGACACACTGAACGATGGAACATTAGACGACACATTTAATGATGGAACATTAGACGACACACTGAATGATGGAACATTAGATGACACACTGAAGGATGGAACAATAGACGACACACTGAAGGATGGAACATTATATGACACACTGAAGGATGGAACATTAGACGACACACTGAAGGATGGAACATTAGACGACACACTGAAGGATGAAAATTAGACGACACACTGAAGGATGAAACCAATGGAGAATATAAGTAGCATTAACATCTCCTTTGATGACACACTGAAGGATGGAACAATAGATGACGCACTGAAGGATGGAACATTAGACGACACACTGTAGGATGGAACATTAGACGATACACTGAAGGATGGAACATTAGACGACACACTGAAAGATGGAACATTAGACGATACACTGAAGGATGGAACATTAGACGACACACTGAAAGATGGAACATTATACGACACACTGAATGATGGAACATTAGATGACACACTGAATGATGGAACATTAGACGACACACTGAATGATGGAACATTAGACGACACACTGAATGATGGAACATTAGACGACACACTTAATGATGGAACATTATACGACACACTTAATGATGGAACATTAGACGACACACTGAATGATGGAACATTAGACGACACACTGAATGATGGAACATTAGACGACACATTTAATGATGGAACATTAGACGACACACTGAATGATGGAACATTAGATGACACACTGAAGTATGGAACATTAGACGACACGCTGAAGGATGGAACATTAGATGACACACTGAAGGATGGAACATTAGACGACACACTGAAGGATGGAACATTATATGACACACTGAAGGATGGAACATTGAACGACACACTGAAGGATGGAACATTAGACGACACACTGAAGGATGAAAATTAGACGACACACTGAAGGATGGAACATTAGACGACACACTGAAGGATGGCACATTAGACGACACACTGACGTATGGAACATTAGACGACACACTAAAGGATGGAACATTAGACGACACACTGAAGGATTGAACATTAGATGACACACTGAAGGATGGAACATTAGACGACACAATAAAGGATGGAACATTAGATGACACACTGAAGTATGGAACATTAGACGACACACTGAAGGATGGAACATTAGATGACACACTGAAGGATGGAACATTAGACGACACACTGAAGGATGGAACATTAGACGACACACTGAAGGATGGAACATTAGACGACACACTGAAGGATGAACATTAGACGACACACTGAAGATGGAACATTAGACGACACACTGAAGGATGGAACATTAGACGACACACTGAAGGATGGAACATTAGACGACACACTGAAGGATGGAACATTAGACGACACACTGAAGGATGGAACATTAGACGACACACTGAAGGATGGAACATTAGACGACACACTGAAGGATGAACATTAGACGACACACTGAAGGATGGAACATTAGACGACACACTGAAGGATGGAACATTAGACGACACACTGAATGATGGAACATTAGACGACACACTGAAGGATGGAACATTAGACGACACACTGAATGATGGAACATTAGATGACACACTGAAGGATGGAACATTAGACGACACACTGAAGGATGAAACCAATGGAGAATATAAGTAGCATTAACATCTCCTTTGATGACACACTGAAGGATGGAACATTAGATGACGCACTGAATGATGGAACATTAGACGACACACTGAAGGATGGAACATTAGACGACACACTGAAGGATGGAACATTAGACGACACACTGAAGGATGGCACATTAGACGACACACTGACGTATGGAACATTAGACGACACACTAAAGGATGGAACATTAGACGACACACTGAAGGATTGAACATTAGATGACACACTGAAGTATGGAACATTAGACGACACGCTGAAGGATGGAACATTAGATGACACACTGAAGGATGGAACATTAGACGACACACTGAAGGATGGAACATTATATGACACACTGAAGGATGGAACATTAGACGACACACTGAAGGATGGAACATTAGACGACACACTGAAGGATGGAACATTAGACGACACACTGAAGGATGAAAATTAGACGACACACTGAATGATGAAACCAATGGAGAATATAAGTAGCATTAACATCTCCTTAGATGACACACAGAAGGATGGAACATTAGACGACACACTGAAGTATGGAACATTAGACGACACACTGAAGGATGAAACCAATGGAGAATATAAGTAGCATTAACATCTCCTTAGATGACACACAGAAGGATGGAACATTAGACGACACACTGAGTGATGGAACATTAGACCACACACTGAAGGATGAAAAATTAAACGAAACACTGAAGGATATGGAACATTAGACGACACACTGAAGGATAGAACATTAGACGACACACTGAAGGATGGAACATTAGACGACACACTGAATGATGGAACATTAGATGACACACTGAAGGATGGAACATTAGACGACACACTGAATGATGGAACATTAGATGACACACTGAAGGATGGAACATTAGACGACTCACTGAAGGATGAAACCAATGGAGAATATAAGGAGCATTAACATCTCCTTTGATGACACACTGAAGGATGGAACATTAGATGACGCACTGAAGGATGGAACATTAGACGACACACTGTAGGATGGAACATTAGACGATACACTGAAGGATGGAACATTAGACGACACACTGAAAAATGGAACATTAGACGACACACTGAAGGATGGAACATTAGACGATACACTGAAGGATGGAACATTAGACGACACACTGAAAGATGGAACATTAGACGACACACTGAAGTATGGAACATTAGACGACACACTGAAGGATGGAACATTAGACGACACACTGAAGGATGGAACATTAGACGACACACTGAAGGATGGAACATTAGACGACACACTGAAGGATGGAACATTAGACGACACACTGAAGGATGGAACATTAGACGACACACTGAAGGATGGCACATTAGACGACACACTGAAGGATGGAACATTAGACGACACACTGAAGGATGGAACATTAGACGACACACTGAAGGATGGAACATTAGATGACACACTGAAGTATGGAACATTAGACGACACGCTGAAGGATGGAACATTAGATGACACACTGAAGGATGGAACATTAGACGACACACTGAAGGATGGAACATTATATGACACACTGAAGGATGGAACATTAGACGACACACTGAAGGATGGAACATTAGACGACACACTGAAGGATGGAACATTAGACGACACACTGAAGGATGGAACATTAGACGACACACTGAAGGATGGAACATGAAAAATAGAAACATTAGACGACACACTGAAGGATGGAACATTAGACGACACACTGAAGGATGGAACATTAGACGACACACTGAAGGATGGAACCAATAGAGAATATAAGTAGCATTAACATCTCCTTAGATGACACACTGAAGGATGGAACATTAGACGACACACTGAATGATGGAACATTAGACGACACACTGAAGGATGAACATTAGACGACACACTGAAGGAATGGAACATTAGACGACACACTGAAGGATGGAACATTAGACGACACACTGAAGGATGGAACATTAGACGACACACTGAAGGATGGAACATTAGACGACACACTGAAGGATGGAACATTAGACGACACACTGAAGATGGAACATTAGATGACACACTGAAGGATGGAACATTAGACGACTCACTGAAGGATGAAACCAATGAGAATATAAGGAGCATTAACATCTCCTTTGATGACACACTGAAGGATGGAACATTAGATGACACACTGAAGGATGGAACATTAGACGACACACTGAAGGATGGAACATTAGACGACACACTGAAGGATGGAACATTAGACGACACACTGAAAGATGGAACATTAGACGACACACTGAAGGATGGAACATTAGACGACACACTGAAGGATGGAACATTAGACGACACACTGAAAGATGGAACATTAGACGACACACTGAAGGATGGAACATTAGACGACACACTGAAGGATGGAACATTAGACGACACACTGAAGGATGGAACATTAGACGACACACTGAAGGATGGAACATTAGACGACACACTGAAGGATGGAACATTAGACGACACACTGAAGAATGTAACATTAGACGACACACTGAAGGATGGGACATTAGACGACACACTGAAGTATGGAACAATAGAGAATATAAGAACATTAACACTTAGATGACACACTGAATGATGGAACATTAGACGACACACTGAAGGATGGAACATTAGACGACACACTGAAGGATGGAACCAATAGAGAATATAAGTAGCATTAACATCTCCTTAGATGACACACTGAAGTATGGAACATTAGATGACGCACTGAAGGATGGAACATTAGACGACTCACTGAAGGATGGAACATTAGACGACGCACTGAAGGATGGAACCAATAGAGAATATAAGTAGCATTAACATCTCCTTAGACGACACACTGAAGGATGGAACATTAGATGACACACTGAATGATGGAACATTAGATGACACACTGAAGTATGGAACATTAGACGACACACTGAAGGATGGAACATTATACGACACACTGAAGGATGGAACATTAGACGACACACTGAAGGATGGAACATTAGACGACACACTGAAGGATGGAACATTAGACGACACACTGAAGGATGAACATTAGACGACACACTGAAGGATGAAACAATGAAAAAAGAGCATTAACACCTTAGATGACACACAGAAGGATGGAACATTAGACGACACACTGAATGATGGAACATTAGACGACACACTGAAGGATGGAACATTAGACGAAACACTGAAGGATGGAACATTAGACGACACACTGAAGGATGGAACATTAGACGACACACTGAAGGATGGAACATTAGACGACACACTGAAGGATGGAACATTAGATGACACACTGAAGGATGGAACATTAGACGACACACTGAAGGATGGAACATTAGACGACACACTGAAGGATGGAACATTAGACGACACACTGAAGGATGAAACCAATGAGAAATAAGAGCATAAATCTCCTTTGATGACACACTGAAGGATGGAACATTAGATGACACACTGAAGGATGGAACATTAGACGACACACTGAAGGATGGAACATTAGACGACACACTGAGGATGGAACTAACGAACACTAGGATGGAACATTAGACGACACACTGAAGGATGGAACATTAGACGACACACTGAAGGATGGAACATTAGACGACACACTGAAGGATGGAACATTAGACGACACACTGAAGGATGGAACATTAGACGACACACTGAAGTATGGAACATTAGACGACACACTGAAGGATGGAACATTAGACGACACACTGAAGGATGGAACATTAGACGACACACTGAAGGATGGAACATTAGACGACACACTGAAGGATGGAACATTAGACGACACACTGAAGGATGGAACATTAGACGACACACTGAAGGATGGAACATTAGACGACACACTGAAGATGGAACATTAGAGACACACTGAATGATGGAACATTAGACGACACACTGAAGGATGGAACATTAGACGACACACTGAAGATGGAACAATAGAAAAAAGGATTAACATTAGATGACACACTGAAGATGGAACATTAGATGACGCACTGAAGGATGGAACATTAGACGACTCACTGAAGGATGGAACATTAGACGACACACTGAAGGATGGAACCAATAGAGAATATAAGTAGCATTAACATCTCCTTAGACGACACACTGAAGGATGGAACATTAGACGACACACTGAATGATGGAACATTAGAGACACACTGAAGATGAACATTAGACGACACTGAAGGATGGAACATTAATGACACACTGAAGGATGGAACATTAGACGACACACTGAAGGATGGAACATTAGACGACACACTGAAGGATGGAACATTAGACGACACACTGAAGGATGGAACCAATAGAGAATATAAGTAGCATTAACATCTCCTTAGACGACACACTGAATGATGGAACATTAGACGACACACTGAAGGATGGAACATTAGACGACACACTGAAAGATGGAACATTAGACGACAAACTGAAGGATGGAACATTAGACGACACACTGAAGGATGGAACATTAGACGACACACTGAAGGATGGAACATTAGACGACACACTGAATATGGAACATTAGAGACACACTGAAGATGGAACATTAGACGACACACTGAATGATGGAACATTAGACGACACACTGAAGGATGGAACATTAGACGACACACTGAAGGATGGAACCAATAGAGAATATAAGTAGCATTAACATCTCCTTAGACGACACACTGAAGGATGGAACATTAGATGACACACTGAATGATGGAACATTAGACGACACACTGAAGGATGGAACATTAGACGACACACTGAAGGATGGAACATTAGACGACACACTGAAGGATGGAACATTAGACGACACACTGAAGGATGGAACATTAGACGACACACTTAAGGATGGAACATTAGACGACACACTGAATGATGGAACATTAGACGACACACTGAAGATGGAACATTAGACGACACACTGAAAGATGGAACATTAGACGACACACTGAAAGATGGAACATTAGACGACACACTGAAAGATGGAACATTAGACGACACACTGAAAGATGGAACATTAGACAACACACTGAAGGATGGAACATTAGACGACACACTGAAGGATGGAACATTAG
>CM026401.1:6713792-6771287 GCA_014843695.1 Archivesica marissinica | reverse complement strand
ATAGTAAGTGATTGGTACAGACTATAGTATCAGGATAGTAAGTGATTGGTACAGACTATAGTATCATGATAGTAAGTGATTGGTACAGACTATAGTATCATGATAGTAAGTGATTGGTACAGACTATAGTATCAGGATAGTAAATGATTGGTACAGACTATAGTATCAGGATAGTAAGTGATTGGTACAGACTATAGTATCAAGATAGTAAGTGATTGGTACAGACTATAGTATCAGGATAGTAAATGATTGGTACAGACTATAGTATCAGGATAGTAAATGATTGGTACAGACTATAGTATCAGGATAGTAAGTGATTGGTACAGACTATAGTATCAGGATAGTAAGTGATTGGTACAGACTATAGTATCAGGATAGATAGTGATTGGTACAGGCTATAGTATCAGGATAGTAAATGATTGGTACAAACTATAGTATCAGGATAGTAAGTGATTGGTACAGACTGTAGTATCAGGATAGTAAATGATTAGTACAGACTATAGTATCGGATAGTAAGTGATTGAACAGACTGTAGTATCAGGATAGTAAGTGATTGATACAGACTATAGTATCAGGATAGTAAGTGATTGGTACAGACAATAGTATCAGGATAGTAAGTGATTGGTACAGACTATAGTATCATGATAGTAAGTGATTGGTACAGACTATAGTATCAGGAGTAATGATTGGTACAACAAACAAAAAAAACAAAAAAAACAGACTATAGTATCAGGATAGTAAGTGATTGGTACAGACTATAGTATCAGGATAGTAAGTGATTGGTACAGACTATAGTATCAGATAGTAAGTGATTGGTACAGACTATAGTATCATGATAGTAAATGATTGGTACAGACTATAGTATCATTATAGTAAATGATTGGTACAGACTATAGTATCATGAAGTAAATGATTGGTACAGACTATAGTATCAGGATAGTAAATGATTGGTACAGACTATAGTATCAGGATAGTAAGTGATTGGTACAGACTATAGTATCAGGATAGTAAATGATTGGTACAGACTATAGTATCAGGATAGTAAGTGATTGGTACAGACTATAGTATCAGGATAGTAAATGATTGATACAGACTATAGTATCAGGATAGTAAGTGATTGGTACAGACTATAGTATCAGGATAGTAAGTGATTGGTACAGACTATAGTATCAGAATAGTAAGTGATTGGTACAGACTATAGTATCAGGATAGTAAATGATTGATACAAACTATAGTATCATGATAGTAAGTGATTGGTACAGACTATAGTATCAGGATAGTAATGATTGGTACAGACTATAGTATCGATAGTAAGTGATTGGTACAGACTATAGTATCAGGATAGTAAATGATTGGTACAGACTATAGTATCAGGATAGTAAGTGATTGGTACAGACTATAGTATCAGGATAGTAAGTGATTGGTACAGACTATAGTATCATGATAGTAAGTGATTGGTACAGACTATAGTATCAGGATAGTAAGTGATTGGTACAGACTATAGTATCATGATAGTAAGTGATTGGTACAGACTATAGTATCAGGATAGTAAGTGATTGGTACAGACTATAGTATCAGGATAGTAAGTGATTGGTACAGACTATAGTATCAGGATAGTAAGTGATTGGTACAGACTATAGTATCAGGATAGTAAGTGATTGGTACAGACTATAGTATCAGGATAGTAAATGATTGGTACAGACTATAGTATCATGATAGTAAATGATTGATACACACTATAGTATCATGATAGTAAATGATTGATACAGACTATAGTATCAGGATAGTAAGTGATTGGTACAGACTATAGTATCAGGATAGTAAGTGATTGGTACAGACTATAGTATCAGGATAGTAAGTGATTGGTACAGACTATAGTATCAGGATAGTAAATGATTGGTACAGACTATAGTATCAGGATAGTAAGTGATTGGTACAGACTATAGTATCAGGATAGTAAGTGATTGGTACAGACTATAGTATCAGGATAGTAAGTGATTGGTACAGACTATAGTATCAGGATAGTAAGTGATTGGTACAGACTATAGTATCAGGATAGTAAATGATTGGTACAGACTATAGTATCAGGATAGTAAGTGATTGGTACAGACTGTAGTATCAGGATAGTAAGTGATTGGTACAGACTATAGTATCAGGATAGTAAGTGATTGGTACAGACTATAGTATCAGGATAGTAAGTGATTGGTACAGACTATAGTATCAGGATAGTAAGTGATTGGTACAGACTATAGTATCAGGATAGTAAATGATTGGTACAGACTATAGTATCAGGATAGTAAGTGATTGGTACAGACTATAGTATCATGATAGTAAATGATTGGTACAGACTATAGTATCAGGATAGTAAGTGATTGGTACAGACTATAGTATCAGGATAGTAAATGATTGGTACAGACTATAGTATCAGGATAGTAAGTGATTGGTACAGACTATAGTATCATGATAGTAAATGATTGGTACAGACTATAGTATCATGATAGTAAATGATTGGTACAGACTATAGTATCATGATAGTAAATGATTGGTACAGACTATAGTATCAGGATAGTAAGTGATTGGTACAGACTATAGTATCAGGATAGTAAGTGATTGGTACAGACTATAGTATCAGGATAGTAAATGATTGATACAGACTATAGTATCAGGATAGTAAGTGATTGGTACAGACTATAGTATCAGAATAGTAAATGATTCATACAGACTATAGTATCAGGATAGTAAATGATTGGTACATACTATAGTATCAGGATAGTAAGTGATTGGTACAGACTATAGTATCAGAATAGTAAGTGATTGGTACAGACTATAGTATCAGGATAGTAAATGATTGATACAAACTGTAGTATCAGGATAGTAAATGATTGATACAGACTATAGTATCAGGATAGTAAATGATTAGTACAGACTATAGTATCGGATAGTAAGTGATTGGTACAGACTGTAGTATCAGGATAGTAAGTGATTGGTACAGACTATAGTATCAGGCTAGTAAGTGATTGGTACAGACTATAGTATCAGGCTAGTAAGTGATTGGTACAGACTTAGTATCAGGATAGTAAGTGATTGGTACAGACTGTAGTATCAGGATAGTAAGTGATTGGTACAGACTATAGTATCATGATAGTAAGTGATTGGTACAGACTATAGTATCATGATAGTAAGTGATTGGTACAGACTATAGTATCATGATAGTAAGTGATTGGTACAGACTATAGTATCAGGATAGTAAGTGATTGGTACAGACTATAGTATCAGGATAGTAAGTGATTGGTACAGACTATAGTATCATGATAGTAAATGATTGGTACAGACTATAGTATCAGGATAGTAAGTGATTGGTACAGACTATAGTATCAGGATAGTAAGTGATTGGTACAGACTATAGTATCATGATAGTAAGTGATTGGTACAGACTATAGTATCATGATAGTAAGTGATTGGTACAGACTATAGTATCAGGATAGTAAATGATTGGTACAGACTATAGTATCAGGATAGTAAGTGATTGGTACAGACTGTAGTATCAGGATAGTAAGTGATTGGTACAGACTATAGTATAAGGATAGATAGTGATTGGTACAGACTATAGTATCAGGATAGTAAATGATTGATACAGACTATAGTATCAGGATAGTAAATGATTGGTACAGACTATAGTATCAGGATAGTAAGTGATTGGTACAGACTATAGTATCAGAATAGTAAATGATTGATACAGACTATAGTATCAGGATAGTAAATGATTGGTACAGACTATAGTATCAGGATAGTAAGTGATTGGTACAGACTATAGTATCAGAATAGTAAGTGATTGGTACAGACTATAGTATCAGGATAGTAAATGATTGATACAGACTATAGTATCAGGATAGTAAGTGATTGATACAGACTATAGTATCAGGATAGTAAATGATTAGTACAGACTATAGTATCGGATAGTAAGTGATTGGTACAGACTGTAGTATCAGGATAGTAAGTGATTGGTACAGACTATAGTATCAGGCTAGTAAGTGATTGGTACAGACTATAGTATCAGGCTAGTAAGTGATTGGTACAGACTGTAGTATCAGGATAGTAAGTGATTGGTACAGACTATAGTATCATGATAGTATGTAATTGGTACAGACTATAGTATCATGATGGTAAGTGATTGGTACAGACGATAGTATCATGATAGTAAGTGATTGGTACAGACTATAGTATCATGATAGTAAGTGATTGGTACAGACTATAGTATCATGATAGTAAATGATTGGTACAGACTATAGTATCAGGATAGTAAGTGATTGGTACAGACTATAGTATCAGGATAGTAAGTGATTGGTACAGACTATAGTATCAGGATAGTAAGTGATTGGTACAGACTATAGTATCAGGATAGTAAATGATTGATACAGACTATAGTATCATGATAGTAAATGATTGATACACACTATAGTATCATGATAGTAAATGATTGATACAGACTATAGTATCAGGATAGTAAGTGATTGGTACAGACTATAGTATCAGGATAGTAAGTGATTGGTACAGACTATAGTATCAGGATAGTAAATGATTGATACACACTATAGTATCATGATAGTAAATGATTGATACAGACTATAGTATCAGGATAGTAAGTGATTGGTACAGACTGTAGTATCAGGATAGTAAGTGATTGGTACAGACTATAGTATCAGGATAGTAAGTGATTGGTACAGACTATAGTATCAGGATAGTAAATGATTGGTACAGACTATAGTATCAGGATAGTAAATGATTGGTACAGACTATAGTATCAGGATAGTAAGTGATTGGTACAGACTGTAGTATCAGGATAGTAAGTGATTGGTACAGACTATAGTATCAGGATAGATAGTGATTGGTACAGACTATAGTATCAGGATAGTAAATGATTGGTACAGACTATAGTATCAGGATAGTAAGTGATTGGTACAGACTGTAGTATCAGGATAGTAAATGATTAGTACAGACTATAGTATCGGATAGTAAGTGATTGGTACAGACTGTAGTATCAGGATAGTAAGTGATTGGTACAGACTATAGTATCAGGATAGTAAGTGATTGGTACAGACTATAGTATCAGGATAGTAAGTGATTGGTACAGACTATAGTATCATGATAGTAAGTGATTGGTACAGACTATAGTATCAGGATAGTAATTGATTGGTACAGACTATAGTATCAGGATAGTAAGTGATTGGTACAGACTATAGTATCATGATAGTAAATGATTGGTACAGACTATAGTATCAGGATAGTAAGTGATTGGTACAGACTATAGTATCACGATAGTAAATGATTGGTACAGACTATAGTATCACGATAGTAAATGATTGATACAGACTATAGTATCATGATAGTAAATGATTGGTACAGACTATAGTATCATGATAGTAAATGATTGGTACAGACTATAGTATCAGGATAGTAAGTGATTGGTACAGACTATAGTATCAGGATAGTAAGTGATTGGTACAGACTATAGTATCAGGATAGTAAATGATTGGTACAGACTATAGTATCAGGATAGTAAATGATTGGTACAGACTATAGTATCAGGATAGTAAGTGATTGGTACAGACTGTAGTATCAGGATAGTAAGTGATTGGTACAGACTATAGTATCAGGATAGATAGTGATTGGTACAGGCTATAGTATCAGGATAGTAAATGATTGGTACAAACTATAGTATCAGGATAGTAAGTGATTGGTACAGACTGTAGTATCAGGATAGTAAATGATTAGTACAGACTATAGTATCGGATAGTAAGTGATTGGTACAGACTGTAGTATCAGGATAGTAAGTGATTGGTACAGACTGTAGTATCAGGATAGTAAGTGATTGGTACAGACAATAGTATCAGGATAGTAAGTGATTGGTACAGACTATAGTATCATGATAGTAAGTGATTGGTACAGACTATAGTATCAGGATAGTAATTGATTGGTACAGACTATAGTATCAGGATAGTAAGTGATTGGTACAGACTATAGTATCATGATAGTAAATGATTGGTACAGACTATAGTATCAGGATAGTAAGTGATTGGTACAGACTATAGTATCACGATAGTAAATGATTGGTACAGACTATAGTATCACGATAGTAAATGATTGATACAGACTATAGTATCATGATAGTAAATGATTGGTACAGACTATAGTATCATTATAGTAAATGATTGGTACAGACTATAGTATCATGATAGTAAATGATTGATACAGACTATAGTATCAGGATAGTAAGTGATTGGTACAGACTATAGTATCAGGATAGTAAGTGATTGGTACAGACTATAGTATCAGGATAGTAAATGATTGATACAGACTATAGTATCAGGATAGTAAGTGATTGGTACAGACTATAGTATCAGAAGATGATTATACAGACTATAGTATCAGGATAGTAAATGATTGGTACAGACTATAGTATCAGGATAGTAAGTGATTGGTACAGACTATAGTATCAATAGTAATGATTGGTACAGACTATAGTATCATGATAGTAAATGATTGGTACAGACTATAGTATCATTATAGTAAATGATTGGTACAGACTATAGTATCATGATAGTAAATGATTGATACAGACTATAGTATCAGGATAGTAAGTGATTGGTACAGACTATAGTATCAGGATAGTAAGTGATTGGTACAGACTATAGTATCAGGATAGTAAATGATTGGTACAGACTATAGTATCAGGATAGTAAGTGATTGGTACAGACTATAGTATCAGAATAGTAAATGATTGATACAGACTATAGTATCAGGATAGTAAATGATTGGTACAGACTATAGTATCAGGATAGTAAGTGATTGGTACAGACTATAGTATCAGAATAGTAAGTGATTGGTACAGACTATAGTATCAGGATAGTAAATGATTGATACAAACTATAGTATCAGGATAGTAAATGATTGATACAGACTATAGTATCAGGATAGTAAATGATTAGTACAGACTATAGTATCGGATAGTAAGTGATTGGTACAGACTGTAGTATCAGGATAGTAAGTGATTGGTACAGACTATAGTATCAGGCTAGTAAGTGATTGGTACAGACTATAGTATCAGGCTAGTAAGTGATTGGTACAGACTGTAGTATCAGGATAGTAAGTGATTGGTACAGACTATAGTATCATGATAGTAAGTGATTGGTACAGACTATAGTATCATGATAGTAAGTGATTGGTACAGACTATAGTATCATGATAG
This sequence comes from Archivesica marissinica, assembly GCA_014843695.1. NCBI lineage: Eukaryota > Metazoa > Mollusca > Bivalvia > Venerida > Vesicomyidae > Archivesica > Archivesica marissinica. The sequence goes on along the minus strand of CM026401.1, from coordinate 6,764,041 downwards.
TAAGTGATTGGTACAGACTATAGTATCAGGATAGTAAGTGATTGGTACAGACTATAGTATCAGGATAGTAAGTGATTGGTACAGACTATAGTATCAGGATAGTAAGTGATTGGTACAGACTATAGTATCAGGATAGTAAATGATTGGTACAGACTATAGTATCAGGATAGTAAGTGATTGGTACAGACTATAGTATCAGGATAGTAAGTGATTGGTACAGACTATAGTATCATGATAGTAAGTGATTGGTACAGACTATAGTATCATGATAGTAAGTGATTGGTACAGACTATAGTATCAGGATAGTAAGTGATTGGTACAGACTATAGTATCAGGATAGTAAGTGATTGGTACAGACTATAGTATCAGGATAGTAAGTGATTGGTACAGACTATAGTATCAGGATAGTAAGTGATTGTACAGACTATAGTATCAGGATAGTAAATGATTGGTACAGACTATAGTATCAGGATAGTAAGTGATTGGTACAGACTATAGTATCAGGATAGTAAGTGATTGGTACAGACTATAGTATCAGGATAGTAAGTGATTGGTACAGACTATAGTATCAGGATAGTAAGTGATTGGTACAGACTATAGTATCAGGATAGTAAATGATTGGTACAGACTATAGTATCAGGATAGTAAGTGATTGGTACAGACTATAGTATCAGGATAGTAAGTGATTGGTACAGACTATAGTATCAGGATAGTAAGTGATTGGTACAGACTATAGTATCAGGATAGTAAGTGATTGGTACAGACTATAGTATCAGGATAGTAAGTGATTGGTACAGACTATAGTATCAGGATAGTAAGTGATTGGTACAGACTATAGTATCAGGATAGTAAGTGATTGGTACAGACTATAGTATCAGGATAGTAAGTGATTGGTACAGACTATAGTATCAGGATAGTAAGTGATTGGTACAGACTATAGTATCAGGATAGTAAGTGATTGGTACAGACTATAGTATCAGGATAGTAAGTGATTGGTACAGACTATAGTATCAGGATAGTAAGTGATTGGTACAGACTATAGTATCAGGATAGTAAATGATTGGTACAGACTATAGTATCAGGATAGTAAGTGATTGGTACAGACTATAGTATCAGGATAGTAAGTGATTGGTACAGACTATAGTATCAGGATAGTAAGTGATTGGTACAGACTATAGTATCATGATAGTAAGTGATTGGTACAGACTATAGTATCATGATAGTAAGTGATTGGTACAGACTATAGTATCAGGATAGTAAGTGATTGGTACAGACTATAGTATCAGGATAGTAAGTGATTGGTACAGACTATAGTATCAGGATAGTAAGTGATTGGTACAGACTATAGTATCAGGATAGTAAGTGATTGGTACAGACTATAGTATCAGGATAGTAAATGATTGATACAGACTATAGTATCATGATAGTAAATGATTGATACACACTATAGTATCATGATAGTAAATGATTGATACAGACTCTAGTATCAGGATAGTAAGTGATTGGTACAGACTGTAGTATCAGGATAGTAAGTGATTGGTACAGACTATAGTATCAGGATAGTAAGTGATTGGTACAGACTATAGTATCAGGATAGTAAATGATTGGTACAGACTATAGTATCAGGATAGTAAATGATTGGTACAGACTATAGTATCAGGATAGTAAGTGATTGGTACAGACTGTAGTATCAGGATAGTAAGTGATTGGTACAGACTATAGTATCAGGATAGATAGTGATTGGTACAGGCTATAGTATCAGGATAGTAAGTGATTGGTACAGACTATAGTATCAGGATAGTAAGTGATTGGTACAGACTATAGTATCAGGCTAGTAAGTGATTGGTACAGACTATAGTATCATGATAGTATGTGATTGGTACAGACTATAGTATCATGATGGTAAGTGATTGGTACAGACTATAGTATCATGATAGTAAGTGATTGGTACAGACTATAGTATCAGGATAGTAAGTGATTGGTACAGACTATAGTATCAGAATAGTAAATGATTGATACAGACTATAGTATCAGGATAGTAAATGATTGGTACAGACTATAGTATCAGGATAGTAAGTGATTGGTACAGACTATAGTATCAGAATAGTAAGTGATTGGTACAGACTATAGTATCAGGATAGTAAATGATTGATACAGACTATAGTATCAGGATAGTAAGTGATTGATACAGACTATAGTATCAGGATAGTAAATGATTAGTACAGACTATAGTATCGGATAGTAAGTGATTGGTACAGACTGTAGTATCAGGATAGTAAGTGATTGGTACAGACTATAGTATCAGGCTAGTAAGTGATTGGTACAGACTATAGTATCAGGCTAGTAAGTGATTGGTACAGACTGTAGTATCAGGATAGTAAGTGATTGGTACAGACTATAGTATCATGATAGTATGTAATTGGTACAGACTATAGTATCATGATGGTAAGTGATTGGTACAGACGATAGTATCATGATAGTAAGTGATTGGTACAGACTATAGTATCAGGATAGTAAGTGATTGGTACAGACTATAGTATCAGGATAGTAAGTGATTGGTACAGACTATAGTATCATGATAGTAAATGATTGGTACAGACTATAGTATCAGGATAGTAAGTGATTGGTACAGACTATAGTATCAGGATAGTAAGTGATTGGTACAGACTATAGTATCATGATAGTAAGTGATTGGTACAGACTATAGTATCATGATAGTAAGTGATTGGTACAGACTATAGTATCATGATAGTAAATGATTGGTACAGACTATAGTATCAGGATAGTAAGTGATTGGTACAGACTATAGTATCAGGATAGTAAGTGATTGGTACAGACTATAGTATCAGGATAGTAAGTGATTGGTACAGACTATAGTATCAGGATAGTAAGTGATTGGTACAGACTATAGTATCAGGATAGTAAGTGATTGGTACAAACTATAGTATCAGGATAGTAAATGATTGATACAGACTATAGTATCATGATAGTAAATGATTGATACACACTATAGTATCATGATAGTAAGTGATTGGTACAGACTATAGTATCAGGATAGTAAATGATTGGTACAGACTATAGTATCAGGATAGTAAATGATTGGTACAGACTATAGTATCAGGATAGTAAGTGATTGGTACAGACTGTAGTATCAGGATAGTAAGTGATTGGTACAGACTATAGTATCAGGATAGATAGTGATTGGTACAGGCTATAGTATCAGGATAGTAAATGATTGGTACAAACTATAGTATCAGGATAGTAAGTGATTGGTACAGACTGTAGTATCAGGATAGTAAATGATTAGTACAGACTATAGTATCGGATAGTAAGTGATTGGTACAGACTGTAGTATCAGGATAGTAAGTGATTGGTACAGACTGTAGTATCAGGATAGTAAGTGATTGGTACAGACAATAGTATCAGGATAGTAAGTGATTGGTACAGACTATAGTATCATGATAGTAAGTGATTGGTACAGACTATAGTATCAGGATAGTAATTGATTGGTACAGACTATAGTATCAGGATAGTAAGTGATTGGTACAGACTATAGTATCATGATAGTAAATGATTGGTACAGACTATAGTATCAGGATAGTAAGTGATTGGTACAGACTATAGTATCACGATAGTAAATGATTGGTACAGACTATAGTATCACGATAGTAAATGATTGATACAGACTATAGTATCATGATAGTAAATGATTGGTACAGACTATAGTATCATTATAGTAAATGATTGGTACAGACTATAGTATCATGATAGTAAATGATTGATACAGACTATAGTATCAGGATAGTAAGTGATTGGTACAGACTATAGTATCAGGATAGTAAGTGATTGGTACAGACTATAGTATCAGGATAGTAAATGATTGATACAGACTATAGTATCAGGATAGTAAGTGATTGGTACAGACTATAGTATCAGAATAGTAAATGATTGATACAGACTATAGTATCAGGATAGTAAATGATTGGTACATACTATAGTATCAGGATAGTAAGTGATTGGTACAGACTATAGTATCAGAATAGTAAGTGATTGGTACAGACTATAGTATCAGGATAGTAAATGATTGATACAAACTGTAGTATCAGGATAGTAAGTGATTGATACAGACTATAGTATCAGGATAGTAAATGATTAGTACAGACTATAGTATCGGATAGTAAGTGATTGGTACAGACTGTAGTATCAGGATAGTAAGTGATTGGTACAGACTATAGTATCAGGCTAGTAAGTGATTGGTACAGACTATAGTATCAGGCTAGTAAGTGATTGGTACAGACTGTAGTATCAGGATAGTAAGTGATTGGTACAGTCTATAGTATCATGATAGTAAGTGATTGGTACAGACTATAGTATCATGATAGTAAGTGATTGGTACAGACTATAGTATCATGATAGTAAGTGATTGGTACAGACTATAGTATCAGGATAGTAAGTGATTGGTACAGACTATAGTATCAGGATAGTAAGTGATTGGTACAGACTATAGTATCATGATAGTAAATGATTGGTACAGACGATAGTATCAGGATAGTAAGTGATTGGTACAGACTATAGTATCAGGATAGTAAGTGATTGGTACAGACTATAGTATCATGATAGTAAGTGATTGGTACAGACTATAGTATCATGATAGTAAGTGATTGGTACAGACTATAGTATCAGGATAGTAAGTGATTGGTACAGACTATAGTATCAGGATAGTAAGTGATTGGTACAGACTATAGTATCAGGATAGTAAGTGATTGGTACAGACTATAGTATCAGGATAGTAAGTGATTGGTACAGACTATAGTATCAGGATAGTAAATGATTGGTACAGACTATAGTATCAGGATAGTAAGTGATTGGTACAGACTATAGTATCAGGATAGTAAGTGATTGGTACAGACTATAGTATCAGGATAGTAAGTGATTGGTACAGACTATAGTATCAGGATAGTAAATGATTGGTACAGACTATAGTATCAGGATAGTAAATGATTGGTACAGACTATAGTATCAGGATAGTAAGTGATTGGTACAGACTATAGTATCAGGATAGTAAGTGATTGGTACAGACTATAGTATCAGGATAGTAAATGATTGGTACAGACTATAGTATCAGGATAGTAAGTGATTGGTACAGACTATAGTATCAGGATAGTAAGTGATTGGTACAGACTATAGTATCAGGATAGTAAGTGATTGGTACAGACTATAGTATCAGGATAGTAAATGATTGGTACAGACTATAGTATCAGGATAGTAAATGATTGGTACAGACTATAGTATCAGGATAGTAAGTGATTGGTACAGACTATAGTATCATGATAGTAAATGATTGGTACAGACTATAGTATCAGGATAGTAAGTGATTGGTACAGACTATAGTATCAGGATAGTAAGTGATTGGTACAGACTATAGTATCAGGATAGTAAGTGATTGGTACAGACTATAGTATCAGGATAGTAAGTGATTGGTACAGACTATAGTATCAGGATAGTAAATGATTGGTACAGACTATAGTATCAGGATAGTAAATGATTGGTACAGACTATAGTATCAGGATAGTAAGTGATTGGTACAGACTATAGTATCAGGATAGTAAGTGATTGGTACAGACTATAGTATCAGGATAGTAAGTGATTGGTACAGACTATAGTATCAGGATAGTAAGTGATTGGTACAGACTATAGTATCAGGATAGTAAGTGATTGGTACAGACTATAGTATCAGGATAGTAAGTGATTGGTACAGACTATAGTATCAGGATAGTAAGTGATTGGTACAGACTATAGTATCAGGATAGTAAGTGATTGGTACAGACTATAGTATCAGGATAGTAAGTGATTGGTACAGACTATAGTATCAGGATAGTAAGTGATTGGTACAGGCTATAGTATCAGGATAGTAATGATTGGTACAGACTATAGTATCGGATAGTAAGTGATTGGTACAGACTATAGTATCAGGATAGTAAGTGATTGGTACAGACTATAGTATCAGGATAGTAAGTGATTGGTACAGACTATAGTATCAGGATAGTAAGTGATTGGTACAGACTATAGTATCAGGATAGTAAGTGATTGGTACAGACTAGTATCAGGATAGTAAGTGATTGGTACAGACTATAGTAAGGATGTAATGATTGCAGCCATTACGATAATTCACTAAACATCAAAATTAATATGGATGGTACAGAATTGCATGTTCTTCTTTGTATACATTCTACACAGCCAGTCCGGCTACTCTGGAAAACAAACTCCAACCCGAAAGTACAGCATGAAAGTACAACTTACCTCTTATCTTGCTCATTGCATACAAGCCCATTTTACACACATTGAGCAAACATGCAAGTGTCAATATTCTGTAATGAAAGAAGCAAACATTGGTAGACTATGGACAATATTCATTAGACAATAGATATGTACTACTTCTACTTCTACTACTACTTCTACTTCTACTACTACTACTTCTACTACTTTTTCTACTACTTCTACTACTACTACTTCTACTACTACTTCTACTACTTCTACTTCTACTACTTCTACTACTACTTCTACTACTTCTACTACTACTACTTCTACTTATACTGCTACTACTACTTACTACTACTTCTACTACTTCTACTACACTTTACTATTACTACTTCTACTACTACTTCTACTACTTCTACTACTACTTCTACTACTACTACTAACTCTATACTACTACTACTACTACTACTACTACTACTACTTCTACTACTACTACAATTTACTACTACTATACTTCTACTTCTACTACTACTTCTACTACTACTTCTACTACTACTACTACTACTACTACTACTACTTCTACTACTACTTCTACTTCTACTACTACTACTACTACTACTACTACTACTACTACTACTTCTACTACTTCTACTACTACTTCTACTACTACTAATGTTTAACAAGCAAATTTGTTGAATTGGTATTCCCCATATATTATTCTATATATTAACCGAGTATTAAACAACTGTCACAGAGTGAAATAGCCACAAATTACAAGTTAATTGGGCCATGGGGAGGCTTTTTTTGGTTTTGAGGATTAACATCGCATTATCAGCTTATGTCATATGGCAACGTTCCAACTATTATTTGTGGAGGAAGCTCCCCGGTGCCCATCCGAACAGTATTACAGGTACGGACAAGAAGATCCCCGGTGCCCATCCGAGCAGTATTACAGGTACGGACAGGCAGCCGGGAAGAACCACCGAAATTACGCAAGCCTGTTCGATAGCTTCTTCACATGAATGATTTCTACACTCCAGTGAACATGTGAAATACATGCACTATGAACCCGCTGTTGGGAAGCTTCAATCGAGACGTGGAGCTGGTAATGAGTTCCAATTTCAAATGATTACATGCTTTAATATGTGTAACATACCTTTTAATCCATCTGTCAATGGCCGGGAATTTTACCAGCACTTCTGAAATCCTGCAGATATATACAGATATATAATACAAATAATGATGAACATGAGCTGGTTTCAAATACCATTAAGTTGGGTTTGTGTGTTTTCTTACAGATTACTTTAATATAAATTTAATAATAATTCTTAATTTTATAGTTTATACAGATAGCATTGTTTTGTAGGTTGGGGGAGGGATTTATTCTATAAGGGGGTGGTACAGGTTGACATTGTTACAGACCCACTTTTTAACACAGTTGCTTTGATGGAGATTCAGCTAAATAATATTGTGAACTTCCTTATGAAGCTTCTTCATATGTATTGTGCAACTGTTCAATATCAACGACTTCACTTGTAACGACGGCAGAATATTTCGCTCTCTAAGCTTTTCGCTTTCTCCATGCAGATATTGTGAAATATTCCAAAGCTTTCACGTAAAAGTTCACAACCCATAGGTAGTATACCAGTGAGAATATTCACCACTGGTATAGACATGATATATTTCCTTTTTGGAAAGTGTCATGCTCCGGGTCTGACAAATGTCACGCCCGCCAAGGCAGCAGACTTCCAAATCTTTTACTGTTATTGACCTAGTCCTATATATATATATATATAAGACATGATGGTCATCTACATAAAAAAAATTTGATCGGTTATTTCAAAAATGCCTTGATAGTAAAATGTTACATTTTTCAAGTCTAAATATTTGGACTACTATTGTCCTGGTCTGGATATTTTGCAATTTCGAATCTTCATCAATGAATCATTTCCGACGTACTGCGCATGACATGTTTTTATTTGTATAAACTAGAAAGATGCTTTTGTTCCAAATTTTCTAGCAGAACGCTTACGTCCATAATGATATGTCGGTAACCAAACTGTGTTCGACATTTCGGACTAGCTTAATTGTAATATTTTTTTTATAATTACGGATTTGATTTCATGATCCATGTATATGTTCCAAAATGACAAAAACTGTGAACCAATAAAGCAAGACCAGCTTCTGAACAGGATCCAAAGATAACGGTCGAAACTTCCGGGGTACGCAAAGTCTGTAATTACTGGTTCCCTTTTGCTAGGTGTTCACTGATACACCCATATGCCAGAAACCAACCGGTTTAGTGAACTTGACAATGTCAGTTTTGTCAACATTGCTGGTTTTTCTATTACCTCCCTTGGCAGATAACGTCTGATTTATCCCGAAATGTGTATTGGTCCTTTCAGTTGGAATCCTTTGTTCTTACTGTTGTTCCTTAACCAGATGTTGTGGTAAGATAATGTGATCTTATCAAAACCATTAATTTATAACAATTCTTTACAGTAAAGGATCCATTGGATATACTGAAGAATATCTGTAGAGATTTAATAATAAAAGGTGAGAAAACGGAAGATGCAAGGAAACAGCAATGAAAATTCTAAATCCAACACTCTACTACAGGACCATGGACGCCCACATTTCTATGGTCTATAACAATCTCAGGGGGAATTTCTTAATGGAGTTTTATCAAATGAAATAAATTATCAAATATTTTAGTGCTGCTTAGTACAAGTATTTTCATAGTCTTTTCCAGAGTATGAAGCTGAATGTAGATCCTCAATGACACTGTGACAAAACCTATCTCAGGCGAGTCTATGGTGCTACTCAAAAAAGGATGGCAAAATTGCAAACATCTTATTAATAACTTATTTACCCACAAGTGGTTGATTAAAAGTAAAAAAACATATAACAAAAATGTTGTTTGTTGTTGTGTTCACTTATAGTAACACCATCCAGGGCCTCAGGGCAATGAGAGCATACCTGAAGAGTAGGGTTGTGATGTGCATAGTGATCTTTTTCAGCATATCAATGCCAGCACCTCCACAGTCTGTGTAACTGTCCCTGAAAATTGAAAACAAATATGACCGTCTAGTAAATCTTATCACATGAAAAATAATTGATGTTGTCTAAAACATTTTACTGCAATCATATCTTAAAACTTTAATGATACAAACCTCATCCAAATGGTTAACGTCCCCACCTGCAAAATGCAACACTTAATCCTTACAACTAACGATACTTTAGTAAATCAGGTCAATATTCTACTCGGCAGTGATCATAATGTAGTCAAAATACATCAGCAAGGATACGTTATCAAAAGCCTCGCAGGATTCCCCTGTATAAGAAGGCAAAACTGGCAGGCCACTAAATGACTATCACAAGGTGATGATCATCGAATGTAGATCTAAATATTCTGCACTAAATACTGAAGAGTTTTCGGAGTGTGTGTGCTTTACATTTATTTATCGTCTCTACCGGTTGCCGATATGAGCGACGCCTCCTGAAGAGATTAGTCATAAAATTATTAGATTTTTGGAGGATAGTGCAATAATACAGACAGAGATCCATTCCAGAGTCTCCTCTGGTTCTTTTACGTGCACGGTGTAAAGCATTGACACAAGACCTTGGTTTAAAGTCCCATCTGAAAGACTTAATTTTATTTGAGTCAGACGCGGGGATTGAACCTGCGATTCCTGGATTACCAGTCGAGCGTGTTACCTCTGGACTACAGATCCGTCTGTGAGTTTTTGGAGATTTTTTCTCAAACAAAATAAAAACTCACTGATAAATGGATTCCATCCAAACAGTCATCGTTGAGAGAAGAGATAACCTACCTTTTGGATCAATCAGAGTATTACATAAATGGTTAGATGGCAAAATAGGGCCTGAAATATGCTAGGAAGCCAAGCACGCCATCAAATCGCAAGAAGTTCTCAGACCTCAAACATTTAGTACAGAACACAATCACCAATATCTTAAAAGCATCTTAAATCTTAACAGTGCTGAGACCTTCCTTCCATACAGACCAAATACCAAGAATGTTACTACTTTCTTAGCAATCCAAGCAAGATTTCAAATCAATGCCACCCCTAAAGTATGAACACAAATAAAACGTGACGTTTCACCATGATGAAATTGCTAATGTCGCTACAAAGTTACAAAGTATGTCTTTAGTCACAAATCCCGACTCAGATTTGCCTTCCTTTGTGAAATAAAAATTCAGGACACACATGCAAATCTGAATCCCAAACATGAAGGAGATTACAGTAAGTTCAAATGCTATTGAGAAACTTCTCACTAACCTGAGCCCCCATAAGGCTAGTGGTCCTGACAAAAGTAAGTAAATGGTACTTGACCCTTTCCCTCATAGAAGCACCTTGACGCCATTACCAATATATGGCATTGATAGTAGCCAAACCAATGTTCATAATAAAGGCCAGAATCTCATGTAGTCCCAGTAATATCTATGGAGGTGGGATAGATATGGCAACTACTTATCCACCGCATGATAACTAAATGGCTGTCGTTTGCATATGGAGATATAATAGTAGAGTGATGGAACCTATGCTCAGCGTAAATCCCACATATAATGACCAGTATAAACTGTTAAATGCACATGCCGTATATTATTATTTTCTTAAGTCGTGAAAACAAATCACTCTTTTCGACAGTTTTAGCTTCATCAGGTGAGCTTGCTGCTCAATATAGCTATCGCAACGGTGTCAATCGGCACCCGTTTATATGGTGAACTGGAGACTTCAGGGCACCTATGCACGGCGTACTTGTTATTTTTTATTTATCCACCATAACGTGTTGAATATATTATTTTGATATAGTACATCATTGAGTAAAAACATTTATTGGTCTTAATCAGAAATGATATTGACTTGACTTGACTTTGTATAATCTGCCTCTTATAGGCACCTCTCATAAGAGCACATAGGAATATGTTGTATATTCTGACAATAAAAACTTATAAACTTGTAAGCTTGTAACAGTAACCATTTGTATAGAAAAACACAAAATAATATAGAAACTATTTTTCGGGTTAGGTGTAGATTTGTTAAATTCGGATAGCTACCCGAATTGCTCATACACCGTAACAGTTTCGGTGGAAATATTCTCCCAATGATTTGCTTGTTTATATTCGTCTGCTGGACAAGTCACGTGACAGTTGCATCAGCCTACCGATACACTCAACGGAATGCTATTGTCGTATTGAACCATGCTTCAGCTCTGTCGGCGAAATTAGCCTAGAACTATATAAATATTTTAAATACGGATGAAAATGAGATCATGAAAATGGAAAATACGCCGAGCATAGGTTCCATCACTCTATATTAACCTAAATCTGTATGAAGGAAAGGGTTAAAATACTGTCTACAAAACTTTTCCCTATCATTGAAGCCTTGTTCCAAACATCCCTTAATGGAGGACCACTGCAATCACTGAACAAACAGTTTCAGTCTGTATTTAGCCCCAAATCCCCACTTAAACTTGCCAACATTTGTAAAATTGAAAATGCAAAAGGATGCTCGCGTTCCGGTCAAGTGCATTTTAGCCCAATAATCATGATAATAGTTACACCAGATTGCTGCCAGTATTTTTGAGAAGAACACATTAACATACCTGTCCACCTGCGACAAGGCAAGTAGCAAACACATAAATATAAACGTGAATTTAAACATTTTTCATCTCTAGTCTTGATAGTTATTTATTTCTTCGCTGCTTTTTGTCGTCTGCTTATTGTTACCTAGGATATTTCCCAAAGTGCACTATTCTCACCGGTACGCCTGAAATACGAAATGGAATAGTATGTGTGAAGTGGACGAAATGTAATTATAAGGTGCGAAATGGAATCTACATCCCTGCGAGTGGTTCGACATTAGAGGGAGATAGATAGATAGGAATCTAAAATCCTATATAAATGAAAACTAAGCACATCTGGTGACGTATAGTGTACTATGTGTAACAATTAGTAAATTAGCCTGACTTGAGTAAGTCTATGATTTCCCAGAATGCTTGGTATGACATCTACCCAGCGGAACAGTGGAACTACGATCATGTAGAGTAGCTTATAGAAATAAAGTTTTATATACACATATTGTGTTTGTTTACACTTAGTTGTTATATAACTGAAACATTACAAATATTACACTATATATCGAATATCAATTATAATTAATGAAACTCACAAAGGTTGCATTTAAATATGTAAACATATACCAGATTTAGTTTATACAAATTTATCTTAGCTCGATTGCGAAACAAGTTCTTATAACTTATATTAATCATTTTCGAGACCTCATTCCTGATGGAATCCATCGCCACGAGGGAGAGAGAAGAGGCAACGTGAGCCAGATTTATAGCTCGTAATGTAATTTCCCAATGAAATGGAATTGAAAATCTGATATTTTGCGAAATAAGAGCATGATATAACTAATGTGGTGTTATAATTATACATTATACATGTAGTAGTGATCTGTAGTCCAGTGATTAACACGTTAGGTGTGTTAAGTCTATCAATAGTGTTAGCGGCAATATTAATTTAGGTGTTAGTCAATGCGATGTATGTCACCTTTTCTATTTAGCAAATGTTTAAAATTTGTTTATAACGAATTTGAATATTTTTTAATTTAAAGCGACACTACATGTATGTCGGAATAAAAGATTTTATAACAATATTCCAAACATTCTCGCAGAAAGGAAAATATTCAAATACAAATAGCACAGTTGTATAAGCGAATTGTTTGTCAACACATTTATGTAAACAATGGTAATGCACAAACGAGACGCAACAACGTAAGTTGAGACATCAGTCCCAACTGTTTGTTCTGATTGGCGGTCAATTTAAACAGTATGTTTATAGTAAACTGAAAGTACGACTTATGTGAATCGGTTCACCACGACCTGCGTACATTCGGAATCCCAGGTCTCTACTGGGATTCCGAATGTACGCAGGTCGTGGTGAACCGATTCACATAAGTCGTACTTTCAGTTTACTATAAACATACTATTTAAATTGTAATGGAAGAATGATGTTAGGATTGCTACTTGTTAGGGTTGCTACTTGTTAGGGTTGCTACGTGTTATGGTTGCTACGTGTTATGGTTGCTACGTGTTAGGGTTGCTACGTGTTAGGATTGCTACGTGTTAGGGTTGCTACTTGTATGTAAAATTTCAAATTGTGTAATATTTGATTCCATATACTGTCGTTTCAATGTGCAATAGTTGTGGCTGTTTTACATTGATCAATTTGTTTTTATGAAAGCGCCCTGGAATAGTCTTTACAAGTTCAATGAAACTGATAAACTATCAAGTAGGGAATAGTCTTTACAAGTTCAATGAAACTGATAAACTATCAAGTAGGGAAGTATTTATGTCTTTAAGATATGTTTCTCTAACAAACAGTTATGTGTCCACTTCAACTCATATTTTGGACGTATTGTGACAATTTAGCCATGTAAACATCGCTACTGCTCTGATAGTGGCGGCTTTAACAAATGAATTGTAACATGTACATAGCGGAATAATAACTTTAAAATAGACTAATTATGATGTAATAATAATAAATATAGTGTAAGACGATACCATTTTAGCAATTCATCGCTGTTCACTACATGTCTCTTTAATATATTTACTGAATAAATAAATACATGATTGAATCACGCATTTCTATATGCTGATCAATAGAATAAGTCTTGCATACATGCTTTCTTTGTTGTTAACAAAATAATATTGTTATGTATGTTGGGCTAGTGTAACCGGCAAAGCTTGAATAATCAACGAGACACAGTCAACACTCGTGTACAATATGAATAAGTTTAATGTACAATGACATATGAATATGTACATTAATGCTATAACACAACAAAGTAACATTAGTTAACAAAATACACTATGACGATTGTCCCGGGTGAAAGATAATCTTCGCACGAAAACCACAATGCTCATGAGAAAATGAGTCACTTAGAGTTTACTGTCTATAATGACATCCCGTTAAATGTCTATAATGACATTCCGTTAACTATACAGAATAAACACACATACAGAATAAACACACATAGTCATCAAGGAATAATGACTGAATCTCTTCGAATAATACAAAATACATAAACAGAATTAAATGACAGTGTTCAATCATGACAACGATGTTCCCATTTTGACTCCCAGGATAGTGTTGGTTTGTCTTGAGCTTACATCTCCACCAAGAACATCGATGTGGGGGTTGAGCCGACACACGAGGAAGGTACGGCCCCGGCGTACAGTATCCGGGCCGTGAATAACAAAACGACGTCTTCTCCGGGATCTGTGTCTCCAGAAATATAAACAACAGTAGCTGCGGTACGTAGTCCGGCCTTAAACAACAGTTGGGGCTCTAACGTCCCCCAAATCCTTACCGGGAATATATGTCCGGGGAAGAAGCTAACATATAAATAACATGGAAAATACCATATCAACCTTCATGTGTCAGTTATCATAACATAACGTGTTATATAAGAACTATAGTACACGTGCTACATGAGTTTGTGTCACGATAGTCAGATATCAGACACTACACAGTAAAATGAAAATACAAATGAGGATATGAATAGATATATACAAGGCAGGTAATTGCATACCATCACATGAATAAAAGGCACTTCGTATACAAGTACGAACAATAACTCTGTGGTCATATTCGGATTATTCGCCAAGTGGTACCAACACACACGGTAATCACTGCCTTAACTATAATAAGTTTAATACCTCACACGGACAGGCTGATGCTTGGTATGGAGCCATGAGTACACAACCACTCAAAAGACATGATGCAACTGCATTACATATATCTTTTATAGAATCATCTACGTGATACTGAACGAAATGTACAGTAAATCCCGAAAAGGACAAAACATTATTTTTTGTTAATATTCCCTCCGCGCATGCGCAGGGGCGGCGCTAGGGGGGTTCGGGGGGTGCGAACGAACCCCCTTTTTCAGGAGAAACAGAAAACGTCACGTTCACAATGCCACCACTAGAAAAGTGATAATTGGCATGTGCAAGACCCGTTGGTCGGAGCGCGATAGCGCTTATGAGCATTTCTACCTGGCCCTACCATTCCTGGTAGAGTGCTTTGATATCATCAGTGGTACTCACCCGGACATGGATGATTTTGATAAGGCGTTTACGGAAGGCTGGGACTCGGACTCAAAGAAAGATGCAATTGCTCACGCTAAAGCTGTGACGGATTTCGGATTTATTGTTGGTCTGGTGTCGCTGTATTACCTGTTGCACCCTCTTCACGGCGTTACCGTCTACCTTCAGGGTCGAATGATAGACAATGTAAAAGCTTACCAGTTGATTGATGAAACCGCGTCTGATATGAAAGCGACACGTGAGAACGTTGATGAAGGTTTCAAAAAGATCTACAAACAAGACGAACGCATCACAGAGAAACTAAGCGTTGATCCGTCTTTGCCACGCATTGCCAAACGCCAGATCCATCGTTAAAATCAGCCCGCTGATACGCCAGAAGAATATTATCGCCGCACAGTTGCCATTTCACTTCTTGACTGCATCATCAGTGAGATGGATACACGATTTAACAAACTTTCACAGAGAGCTGTGAAGCTGCTGATGCTTGTTCCTGCCATCTGTTTTACCATACATGTTGAGCTCTAGAATGCAGGAAATGCCATTTCAGAGCTTCCAGATTAGAACAATTTCAGGGGGAACATGCCCCCTCCTAGCAGGCTCCTGCCCTACGGGCCGTCGCACTTACATCGAACCTCCTCCAGAAATTCCTAGCGCCGCGCCTGCATGCGTCTATAAAATCGCCAGGTTCGGCGTGATTGTATGGTTACCCGAACCAACCCATTTTTAAGGCATATAATTGACGTAATACATTAATGAAAGTCTTAACTAGATTAGTACCAGATGTTCCTGATGTGTTGTGCTAGGTGGCGGGATTGACCCATATGTCACAATAAACGTAATATATGTACAGAGATTGTGTGTGTTTTACGTTTATTTATCGTCGCTACCGGTTGCCCATATGAGCGACGCCTCCTGAAGAGATTAGTCACTTTAGATATTGGAGGATAGTGCAATGATACAGACAGAGACCCATTCAAGAGTATCCTCTGGTCCATTTACGTGCACGGTGTAAAGCACCGACACGAGACCTCGGCTTAACGTCCCATCTGAAAGACTGTTAATTTTATCAGGGTCAGACGGGGGATCGAACCTGCGATCCCTGGATTACCAGTCCAGCGTTTTACCACTGGGCTACAGATCCGTCTGTATGTACAGAGAACACAGTCTAGAAAGACCACATGCGGAAAGTATGATAAATGGTCTTGATTGGCAAATGGTCGGTGATGCCAGGTTAAAATACGTTGCTAATGGCATTAGGGAAACTAATAAAACTAATAGTGTTGTGGCGGATCAGTTCGTCTGTGGATAACACGCTAGACTGTGTATCCAGGGGTCGTGAGTTCGACACCCCGTTCCAGCCGAATAGACAGCCAGTATTTCGGTTGGGACGACTATACACAGGTCCTCAGTGTCGGTGCTATTCACCTGGCATGTCAAAGCACCAGAGATGCCTCTGTCTGGCATGTCAAAGCACCAGGGATTCCTCTGTCTGGCGTGTCAAAGCACCAGGGATGCCTTTACCTGGCATGTCAAAGCACCAGAGATGCCTCCGTCTGACATGTCAAAGCACCAGGGAGTCCTCTGTCTGGCGTGTCAAAGCACCAGGGATGCCTTTACCTGGCATGTTAAAGCAAAAATGATGCTTCTGTATGGCATGTCAAAACACCAGCGATACCTCTGTCTGGCATGTCAAAGCACCAGTGATGCCTCTGTCTGGCATGTCAAAGCACCAGGGATGCCTCTGTCTGGCATGTCAAAGCACTAGCGATGTTTCTGTCTGGCATGTCAAAGCACCAGGGTTGCCTTAACTGGCATTTTAAAGCACCAGAAATGCCTGTCTAGTATGTCAAAGCACCAGGGATACCTCTACCTGACATGTCAATGCACCAGGGGTTTCTCTACCTGGCATGTCAAAGCACCAGGGATGTCTCTACATGGCATGTCAATGCAAAAGGGGGTTTCTCTACCTGGCATGTCAAAGCACCAGGGATACCTCTGTCTGGCATGTCAACGCACCAGGGATGTCTCTACATGGCATGTCCAAGCACCAGGGATGCCTCTACATGGCATGTCAAAGCACCAGGGATGTCTCTACATGGCATGTCAAAGCACCAGGGATGTCTCTACATGGCATGGCAAAGCACCAGGGAGGTCTCTACCTGGCATGTCAAAGCACCAGGGATGCCTCTACATGGCATGTCAAAGCACCAGGGATGTCTCTACATGGCATGTCAAAGCACCAGCGATGCCTCTGTCTGGCATGTCAAAGCACCAGGGATACCTCTGTCTGGCATGTCAAAGCACCAGGGATGTCTCTACATGGCATGTCAAAGCACCAGGGATGTCTCTACATGGCATGTCAATGCACCAGGGATGTCTCTACATGGCATGTCAAAGCACCAGAGATACCTCTGTCTGGCATGTCAAAGCACCAGGGATGTCTCTACATGGCATGTCAAAGCACCAGGGATGTCTCTACATGGCATGTCAAAGCACCAGGGATGTCTCTACATGGCATGTCAAAGCACCAGGGATGTCTCTACATGGCATGTCAAAGCACCAGGGGTGTCTCTACATGGCATGTCAAAGCACCATGGATGTCTCTACATGGCATGTCAATGCACCAGGGAAGTCTCTACATGGCATGTCAAAGCACCAGGGATACCTCTGTTTGGCATGTCAAAGCACCAGGTGTTTCTCTACCTGGCATGTCAAAGCACCAGGGATACCTCTGTCTGGCATGTCAAAACACCAGGGATACCTCTGTCTGGCATGTCAAAGCACCAGGTGTTTCTCTACCTGGCATGTCAAAACACCAGGTGTTTCTCTACCTGGCATGTCAAAGCACCAGGGATGTCTCTACATGGCATGTCAAAGCACCAGTGATGTCTCTACATGGCATGTCGAAGCACCAGGGATGTCTCTACATGGCATGTCAAAGCACCAGGGGTTTCTCTACATGGCATGTCAATGCACCAGGGATGTCTCTACATGGCATGTCAATGCACCAGGGATGTCTCTAGATGGCATGTCAAAGCACCAGGGGTTTCTCTACATGGCATGTCAATGCACCAGGGATGTCTCTACATGGCATGTCAATGCACCAGGGATGTCTCTAGATAGCATGTCAAAGCACCAGGGGTTTCTCTACATGACATGTCAATGCACCAGTGATGTCTCTACATGGCATGTCAAAGCACCAGGGATGTCTCTACATGGCATGTCAAAGCACCCGAGATGCCTCTACATGGCATGTCAAAGCACCATGGATGTCTCTACATGGCATGTCAAAGCACCAGGGATGCCTCTACATGGCATGTCAAAGCACCAGGGATGTCTCTACATGGCATGTCAAAGCACCAGGGATGTCTCTACATGGCATGTCAAAGCACCAGGGGTGTCTCTACATGGCATGTCAAAGCACCATGGATGTCTCTACATGGCATGTCAATGCACCAGGGAAGTCTCTACATGGCATGTCAAAGCACCAGGGATACCTCTGTTTGGCATGTCAAAGCACCAGGTGTTTCTCTACCTGGCATGTCAAAGCACCAGGGATACCTGTCTGGCATGTCAAAACACCAGGGATACCTCTGTCTGGCATGTCAAAGCACCAGGTGTTTCTCTACCTGGCATGTCAAAACACCAGGTGTTTCTCTACCTGGCATGTCAAAGCACCAGGGATGTCTCTACATGGCATGTCAAAGCACCAGTGATGTCTCTACATGGCATGTCGAAGCACCAGGGATGTCTCTACATGGCATGTCAAAGCACCAGGGGTTTCTCTACATGGCATGTCAATGCACCAGGGATGTCTCTACATGGCATGTCAATGCACCAGGGATGTCTCTAGATGGCATGTCAAAGCACCAGGGGTTTCTCTACATGGCATGTCAATGCACCAGGGATGTCTCTACATGGCATGTCAATGCACCAGGGATGTCTCTAGATAGCATGTCAAAGCACCAGGGGTTTCTCTACATGACATGTCAATGCACCAGTGATGTCTCTACATGGCATGTCAAAGCACCAGGGATGTCTCTACATGGCATGTCAAAGCACCAGAGATGCCTCTACATGGCATGTCAAAGCACCATGGATGTCTCTACATGGCATGTCAAAGCACCAGGGATGCCTCTACATGGCATGTCAAAGCACCAGGGATGTCTCTACATGGCATGTCAAAGCACCAGGGATACCTCTACATAGCATGTCAAAGCACCAGGGATGTCTCTGTCTGGCATGTCAAAGCACCAGGGATGTCTCTACATGGCATGTCAAAGCACCAGGGATGTCTCTGTCTGGCATGTCAAAGCACCAGGGATGTCTCTACATGGCATGTCAAAACACCATGGATGTCTCTACATGGCATGTCAAAGCACCAGGGGTGTCTCTACATGGCATGTCAATGCACCAGGGATGTCTCTACATGGCATGTCAAAGCACCAGGGATGTCTCTACATGGCATGTCAAAGCACCAGGGATGTCTCTGTCTGGCATGTCAAAGCACCAGGGATGTCTCTACATAGCATGTCAAAGCACCAGGGATGTCTCTACATGGCATGTCAAAGCACCAGTGATGTCTCTACATGGCATGTCAAAGCACCAGGGATGTCTCTGTCTGGCATGTCAAAGCACCAGGGATGCCTCTACATAGCATGTCAAAGCACCAGGGATGTCTCTACATGGCATGTCAAAGCACCAGGGATGTCTCTGTCTGGCATGTCAAAGCACCAGGGATGCCTCTACATGGCATGTCAAAGCACCAGGGATGTCTCTACATGGCATGTCAAAGCACCAGGGATGTCTCTACATGGCATGTCAAAGCACCAGGGATGTCTCTGTCTGGCATGTCAAAGCACCAGGGATGCCTCTACATGGCATGTCAAAGCACCAGGGATGTCTCTACATGGCATGTCAAAGCATCAAGGATGTCTCTACATGGCATGTCAAAGCACCAGGGATGTCTCTGTCTGGCATGTCAAAGCACCAGCGATGTCTCTACATGGCATGTCAAAGCACCCGAGATGCCTCTACATGGCATGTCAATGCACCAGGGATGTCTCTACATGGCATGTCAAAGAACCAGGGATGCCACTGTCTGGCATGTCAAAGCACCAGAGATGTCTATATTGTGTATATTAGTAATACAGGCTCGCCTATTGCCTGACTCCGTAGAGCACACACACATGTACTGTTGTACATATTTGTAATACAGGCTCACCTATTGCCGGACTCCGTAGAGCACACACACATGTACTGTTGTACATATTTGTAATACAGGCTCACCTATTGCCGAACTCCGTAGAGCACACACACATGTACTGTTGTACATATTTGTAATACAGGCTCACCTATTGCCGAACTCCGTAGAGCACACACACACATGTACTGTTGTACATATTTGTAATACAGGCTCACCTATTGCCGGACTCCATAGAGCACACACACATGTACTGTTGTACATATTTGTAATACAGGCTCACCTATTATCTGACTCCATAGAGCACACACACACACACACACACATGTACTGTTGTACATATTTGTAATACAGGCTCACCTATAGCCGGACTCCGTAGAGCACACACACACACACATGTACTGTTGTACATATTTGTAATACAGGCTCACCTATTATCTGACTCCGTAGAGCACACACACACATTTACTGTTTTGCATATTAGTAATACAGGCTCGCCTATTGCTATCATTCGTGGATCCCACAATCATGTGCTATCGTATATGTGGGCAATCGCGAACACATATAACCACATAACGCATCATACGAATCTACGATATGAAATGCTAAAAATCTGTATATATTTTCTTTACAAATCTTATATATTTCGGGTTTTACACCTGCATCAGCACCATTTCGGGCTATATCGCCGGCAGGCAGTTTACTTAACAACACCTTTCCTGGGCAGGCTCCAGCGGTTAACCAGTACTTGGGTGCACCAACCTCCGTAAGAAACTGCCAACTTTTTCATATAAATGAGACACGGCCTGAGTGGGGCTCGAACACGTGACCATCAGTGATGATAGGTTACAGTGGTATACAAGTCAGCGACCTTAACCACTCGACCACAGAGGCGGACGAGAAGACAGACAGACAGACAGACAGACACATTGTGGCAACAATACCTCACATGAGCTTTGCTCAGGTGAGCTAAAAAATAAAAGGTTAGGCACCACTAGAAATGTCAATTTTATACGATTGTTTTTAATCTCCTAACATCTTCAACATATTTCAAATATTTTACAATGCAATATTTTGTCGCTGACATTGCATATATTTTCTAAAACAAATGCTGACAAATCTGCATTGAACATTTCGAACACAGGTGGATGTAACAGTGCTTTGATAGTTTAATCATCTTTTGTTGGAAATCAATAGTAAAAATGACATACAACAACAGATACAATACATAGTATGAAAATACAAATGGTTTGGGTCACAAGTTTTAACATTAGACAAATGCCCGCACCAGAATAAATTAATTTTTTAACCTTTTTAGGCCCAAATATACTATCAAAGCACTATTATAAATGTTCGCCTGTAATTCACAGATACATATGAAATTTGTTAGCCTGGGAACAGGCGTCGATATATTTTGCCTGGTCAGTCAAATAAATATATTTTAACACCAAGACTATTAATTGGGCCGTATTGCGTTTCTGATCATATCAACACCTGGGGAAACTCGGCGGGTTTTCCGTGAAATTATTGATTATCATTAATCCTATTAACTTTTCAGGCCCAATTATACTATTCACAGATACAGATGAAATTTGTGTAAACACACTATTTCAGTGATATTTCACTAATAAACACAAATTTTTCCATTATGATTTCCCATGATTTTTGGCCAATACATTACTTATCCATTTTTATTCCTTGTTCCAAAATACATATTTTTATTTCACTCACGACATGCATACATATACACATGTTTCCAAACAGTGAAAGATAGCATTTTGTTTTAGTGAGAAAACATAATCATTCATTGGAAAGTATATATATTTTTTTTACGTTTATTTATCGTCGCTACCGGTTGCCCATATGAGCGACGCCTCCTGAAGAGATTAGTTATTTTAGATTTTGGAGGATAGTGCATGATACAGACAGAGACCCATTCCAGAATCTCCTCTGGTTCTTTTACGTGCACGGTGTAAAGCACCGACACGAGACCTCGGTTTAATGTCCCATCTGAAAGACTGTTAATTTTATTATGGTCAGACGGGGGATCGAACCTGCGATCCCTGGATTACCAGTCCAGCGTGTTACCACTGGACTACAGATCCGTCTGTGGAAAGTATAAAAGACATTAGTTTCTATTATAGTCTGTCCATTCTAGCATAGAATTCAATACAAATGTCAGCCTGTTCATTCTAGCATAGAATTCAATACAAATGTCAGCCTGTTCATTCTAGCATAGAATTCAATACAAATGCCAGTCTGTTCATTCTAGCATAGAATTCAATACAAATGCCAGCCTGTTCATTCTAGCATAGAATTCAATACAAATGTCAGCCTGTTCATTCTAGCATAGAATTCAATACAAATGTCAGCCTGTCCATTCTAGCATGGAATTCAATACAAATGTCAGCCTGTTCATTCTAGCATAGAATTCAATACAAATGTCAGCCTGTTCATTCTAGCATAGAATTCAATACAAATGTCAGCCTGTTCATTCTAGCATAGAATTCAATACAAATGTCAGTATGTCCATTCTAGCATAGAATTCAATACAAATGTCAGTATGTCCATTCTAGCATAGAATTCAATACAAATGCCAGTCTGTTCATTCTAGCATAGAATTCAATACAAATGTCAGCCTGTTCATTCTAGCATAGAATTCAATACAAATGCCAGTCTGTTCATTCTAGCATAGAATTCAATACAAATGCCAGCCTGTTCATTCTAGCATAGAATTCAATACAAATGTCAGCCTGTCCATTCTAGCATAGAATTCAATACAAATGTCAGTCTGTCCATTCTAGCATGGAATTCAATACAATTGTCAGTCTGTCCATTCTAGCATGGAATTCAATACAAATGTCAGCCTGTCCATTCTAGCATAAAATTCAATACAAATGTCAGTATGTCCATTCTAGCATAGAATTCAATACAAATGCCAGTCTGTTCATTCTAGCATAGAATTCAATACAAATGTCAGCCTGTTCATTCTAGCATAGAATTCAATACAATTGTCAGTCTGTCCATTCTAGCATGGAATTCAATACAAATGTCAGCCTGTTCATTCTAGCATAGAATTCAATACAATTGTCAGTCTGTCCATTCTAGCATGGAATTCAATACAAATGTCAGCCTGTCCATTCTAGTATAGAATTCAATACAAATCAGTCCAAAAGAAGCCTGTATAAACTGTAATACCTCACAAGTATTAACAGACACTCGGCATATGCTGGAAATACACCCCACCATGCCACCCTTAAAGTCCAGGTGCAAACTGAAATACCATACGATACTTTTAATGTAGTACAGAAAAAAATAACTGTACTGTGTAAAAATGCTATTTAACCACTTTTTAACGATCTCATCTACACAATACTCCCAACACTCAGACGCGAGTATGACAGGGTGGCGCTTGTGACAGTAGTTAAAAATCTCAATTAGTGAGATAGAGTGTTAAAAAGAACTACATACTAAGGTTAAAAAACAGACACCATGTTACATGAGTGGTAACGTGGCCAGCCGCTCAGCAAAAATGGTTAAACTGGGGCTGGATTGTACATAGTAGGGCAGGCCATTCCAGAGACGTATTGTTCGCGGGAAAAAAGAGTTTATATGGTACTGGGTTCGGGACTGAGGAATTAAGTAGTTCAGGTTCCTTGTATGTGTTAGGTGGTTGTGGTCGGCACATACCAAATTATTTTTGATTTTATATAGGTATATCATTGATGATTGTATGCGTCGATATTCAAGTGTTTGCCAGTTCAGGGAGTTGATCATTTTTGTTACACTGCTTGTATAGTTATAGTCATTGCAGACATAGCATGCGGCTGATCTTTGCACTCTTTCTGCTTTATAGGTGAGACTTGTGCCAGGGGTGCCAGACGGTTGAGCAGACGGTTATGAGATAAGACTAAAATTGGATCGAGAACTTGAGACACAGGAAGTCAAAAAAACAGTTTAACCCTATGTAATCACATACACATACGGAGTTCGAACCCCGTTGGAGCCGTTACAATTGTGCCCCTAGGCAAGGCATTTAAATTCCACATTGCCTCTTCTCTCTCCCTCATGGCGATGGATTCCATCAGGAATGAGGTCTTGAGAGTGATTAATATAAGTTGTAAGAACTTGTTTCGCAATCGAGCTAAAATAAATTTGCATAAACTAATCACATACAAGATAATGTCTAGCTATGCAACAAAAGGGTCAAGTAGACATGGCCGCACACACACCTGCCAACAACCCAAAGAAGTCGTGACAGCGCAGTGGTAGTGAGTTCGTCTCAGGTGTGAAAGGCCCGGAGTTTGCGCCCCACTGGAGCCGTTACGATTATGCCCTTAGACAACAAAGCATTTAAATTCCACATGCCTCTTTTCTCTCCCTCGTGGCGATGGATTCCTGAATGAGGTCTCGAGAGTGATTAATAGAATTTGTAAGAACTAGTTTCGCAATCGAGCTAAAATAAATATGCAAAAACTAACCACCAACTGAGCTTATCATAAACACAAATTAGTGACCTAGCTTTTATAATCACACCTAATTTGAACAATATGAATGTTAAAGCTAATTTCCAAGATGTGTTTTTGTTTGATTTATTTTCAAAATTGCATCTAATGGTGTACATGTATACTACGGTAAGGTTATCCTAGGTGCACATGTATACTACGGTAAGGTTATCCTAGGTGCACATGTATACTACGGTAAGGTTATCCTAGGTGCACATGTATACTACGGTAAGGTTATCCTAGGTACACATGTATACTACGGTAAGGTTATCCTAGGTGCACATGTATACTACAGTAAGGTTATCCTAGGTGCACATGTATACTACGGTAAGGTTATCCTAGGTGCACATGTATACTACGGTAAGGTTATCCTAGGTGCACATGTATACTACGGTAAGGTTATCCTAGGTGCACATGTATACTACGGTAAGGTTATCCTAGGTGCACATGTATACTACGGTAAGGTTATCCTAGGTACACATGTATACTACAGTAAGGTTATCCTAGGTGCACATGTATACTACGGTAAGGTTATCCTAGGCAGCATGTATACTACAGTAAGGTTATCCTAGGTGCGCATGTATACTACGGTACGGTTATCCTAGGCAGCATGTATACTACAGTAAGGTTATCCTAGGTGCACATGTATACTACAGTAAGGTTATCCTAGGTGCACATGTATACTACGGTAAGGTTATCCTAGGTGCACATGTATACTACGGTAAGGTTATCCTAGGTGCACATGTATACTACGGTAAGGTTATCCTAGGTGCACATGTATACTACGGTAAGGTTATCCTAGGTACACATGTATACTACAGTAAGGTTATCCTAGGTGCACATGTATACTACGGTAAGGTTATCCTAGGCAGCATGTATACTACAGTAAGGTTATCCTAGGTGCGCATGTATACTACGGTACGGTTATCCTAGGCAGCATGTATACTACAGTAAGGTTATCCTAGGTGCACATGTATACTACAGTAAGGTTATCCTAGGTGCACATGTATACTACGGTAAGGTTATCCTAGGTGCACATGTATACTACGGTAAGGTTATCCTAGGTGCACATGTATACTATGGTAAGGTTATCCTAGGTGCGCATGTATACTACGGTACGGTTATCCTAGGCAGCATGTATACTACGGTAAGGTTATCCTAGGTGCACATGTATACTACGGTAAGGTTATCCTAGGTGCACATGTATACTACGGTAAGGTTATCCTAGGTGCACATGTATACTACGGTAAGGTTATCCTAGGTGCACATGTATACTACAGTAAGGTTATCCTAGATGCACATGTATACTACGGTAAGGTTATCCTAGGTGCACATGTATACTATGGTAAGGTTATCCTAGGTGCACATGTATACTACAGTAAGGTTATCCTAGGTGCACATGTATACTACGGTAAGGTTATCCTAGATGCACATGTATACTACAGTAAGGTTATCCTAGGTGCACATGTACTACGGTAAGGTTATCCTAGGTGCACATGTATACTACGGTAAGGTTATCCTAGGTGCACATGTATACTACGGTAAGGTTATCCTAGGTGCACATGTATACTACGGTAAGGTTATCCTAGGTGCACATGTATACTACGGTAAGGTTATCCTAGGTGCACATGTATACTACAGTAAGTTATCCTAGGCAGCATGTATACTACGGTAAGGTTATCCTAGGTGCACATGTATACTACGGTAAGGTTATCCTAGGTGCACATGTATACTACGGTAAGGTTATCCTAGGTGCACATGTATACTACGGTAAGGTTATCCTAGGTGCACATGTATACTACGGTAAGGTTATCCTAGGTGCACATGTATACTACAGTACGGTTATCCTAGGTGCACATGTATACTACGGTAAGGTTATCCTAGGTGCACATGTATACTATGGTAAGGTTATCCTAGGTGCACATGTATACTACGGTAAGGTTATCCTAGACAGAGAAAGAAATGTGGGTACCCACTTAATGGTCAGATTGTGAGGATGTCTGCAATGAGAGACAGACGCACGCATGGAGGGAACCAGACGAAGGCAGATCACAAGAACTTGGTGGAACCGTGAGATAAAAAATGAAATGAGATATAACCACATGTATACCTGATACAACTACGGTATAACGGTGTAACGGTATAACGGTGTAAGCGTTACAGAGCAGCCAAAAGACAACCCTTTAGACAAAGCCTACATATATATATATACTACAGATTCTACATATTACCCATCAGAATAACTAAAACAGCAACATATAAAATATACAAAATAATCCACGTACGGTGTACTAAAAGTGGCTTTACAAAAAGGCATATTTCTTACACTTATTATTGACTAAGATTCTTAACTCTTTCACTGACATTGTCGCATAAAAGCGGCTTTGCAAAAAATCAGCCGCGGAACACTATGGGGATTAGCTGGTACCAATGCAAGCTAGAACACTATGAGGATTAGCTGGTACCAATGCAAGCTAGAACACTATGGGGAACAGCTGGTACCAATGCAAGCTAGAACACTATGGGAAACAGCTAGTACCAATGCAAGCTAGAACACTAGGGGAACAGCTGGTACCAATGCAAGCTAGAACACTATGGGAAACAGCTAGTACCAATGCAAGCTAGAACACTAGGGGAACAGCTGGTACCAATACAAACTAGAACACTATGGGGAACAGCTGGTACCAATGCTAGCTAGAACACTATGGGGAACAGCTGGTACCAATGCTAGCTAGAACACTATGGGGAACAGCTGGTACCAATGCTAGCTAGAACACTAGGGGAACAGCTGGTACCAATGCAAGCTAGAACACTATGGGGAACAGCTGGTACCAATGCAAGCTAGAACACTATGGGGAACAGCTGATATCAATGAGAGATATAATACTGTAATGTATGTGGTGTTGGTAATGTATGTGGTATTGGTCATGTATGTGGTATTGGTAATGTATGTGGCATTGGTAATGTATGTGGTATTGGTCATGTATGTGGTATTGGTAATGTATGTGGTATTGGTCATGTATGTGGTGTTGGTAATGTATGTGGTGTTTGGTAATGTATGTGGTGTTGATAATGTATGTGGTGTTGGTAATGTATGTGGTGTTGGTAATGTATGTGGTGTTGGTAATGTATGTGGTGTTGGTAATGTATGTGGTGTTGGTAATGTGTGTGGTATTGGTAGTGTATGTGGTGTTGGTAATGTTTGTGGTATTGGTAGTGTATGTGGTATTGATAGTGTATGTGGTATTGATAATGTATGTGGTATTGGTCATGTATGTGGTATTGGTAATGTATGTGGTATTGGTAATGTATGTGGTGTTGGTAATGTGTGTGGTATTGGTAATGTATGTGGTATTGGTAATGTATGTGGTATTGGTAATGTATGTGGTGTTGGTAATGTGTGTGGTATTGGTCATGTATGTGGTGTTGGTAATGTATGTGGCATTGGTAATGTATGTGGTATTGGTAATGTATGTGATATTGGTAATGTGGGTGGTGTTGGTAATGTGTGTGGTATTGGTAATGTGTGTGGTGTTGGTAATGTATGTGGCATTGGTAATGTATGTGGTGTTGGTAATGTATGTGGTATTGGTCATGTATATGGTATTGGTAATGTATGTGGTATTGGTAATGTTTGTGGTATTATGGTATTGATAATGTATGTGGTATTGGTCATGTATGTGGTATTGGTAATGTTTGTGGTATTATGGTATTGATAATGTATGTGGTATTGGTCATGTATGTGGTATTGGTAATGTATGTGGTATTGGCGTATTGGCAATGTATGTGGTGTTGGTAATGTATGTGGTATTGGTAATGTATATGCTATTGGTAATGTATGTGGTATTGGTAATGTATGTGGTATTGGTAATGCATGTGGTATTGGTAATGTATGTGGTGTTGGTAATGTATGTGGTGTTGGTAATGTATGTGGTATTGGTAATGTATCTGGTATTGGTAATGCATGTGGTATTGGTACTGTATGTGGTGTTGGTAATGTATGTGTTATTGGTAATGTATGTGTTATTGGTAATGTATGTGGTATTGGTAATGTGTGTGGTATTGGTAATGTATGTGGTATTGGTAATGTATGTGGTATTGGTAATGTATGTGGTATTGGTAATGTGTGTGGTATTGGTAATGTATGTGGTATTGGTAATGTTTGTGGTATTGGTAATGTTTGTGGTATTGGTAATGTATGTGGTATTGGTAATGTATGTGGTATTGGTAATGCATGTGGTGTTGGTAATGTATGTGGTATTGGTAATGCATGTGGTATTGGTAATGCATGTGGTGTTGGTAATGTATGTGGTATTGGTAATGTATGTGGTATTGGTAATGTTTGTGGTATTGGTAATGTATGTGGTATTGGTAATGTATGTGGTATTGGTAATGCATGTGGTGTTGGCAATGTATGTGGTATTGGTAATGCATGTGGTATTGGTAATGCATGTGGTGTTGGTAATGTATGTGGTATTGGTAATGCATGTGGTGTTGGTAATGTATGTGGTATTGGTAATGTTTGAGGTATTATGGTATTGGTAATGTATGTGGTATTGGTAATGTATGTGGTAATGGTAATGTTTGTGGTATTGGTAATGTTTGTGGTATTGGTAATGTGTGTGGTATTGGTAATGCATGTGGTATTGGTAATGGTAATGTATGAGGTATTGGTCATGTATGTGGTGTTGGTAATGTATGTGGTATTGGTAATGTATGTGGTATTGGTAATGTATGTGGTATTGTTCATGTATGTGGTATTGGTAATGTATGTGGTATTGGTAATGTTTGTGGTATTGGTAATGTATGTGGTATTGGTAATGTATGTGGTATTGGTAATGTATGTGGTAATGGTAATGTATGAGGTATTGGTCATGTATGTGGTGCTGGTAATGTATGTGGTATTGGTAATGTATGTGGTATTGGTAATATATGTGGCATTGGTAATATATGTGGTATTGGTAATGTATGTGGTATTGGTAATATATGTGGTATTGGTCATGTATGTGGTATTGGTAATGTATGTGGTATTGGTAATGTATGTGGTATTGGTAATGTATGAGGTATTGCGCTTCTATGTGGAAAAGTTATTTGTAAAAAATATATAATAAAAAATCTACACTAGTATTTTAAAAGGCAGATAAACTTTTGTTTAAGACAAACTCAATGTATATTAAAATCTCTACAGTACCACTGTAATAAAACCACTGCCATACTTTCTACAAATAGCAGATTAAAAACCACTTACCATTTACATATAGCAGATTCAAAAACAACTGCCTTACCATTTACATATAGCAGATTCAAAGTCCACTGCCTTACCATTTACATATAGCAGATTCAAAAACCACTGCCTTACCATTGACATATAGCAGAATAAAAAATCACTGCCTTACCGTCCTCATATAGCAGATTCAAAAACCACTGCCTTAACATTTACATATAGCAGATATCATTCAAAAACCACTACCTTACCATTTACATATAACAGATTCAAAAACCACTGCCTTACCGTCTACATATAGCAGATTCAAAAACCACTGCCTTACCGTCTACATATAGCAGATTCAAAAACCACTGCCGTAACATTTACATATAGCAGATTCAAAAATCACTGCCTTACCATCTACATATATCAGATTCAAAAACCACTGCCTTACCGTCTACATATAGCAGATTCAAAAACCACTGCTTTACCGTCTACATATAGCAGATTCAAAAACCACTGCCTTACTGTCTACATATAGCAGATTCAAAAACCACTGCCTTACCGTCTACATCTAGCAGATTGAACTGCTTATTTATCACAACAAATATGGTACGGCCATACAAGCTTTACCGAGCACATAAAGTTTGCTTTCTTTGTTTGTTCGGGTTTTACGCCTGCATCAGTATCATTTTGTAATATATAGCGCCAGCGGGCAGTTTACGTAACAACACCTTTCCTGGACAGGCTGAAGCGATTAACCAGTACATGTGCACCAACCTCCGTAAGAAACTGGTATTTAAATGAGACACAGCCTGAGTGGGGCTCAAACCCGTGACAATCAGTGATGATAAAGCGCATAAAGATAACTATATAAACAATTATTGCCTGTCATGTGACCTGACCAGTTGGGCTCTGCCTCAATGTGTATACAAAACTAGAGAAATCAATGTGCATGAAATGCAACAGGAGAGAAACGTATAACTCTGTGCACGCTGGAAGTGAAAATAAATCTAAAATACGGTACCCATATCCACAGGGATTCGCACCCCCAAACGTGACGAATCCGTGCCCGTATCGACCCAATTCCAATGAAATTCTGTGACATATTTCCAGAGTTTTCAGTTAATTCAGGGATCATTCTAGAGGGCGATGTGGGCGAAATAGTCGCCCTAGCGACCTGACTTCGCCCTCTGGGAGCCCCACTTCTCCCTAAAAAAAAAAAAAAAATGATTTTGAAACAAAATTTTGTCTAGTAACATACACTGACCCATTATAAACCACTCCCACTCCTTCTATTCAAATGTTGTATTTAATGTGTGCATTTTAACCCTATTTTGCAGAAGTATATTAAAGAACACCATTTAAGGAAGCGATCAAGTGCTTTCTCACTTCTCCCAAAAATGTTGACCTAGAATGAACCCTGAGTTATAAATAAAGAAAAACACATTAATGAATTTTGACCTAGAATGAACCCTGAGTTATAAATAAAGAAAAACACATTAATGAATGTCTGCTATAATGATCTGAGCTATTTATAGCCTTTATTTTACCCAGCATTCAAAGAGTTAGCACAGAGCTATAACAACAATAAACTAACATTTTATCAGCCTTGCAATTTTCACCATTAATGTAAATGATGTAAGCTCTCTAAAGCACATGAAATTCATATTAAACACAAAGATATATATGTAAAACAAACTGTGTCAAACAGGAAATTTACTTCAACAGCCCCTGGGCCATGCCACAATATCCAGTGACCATGCCATACGGCTCAATGCCCATTGTTTTAAGGCCCAACAGCCAACCTATAATGCCCAATGGCTATACGGCCTGATAGCCATACTGTAATACGGCCATGCTGTTATGCCCAACAGCCATGTTCTAAGGCCCAATGGCCACATTATTTACACAAGACTAGACTAAAAGTACTCCTTAACATTAACTACATGAAAAATGACCAGTCGATTATTGCCAGTTTCCTATACAGCACCACAACAAATAAAGTGAGGTAAACTCAACAAACATGGGACACAAACACACGTTAACCCTTTCAACCCTAAGTAACTGACATGGACTGGTGCGTGATATTTTCATACCAATAAATTAATAAGAAAATTACCTTTAGACCAGTTCATTTATCAAAATGGGTAATTTTATCTAAAAATAGTAATAATTATTATTACTGGCAAAAAAAGTGCAGATCGAGCCGGCTCATCTGGATCTACACTTTTCATAAGCCTATTTAGAGGCCTGTGGGGTTGAAAGGGTTAAAGATCATGCACTAGATGCACCTTGTATATAAATGAAGGCCAACAATAGTGTTACTATCCACTGTCTATCTCTATGTGCAAATGATTTAACCCTTTCCTTCATAGAGATTTATGTTAATATAGTATAATATCTCCACACAAACGACAGCCATTTAGCTATCATGCAGTGGATAAGTAGTCGCCATATCTATCCCACCTCCATAGATATTACTGGGACTACATAGAGATTCTGGCTTTTATTATGATCATTGGTTTGGCTACTACATTGTCAATGTATGTCGTACTGGTAACGGCGTCAAGAGGTGCTTCTATGATTCTATGTGCAAATGATTTAAAGGTAAAAAAAACAAAACAACTCTTGATTTTTGAATTACCTCCCCTCATTCTAATGGATTAAATTAAATTGTTGAACGCAGCCCCCGGTGAAATCAATTCGTGACATTCTAAAAGTACAATGCTCTAACCACAGACATTTGAATTCTAAAAGAGTAAATACACCAAACAAGATGCTTTTTGCTTAACCCATTCAACACCTAGTAACCGACATGGTCTTCGCCAATTGAGGACTTTTCATACAAAATTGTGGCCAGTAAGATACACTGGCTCATTAGAAATCACTCCATCTATTAAAATATTGTATTTAACTATTTCCCTCATAGAGATATAGGTTAATATACTATTATATCTCCATACAAACGACAGCCATTTAGCCATTTCCTTCATAGAGATTTAGGTTAATATACTATTATATCTCCATACAAACGGCAGCCATTTAGCCATTTCCTTCATAGAGATTTAGGTTAATATACTATTATATCTGCATACAAACGACAGCCATTTAACCCTTTCCTTCATAGAGATTTAGGTTAATATACTATTATATCTCCATGCAAACGACAGCCATTTAACCCTTTCCTTCATAGAGATTTAGGTTAATATACTATTATATCTCCATGCAAACGACAGCCATTTAACCCTTTCCTTCATAGAGATTTAGGTTAATATACTATTATATCTCCATGCAAACGATAGCAATTTAGCCATTTCCTTCATAGAGATTTAGGTTAATATACTATTATATCTCCATACAAACGACAGCCCTTTAGCCATTTCCTTCATAGAGATTTAGGTTAATATACTATTATATCTCCATACAAACAGCAGCCATTTAGCTATCATGCAGTGGATAAGTAGTGGCCATATCTATCCCACCTCCATAGATATTACTGGGACTACATGAGATTCTGGCCTTTATATTATGTAACATTGGTTTGGCTACTATATTGTCAATGTATGTCGTATTGGTAATGGCATCAAGAGGAGCTTCTATGAGGAAAAGGGTTATGAACATTGGTTTGGCTACTACATTGTCAATGTATGTCGTATTGGTAATGGCGTCAAGAGGTGCTTCTATGAGGGAAAGAGTTAATGTATGTCGTATTGGTAATGGCATCAAGAGGTGCTTCTATGAGGGAAAGGGTTAATGTATGTCGTATTGGTAATGGCGTCAAGAGGTGCTTCTATGAGGGAAAGGGTTAATGTATGTCGTATTGGTAATGGCGTCAAAAGGTGCTTCTATGAGGGAAAGGGGGAAAAAATGGTCATACTGTGTATTTAACCCTATTTTGTTGAAATTTATTTAAATAATATCATTTTAAGAAGCAACCGCATGCGTTCTAACTTCTCCCAACAATTCTGACCTAGAATGAGCGCTGGTTTATTACAAGTATCAAAGTCTATAAAAAAGAAACAGGAGTCGGAGGTTGTATATAAAGGTCATGATTAATGACCCTCTGAATAAAGACCACCTGTGAACAAGGACCGCTTTGCCTACTTCCCAATGCCGGTGGTTGTTCACAGGGTTATACTGTATATGCATTTATATTGTTTCATGTTTGTTTTGGTAATATATTTTTACAGACGGATCTGTAATCCAGTGGTAAACATGCTGGACTGGTAATCCAGGGATCGCAGGTTCAATCCATCACCTGACCCTAATAAAAATTAACAGTCTTTCAGATGGGACTTTAAACCAAGGTCTTGTGTCGGTGCTTTACACCGTGCACGTAAAAGAACCAGAGGAGACTCTGGAATGGGTCTCTGTCTGTATCATTGCACCAGTCCAGCTTGTTACCACTGGACTACAGATCCGTCTGTAGGGTGGACCTAATACCAAGGACCACTTTATACCAAAATAAAATAAAAGTGACTGTGGTACAACATAAACTGTGGATTCTTCGAATGTTTCTTCAGTTTACCCGTAACATAACATGCAATATTGTCATTCTATATGTACGTGTATTGTAACCTGTACTACACACACAATTACACAACAATTCCTTCTATATGTACGTGTATCTACCTGTACTACACACACAATTACACAACAATTCCTTCTATATGTACGTGTATTGTAACCTGTACTACACACACAATTACACAACAATTCCTTCTATATGTACGTGTATTGTAACCTGTACTACACACACAATTACACAACAATTCCTTCTATATGTACGTGTATCGTAACCTGTACTACACACACAATTACACAACAATTCCTTCTATATGTACGTGTACCTGTACTACACACACAATTACACAACAATTCCTTCTATGTGTACGTGTATCGTAACCTGTACTACACACACAATTACACAACAATTCCTTCTTTATGTACGTGTATTGTAACCTGTACTACACACACAATTACACAACAATTCCTTCTATATGTACGTGTATTGTAACCTGGACTACCCACACAATTACACAACAATTCCTTCTATATGTACGTGTATTGTAACCTGGACTACACACACAATTACACAACAATTCCTTCTATATGTACGTGTATTGTAACCTGGACTACACACACAATTACACAACAATTCCTTCTATATGTACGTGTACCTGTACTACACACACAATTACACAACAATTCCTTCTATATGTACGTGTACCTGTACTACACACACAATTACACAACAATTCCTTCTATATATACGTGTACCTGTACTACACACACAATTACACAACAATTCCTTCTATATGTACGTGTACCTGTACTACACACACAATTACACAACAATTCCTTCTATATGTACATGTACCTGTACTACACACACAATTACACAACAATTCCTTCTATGTGTACGTGTACCTGTACTACACACACAATTACACAACAATTCCTTCTATATGTACGTGTACCTGTACTACACACACAATTACACAACAATTCCTTCTATATGTACGTGTACCTGTACTACACACACAATTACACAACAATTCCTTCTATATGTACGTGTACCTGTACTACACACACAATTACACAACAATTCCTTCTATATGTACGTGTACCTGTACTACACACACAATTACACAACAATTCCTTCTATATGTACGTGTACCTGTACTACACACACAATTACACAACAATTCCTTCTATATGTACGTGTACCTGTACTACACACACAATTACACAACAATTCCTTCTATATGTACGTGTACCTGTACTACACACACAATTACACAACAATTCCTTCTATATGTACATGTATCTAACCTGTACTACACACACAATTACACAACATTCCTTCTATATGTACGTGTATCTACCTGTACTACACACACAATTACACAACAATTCCTTCTATATGTACGTGTATCGTAACCTGTACTACACACACAATTACACAACAATTCCTTCTATATGTACGTGTACCTGTACTACACACACAATTACACAACAATTCCTTGGCTTATCATAATCTTCAATTTGGAATGTTCTAAAACACAAACAAATCTTGACATTTACAAGTACAATAGAGTTCTTGACATTTACAAGTACATTAGAGTTCTTGACATTTACAAGTACATTAAGTACATTAGAGTTCTTGACATTTACAAGTACATTAGAGTTCTTGACATTTACAAATACATTAGAGTTCTTGACATTTACAAGTACATTAGAGTTCTTGACATTTACAAGTACATTAGAGTTCTTGACATTTACAAGTACAATAGAGTTCTTGACATTTACAAGTACATTAGAGTTCTTGACATTTACAAATACATTAGAGTTCTTGACATTTACAAGTACATTAGAGTTCTTGACATTTACAAGTACAATAGAGTTCTTGACATTTACAAGTACATTAGAGTTCTTGACATTTACAAGTACATTAGAGTTCTTGACATTTACAAGTACATTAGAGTTATTGACATTTATAAGTACATTAGAGTTCTTGACATTTACAAGTACATTAGAGTTCTTGACATTTACAAGTACAATAGAGTTCTTGACATTTACAAGTACATTAGAGTTCTTGACATTTACAAGTACATTAGAGTTCTTGACATTTACAAGTACATTAGAGTTCTTGACATTTACAAGTACAATATAGTTCTTGACATTTACAAGTACATTAGAGTTCTTGACATTTACAAGTACATTAGAGTTCTTGACATTTACAAGTACATTAGAGTTATTGACATTTATAAGTACATTAGAGTTCTTGACATTTACAAGTACATTAGAGTTCTTGACATTTACAAGTACATTAGAGTTCTTGACATTTACAAGTACAATAGAGTTCTTGACATTTACAAGTACATTAGAGTTCTTGACATTTACAAGTACAATAGAGTTCTTGACATTTACAAGTACATTAGAGTTCTTGACATTTACAAGTACATTAGAGTTCTTGATATTTACAAGTACATTAGAGTTCTTGACATTTACAAGTACATTAGAGTTCTTGAAATTTACAAGTACATTAGAGTTCTTGACATTTACAAGTACAATAGAGTTCTTGACATTTACAAGTACATTAGAGTTCTTGACATTTAAGGGACATGTACCTTAGAACTCTTGACATTTACAGGTGCCCTAGAATTCTTCCTTAGAACTCTGACATATACAGGTATCCTATGTTTTTTACAATTAACAGTATTCTAGAACTCTTCACATTTATAGATACCAGTATGTCTTCAACGGTATCAGTATGTCTTTAATGGTACCAGTATGTCTTCAACAGTACCAGTATGCATTCAACGATACCAGTATGTTTTTAAAGGTACCAGTATGTCTTCAACAGTACCAGTATGCCTTCAACTGTACCAGTATATCTTCAATGATACCAGTATGCCTTCAACGGTACCAGTATGCCTTCAACGGTACCAGTATGTCTTCAACAGTACCAGTATGTCTTCAACGGTACCAGTATGTCTTCAACG
This sequence comes from Archivesica marissinica, assembly GCA_014843695.1. Taxonomy (NCBI): domain Eukaryota; kingdom Metazoa; phylum Mollusca; class Bivalvia; order Venerida; family Vesicomyidae; genus Archivesica; species Archivesica marissinica. The sequence goes on along the minus strand of CM026401.1, from coordinate 6,726,220 downwards.
GTACCAGTATGCCTTCAACGGTACCAGTATGCCTTCAACGGTACCAGTATGCCTTCAACGGTACCAGTATGCCTTCAACGGTACCAGTATGTCTTCAACGGTACCAGTATGTCTTCAACAGTACCAGTATGCCTTCAACTGTACCAGTATATCTTCAATGATACCAGTATGCCTTCAACGGTACCAGTATGTCTTCAACAGTACCAGTATGTCTTCAACAGTACCAGTATGTCTTCAACAGTACCAGTATGTCTTCAACAGTACCAGTATATCTTCGATGGTACCAGTTGATGGTACCAGAATGTCTTCAAAGGTACAAGTATATCTTCGATGGTACCAGATTGTCTTCGGCTGTACTATGGTACCAGTATGTCTTCAACGGTACCAGTATATCTTCAAAATGTCCAGTATGTCTTCAACAGGTACCAGTATGTATTCAATGGTACCAGTATGTCTTCAAAGGTATCAGTATGTCTTCAACTGTACCAGTATATCTTCAAAGGTACCAGTATGTCTTCAACGGTACCAGTATGTCTGCAAAGGTACCAGTATATCTTTGATGGTACCAGATTGTCTTCGGCTGTACCATGGTACCAGTATTCTTTGATAATACCATGGTACCAGAATGTCTTCGATGGTACCAGAATGTCTTTGATGGTACCAGAATGTCTTTGATGGTACCAGAGTCTTTGATGGTACCAGAATGTCTTTGATGGTACCAGAATGTCTTCGATGGTACCAGAATGCATTTGGTGTTGCTAGTATACTTTCCATTGCATAGATATGTGTTCATGATATTGATACGTTTCTTATAGCATTGGTATCAATCTTGTGGCATTCGTTTCCTATGGTACTGGTATGCATTCTATGACACAATATGCTGCATCTACAGTACGTTTTTGTGGTATCGATACATTTTCTGCGGTACCCGTATATTTTCTGAAGATGGTGTCGTTTTTGTGGTACTAAAACATACGCTATGAAAACGCTACATTTTCTACAATACTGGTACGGTTACTATAGTACCGGAATCAGGTTTCCCTCTGTTTGAATGTTTGTCTGCGCCACTTCTGTCGACAATTGAAAAACACTGGAGCCAATTTTAAAAACTTGGAGCCAACCAAGAGCCATATAGTTCAGAAATAAATATTTGAAGCCATGTATTTGACAAAACAAGTGCAAAAAAATATTTTCACCAATTCACAAAATCTAGCACCAATATTTGTTTTTTGTCGGAATTGGCGCCATTGGCGACCAACAGTGGGAACCCTGGGAATGATTTTTGTAGTACCATTATCATTTACCCATTTTCATTGCAACGTTTTTTCGCAACTTGTTTAACCGGTAAACATAGAAAACACGATAATATTGATACCTTATTTATGTTTGTCATTTGTTTTTTATGGTGACATTGCCAGAAATAATCTGTGTGCAATCACGGTGACACTGGTTCTATTTTGACGAGGCCAACACTTGGAATAGTGTCATATACACTAGGCATAGGGTTACTAACACTAGGCACACTGATAGCATGCAGAGTAACATCCTCGTTGACCCACGGGAAGTCCGATGCCCCTACCACCTGCCCTGGAACATGCCACACACCTGGGAAACCATTTTGGGAACCAGATTCGGTCGTTTGTCTTTTCTTGGCGTATTGCAAAGCGGCATATGAATTTTTTGTGGAAATCAAATAATGCTTAGGAGGAGTCGATAACATATTTCTCAAAACAGTAGACGACCCTACGGAACTAGAATTGGATGAATGGTTTTCTTTTTTTACAATTGTTTCCATGGGAACAGCAGGAGGACATGCTGCCATGGTAGCAATTTGATTTGATACAGAGTTTGGTCCTGATGGTGACAACATGTTTCTAAGAGCAGCTGAGAGAAATGGCTTGTCCTTATGCTCTGATTCTTGAACTGGCGGTCTATACAAAGAAAATAAATTTGGTCGGTTTGATGTTGCAGACGACAACATTTGTCTCAATTCTCGATTATTGGAACTTGGACTATGCATGGTGGATTCAGAAGCATTGGTGTTTTTCACAATTCTAGGCTTGGTGGATTTTGATGTTTTCTTGGCAAGAATTGGTTCATGTGTTCCATACTCTGGAACTGCATGTATATCTGCTGATGTCTCTGATGAAAGTTTAATTCCTACAGAATCTTTCATTGAACCATTTATATAATCGACGTCCACTGATACGTTGTCAGATGTTGTATCATTTTTCTTTTCTTTTGCGATATTCAAATTCTTCGTAGCTTTCTTTGGTTTCACTGAACTCCTTTTTTGTACACCCGTATTCTGTTGTCCGCGTGTTTCTGACAATTCCTTTGCTATTAAATCGATCTTCTCTTTCAGGATGTCTGCATCTATACTTGGAATAAATTCATTCAAATGTTTATACAGAACTTCTTTAGCCACACTTTCAAATTCATCTTCTTGTACTTTCTTCTTCCTACCTCCAACTCTACTTGCTTTCTTCCCACTTTTACTGCTTGAATCTGTTCCACAAACCTGTGATTCACTATTCTCCGTCTCCTTGGTTTCATTTTGTATATCAACACTTTCATCTTTATCAATATAAACATTTTCTATACCAGCTTTCGTATCTTTGGTGTAGATTTCAGCATCAGCAATATCATTAACGATTTCAATTAAGTTCTCATTACTGATATTAATTGGAATTTCACAAGCACCTGTCACTGTCTCTGTGCTGCTTCCCTCTGGCATCACATACTCTTCATTATCATCATCAAAGCCATTTTTCTCTTTTTCAGCACCGTTGCTCACTGATTTATTATCATTTGTACAAACTTTAGTAGATATACTTCTGGAAAGCGACGAGTTTCCACTTCTCTTTGGGGTTCCTTTCTTGCTGCTTCCACCCGTATTATCAGTTGGCTTATCAGCTCCCTGCCGTGCTAGTCTCTCCATTTGCCGCATGTGCGTCTTCTGGTGAAGTCGTAATCCTGATGAAGTCGCTGCACTGTATGTGCAAAGGTTGCAAGAAAATGGTTTTTCTCCCGTGTGCAGTCGTTCGTGTTCCTGGAAAGTGCAAGGACAGTATTACAGTATTACTGTATTAAACCCGAGACAAGATGATGATGTTTCCTGACAATGTGGGTGTATACGTTGAGCTCAACTTAATATAAGTCGGTCAAACATAAATGTGAGTCATGGCAAATTAACAATGTTTTAATGATGTTTTGGTGTTGCATACTTGATTACTAAGACTTGATTGGAAAAGACATGATTGCCCAAGTATAGATTGCCAAAGATTAGATTGCCCAATACTAGATTACCCAACTTGACTGCCCAAGACATGATTTCCCAAGACTTGATTGCCAAATAATTGATTATTCAAACCTAGATTGCCAAAGACCTGATTGCCAAAGCCTCGATAATGATTAACCAAGACTTGATTGCCAAAGACTTCAGTTGACCAAGATACCAAAGACTAGATAGCCCAAGACTTGATTGCAAAGTGGTAGACGACAGTCATGACATTAGGAAGTCGGCAATAGCGGCCTGTTAATTTCCGTTATAGTTTCACTAACATCCCATAGCCCAGGTCCATGAATATAGTGACCTTCAGGTGATATGTGGTGGAAGAAAGTAGATAACACTACAGGCTTTGTGTTAGACATGGACAGGTACACAAATCGCACTACCAACCTTCCACAAATAAACTAGGTAGTTAATAGACTGTGATATTAACCTGTGTAGGACTATAGACTTTGATACTAACCCATGTAGGACTATTGACTATGATACTAACCTGTGTAGGACTATAGACTGTGATATTAACCCGTGTAGGAATATAGACTTTGATACTAACCCATGTAGGACTATTGACTTTGATATTAACCCATGTAGGACTATTGACTTTGATATTAACCCGTGTAGGACTATTGACACTAACCCATGTAGGACAATAGACTGTGATATTAACACATGTAGGACTATAGACTTTGATATTAACCCATGTATGACTATTGACTATGATACTAACCTGTGTAGGACTATAAGACTGTGATATTAACCCATGTAGGACTATTGACTTTGATACTAACCCATGTAGGACTATTGACTATGATACTAACCCGTGTAGGATTATAGACTGTGATATTAACCCATGTAGGACTATAGACTTTGATACTAACCCATGTAGGACTATTGACTATGATACTAACCTGTGTAGGACTATAGACTGTGATATTAACACATGTAGGACTATTGACTGTGATATTAACCTATGTAGGACTATAGACATGTAGGACTAAAGAGTTAATAGACTGTGATATTAACCAATGTAGGATTATTTATAGATTTATAGAAACTAAGTCTCACAATGAGTCTCCTCTTGATGACAAACGCTTTTCCACAGATACCACATTTAAAATCCTTCACTCCCGTGTGACGTTTGAAATGAACTTGAAGCGTGGCAAGCTGGCGGAATGTCCTGAAATAACAACAACTTAGTCTATAGTAAGTACAAATCTTAACTCAAGTGTCAAACCAATTCTTACAACTTCTGATCTGGCAATACATCCCAGGAAAAGGGTCGTATCAGGCCAAGGATCGTACCAGGTCAAGGATCGTACCAGGCAAAGGATTGTACCAGGCCAAGGATCGTACCAGGCCAAGGATCATACCAGGCAAGGGTCGTACCAGGTCAAGGATCGTACCAGGCAAAGGACCCAAGGATCGTACCAGGCCAAGGATCGTACCAGGCCAAGGATCGTACCAGGCCAAGGATCGTACCAGGCCAAGGATCATACCAGGCCAAGGATCATACCAGGCCAAGGATCGTACCAGGCAAAGGATCGTACCAGGCCAAGGATCATACCAGGCCAAGGATCGTACAGGCAAAGGATCGTACAAGGATCGTACCAGGCCAAGGATCATACCAGGCCAAGGATGTACAAGGCGTACAAGGCAAAGGATCGTACCAGGCAAAGGTACCAGGCCAAGGATCATACCAGGCCAAGGATTGTACAAGGCAAAGGATCATACCAGGCCAAGGATCATACCAGGCCAAGGATCATACCAGGCAAAGGATCGTACCAGGCCAAGGATCGTACCAGGCCAAGGATCATACCAGGCCAAGGATCATACCAGACAAAGGATCGTACCAGGCAAAGGATTGTACCAGGCCAAGGATCATACCAGGCCAAGGATTGTACAAGGCAAAGGATCGTACCAGGCAAAGGATCGTACCAGGCCAAGATTATACCAGGCCAAGGATTGTACAAGGCAAAGGATCGTACCAGGCCAAGGACATACCAGGCCAAGGATCATACCAGGCAAAGGATTGTACCAGGCCAAGGATCATACCAGGCCAAGGATCGTACCAGGCCAAGGATCGTACCAGGCCAAGGATCGTACCAGGCCAAGGATCGTACCAGGCCAAGGATCGTACCAGCCAAGGATCGTACCAGGCCAAGGATTGTACCAGGCCAAGGATTGTACCAGGCCAAGGATTGTACCAGGCCAAGGATCGTACCAGGCCAAGGATTGTACCAGGCCAAGGATCGTACCAGGCCAAGGATCGTACAGGCCAAGGATCGTACCAGGCCAAGGATCGTACCAGGCCAAGGATCGTACCAGGCAAAGGATCGTACCAGGCCAAGGATCGTACCAGGCAAAGGATTGTACCAGGCAAAGGATCGTACCAGGCCAAGGATCGTACCAGGCAAAGGATCGTACCAGGCCAAGGATCGTACCAGGCCAAGGATCGTACCAGGCCAAGGATCGTACCAGGCCAAGGATCGTACCAGGCCAAGGATCGTACCAGGCCAAGGATTGTACCAGGCCAAGGATCGTACCAGGCCAAGGATCGTACCAGGCCAAGGATCGTACCAGGCCAAGGATCGTACCAGGCCAAGGATCGTACCAGGCAAAGGATCGTACCAGGCCAAGGATCGTACCAGGCAAAGGATCGTACCAGGCAAAGGATCGTACCAGGCAAAGGATCGTACCAGGCAAAGGATCGTACCAGGCAAAGGATCGTACCAGGCCAAGGATCGTACCAGGCCAAGGATCGTACCAGGCCAAGGATTGTACCAGGCCAAGGATTGTACCAGGCCAAGGATCGTACCAGGCCAAGGATTGTACCAGGCCAAGGATTGTACCAGGCCAAGGATTGTACCAGGCCAAGGATTGTACCAGGCCAAGGATTGTACCAGGCCAAGGATTGTACCAGGCCAAGGATCGTACCAGGCCAAGGATTGTACCAGGCCAAGGATTGTACCAGGCCAAGGATTGTACCAGGCCAAGGATTGTACCAGGCCAAGGATCGTACCAGGCCAAGGATCGTACCAGGCCAAGGATCGTACCAGGCCAAGGATCGTACCAGGCCAAGGATCGTACCAGGCCAAGGATCGTACCAGGCCAAGGATCGTACCAGGCCAAGGATCGTACCAGGATTGTATTGGTGAGAAGTAAGCAGCTAACCACTACTAAATATTTACATCACTATTGCATTTCCCTTGATGAACATATGTGCCCTGATTGCATACAATTTTGTATGAGGGTTCCCAACTAATGATATGTAGCTGACATGTGCACTCGAAGTTACGTGTATGCGCATTCGCAGTATTTGTCGCGTGTGTTTTGCACAGTTAACGATGTTCCAAGGATGATCTATTTACCTGTTCCGGTACACGGTAAGCTGCAAATCTTGACCAAAAACATTTTAAATGCAAAGTGTGAGTTATCTTTTCTGTGTCATTGAAAAGAATAATTAATGTAAATATATGTATAGAATCGGAGGGTAATAGGCTCCCAGGCATCCCTCCTGTCATATGGTGGAGGAAAACCCCCAGGCATCCCCTCCTGTCATATGGTGGAGGAAGACCCCCAGGCATCCCTCCTGTCATATGGTGGAGAAAACCCCATATGGTGGAGGAAGACCCCAACTGGGTGGAGGGACCCCAGGCATCCCTCCTGTCATATGGTGGAGGAAAACCCCCAGGCATCCCCTCCTGTCATATGGTGGAGGAAGACTCCAGGCATCCCCTCCTGTCATATGGTGGAGGAAGACTCCCATCCCCTCCTGTCATATGGTGGAGGAAGACTCCAGGCATCCCCTCCTGTCATATGGTGGAGGAAGAACCTCCCCATATGGTGGAGGAAAACCCCAGCATCCCCTCCTGTCATATGGTGGAGGAAGACTCCAGGCATCCCCTCCTGTCATATGGTGGAGGAAGACTCCAGGCATCCCCTCCTGTCATATGGTGGAGGAAGACTCCAGGCATCCCCTCCTGTCATATGGTGGAGGAAGACCCCAGGCATCCCCTCCTGTCAACTGGTGGAGGAAGACCCCAGGCATCCCCTCCTGTCATATGGTGGAGGAAAACCCCCAGGCATCCCCTACTGTCATATGTTGTAGGAAGACTCCAGCATCCCCTCCTGTCATATGGTGTAGGAAGACTCCAGGCATCCCCTCCTGTCATATGGTGGAGGAAGACTCCAGGCATCCCCTCCTGTCATATGGTGGAGGAAGACTCCAGGCATCCCTCCTGTCATATGGTGGAGGAAGACTCCAGGCATCCCCTCCTGTCATATGGTGGAGGAAGACTCCAGGCATCCACTCCTGTCATATGGTGAGGAAGACTCCAGGCATCCCCTCCTGTCATATGGTGGAGGAAGACCCCCAGGCATCCCCTCCTGTCATATGGTGGAGGTAGACTCCAGGCATCCCCTCCTGTCATATGGTGGAGGAAGACTCCAGACATCCCTCCTGTCATATGGTGGAGGAAAACCCCCAGGCATCCCCTCCTGTCATATGGTGGAGGAAGACTCCAGGCATCCCCTCCTGTCATATGGTGGAGGAAGACTCCAGGCATCCCCTCCTGTCATATGGTGGAGGAAGACTCCAGGCATCCCCTCCTGTCATATGGTGGAGGAAGACTCCAGCATCCCCTCCTGTCATATGTGGAGGAAGACCCCAGGCATCCCCTCCTGTCATATGGTGGAGGAAGACTCCAGGCATCCCCTCTTGTCATATGGTGGGAGGAAGACTCCAGGCATCCCCTCCTGTCATATGGTGGAGGAAGACTCCAGGCATCCCCTCCTGTCATATGGTGGAGGAAGACTCCAGGCATCCCCTCCTGTCATGGTGGAGGAAACCCAGGCATCCCCTCCTGTCATATGGTGGAGGAAGACCCCAGGCATCCCCTCCTGTCATATGGTGGAGGAAGACCCAGGCATCCCCTCCTGTCATATGGTGGAGGAAAACCCCAGGCATCCCTTCCTGTCATATGGTGGAGGAAACCCCAGGCATCCCCTCCTGTCATATGGTGGAGGAAGACCCCAGGCATCCCCTCCTGTCATATGGTGGAGGAAGACCCCAGGCATCCCCTCCTGTCATATGGTGGAGGAAGACCCCAGGCATCCCTCCTGTCAATGGTGGAGGAAGACCCCAGGCATCCCCTCCTGGGTGGAGGAAAACCCTCCTGTCATATGGTGGAGGAAGACCCCTACTGTCATATGGTGTAGGAAGACTCCAGGCATCCCCTCCTGTCATATGGTGTAGGAAGACTCCAGGCATCCCCTCCTGTCATATGGTGGAGGAAGACTCCAGGCATCCCCTCCTGTCATATGGTGGAGGAAGACTCCAGGCATCCCTCCTGTCATATGGTGGAGGAAGACTCCAGGCATCCCCTCCTGTCATATGGTGGAGGAAGACTCCAGGCATCCCTCCTGTCATATGGTGGAGGAAGACTCCAGGCATCCCCTCCTGTCATATGGTGGAGGAAGACCCCAGGCATCCCCTCCTGTCATATGGTGGAGGAAGACTCCAGGCATCCCCTCCTGTCATATGGTGGAGGAAGACTCCAGGCATCCCTCCTGTCATATGGTGGAGGAAAACCCCCATCCCCTCCTGTCATATGGTGGAGGAAGACTCCAGGCATCCCCTCCTGTCATATGGTGGAGGAAGACTCCAGGCATCCCCCTGTCATATGGTGGAGGAAGACTCCAGGCATCCCCTCCTGTCATATGGTGGAGGAAGACTCCAGGCATCCCCTCCTGTCATATTGTGGAGGAAGACCCCAGGCATCCCCTCCTGTCATATGGTGGAGGAAGACTCCAGGCATCCCCTCTTGTCATATGGTGGAGGAAGACTCCAGGCATCCCCTCCTGTCATGGTGGAGGAAGACTCCAGGCATCCCCTCCTGTCATATGGTGGAGGAAGACTCCAGGCATCCCCTCCTGTCATATTGGAGGAAGACCCAGGCATCCCCTCCTGTCATATGGTGGAGGAAGACCCCAGGCATCCCCTCCTGTCATATGGTGGAGGAATATGGTGGAGGAAGACCCCAGGCATCCCCTCCTGTCATATGGTGGAGGAAGACTCCACCCAGGCATCCCCTCCTGTCATATGGTGGAGGAAGACCCCAGGCATCCCCTCCTGTCATATGGTGGAGGAAGACCCCAGGCATCCCTCCTGTCATATGGTGGAGGAAACCCCAGGCATCCCTTCCATATGGTGGAGGAAAACCCCAGGCATCCCCTCCTGTCATATGGTGGAGGAAGACTCCAGGCATCCCCTCCTGTCATATGGTGGAGGAAGACTCCAGGCATCCCCTCCTGTCATATGGTGGAGGAAGACTCCAGGCATCCCCTCCTGTCATATGGTGGAGGAAGACCCCAGGCATCCCCTCCTGTCATATGGTGGAGGAAAACCCCAGGCATCCCTCCTGTCATATGGTGGAGGAAAACCCCAGGCATCCCTCCTGTCATATGGTGGAGGAAACCCCAGGCATCCCTCCTGTCATATGGTGGAGGAAAACCCCAGGCATCCCCTCCTGTCATATGGTGGAGGAAACCCCCAGGCATCCCTTCCTGTCATATGGTGGGGAAAACCCCATCCCCTCTTGGCATCCCCTCCTGTCATATGGTGGAGGAAGACTCCAGGCATCCCCTCCTGTCATATGGTGGAGGAAGACTCCAGGCATCCCAGGCATCCCCTCCTGTCATATGGTGGAGGAAGACTCCAGGCATCCCCTCCTGTCATATGGTGGAGGAAGACTCCAGGCATCCCCTCCTGTCATATGGTGGAGGAAGACCCCAGGCATCCCCTCCTGTCATATGGTGGAGGAAGACTCCAGGCATCCCCTCCTGTCATATGGTGGAGGAAGACTCCAGGCATCCCCTCCTGTCCATATGATGGAGGAAGACCCCTCCTGTCAGGCATCCCCTCCTGTCATATGGTGGAGGAAGACCCCAGGCATCCCCTCCTGTCATATGGTGGAGGAAGACTCCAGGCATCCCTTCCTGTCATATGGTGGAGGAAGACCCCAGGCATCCCCTCCTGTCATATGGTGGAGGAAGACCCCAGGCCATCCCTTCCTGTCATATGGTGGAGGAAAACCCCAGGCATCCCCTCCTGTCATGGTGGAGGTAGACCCCCAGGCATGTCCTCCTGTCATATGGTGGAGTAAGACCCCAGGCATCCCCTCCTGTCATATGGTGGAGGAAGACCCCAGGCATCCCCTCTGATCATATGATGGAGGAAGACCCTAAGGCAGTATCAAGCATTTAGTATTGACTACAATGACAAAGAAATGTCAATTCAGGAGCATGGATGACCGTTATATGAAATCCTACATTCACTTTTGAAAAGTTTGTAGATCACAAACACACTATTTATTGATTCAATATTTGTGTTCGAATGTATTCAGAAGAATTTGTAGTAGCAATGTGAACAATGCATTTTTTTGGATTTTTGCGATGCAATGTCGCTTTAAACTAAACTAAAATAGGTAACTAACTTTTCACATATGGAACACTTGAATGGTTTTTCTCCTGTATGAAGCCTGAAGTGGGTCTTCAGGGCGTGTAGCTGACTGAAGGATGATGGGCACAGCTCACACTTGTAGGGCTTCACCTCCATGTGGTTACGGGCGTGGATCTTGAGCGAATACTTCCTGTTGAAGCACATACCGCAGTCTGGACATTTGAAATTCTTCTCGGTTGAGTGAATGACGACGTGCTCCTGTATATATGAAGAAAGACATCTTTAAACGATATTAGGATTGAGGACCAGACTAGGAAATCAAACTGCAGGAAAGTTAGTGTTCTGTTTCCGTCTCCTGAGAGGTGATCTTGAGATTGATTATTAACCCATTTCATTCTGGATACCGTTCAAACAGTATTTGCAAATAACATAGAGCCAGATCAGCCGCCACGGAACGTCCCTTCTGATCAGGCTCTATGCTGTTTGCTATTCAGATGATCTTGCTAAGACACTTGGCTATGTAGCAAACACCATAGATCCTGATCAACATGCAGCATCACGCTGTGGCTGATCTGGATCTATGTTGTTTGCAAAAGCCTTTAAATGTATCCAGAATGAAATGGGTTAACTGCGGTTTGACATGAACAGTGTGCTATATACCTTATACGAACACTGTGCTAATTGTGAGACCATTATGCTGATTGTAATGTAAATATTATTCTCTTAACTTCCGTAAATGTTATACTGTGAAGCATAGTTGCTGACAATGATGCAATAAAGAATAACACACCTTTATTCCCAGTTTCTTCCGGGAAAAAAGATGTTTCTTCCCTTTTCCCCCATGTTTCTTCCAACGGAAGGGAAGAAAGCCAACCCTGATTTAGGTAAAAACAGGGTGCTTGTTCCTGTAACCTAACAAATCTTAAACCTATCACAAAATTGGTACAAGTACATTGGTGAGTGTCGTGTGTATGTGAGTGTCGTGTGTATGTGAGTGTCGTGTGTATGTGAGTGTCATGTGTATGTGAGTGTCATGTATATGCAAGTGTCATGTGTATATGAGTGTCGTGTGTATGTGAGTGTCGTGTGTATGCATGTGTCATGTGTATATGAGTGTCGTGTGTATGTGAGTGGCGTGTGTATGTGAGTGTCATGTGTATGTGAGTGTCGTGTGTATGTGAGTGTTGTGTGTATATGAGTGTCATGTGTATATGAGTGTTGTGTGTATGCAAGTGTCATGTGTATGTGAGTGTCGTGTGTATGTGAGTGTTGTGTGTATATGAGTGTCATGTGTATATGAGTGTTGTGTGTATGCAAGTGCCATGTGTATGCGAGTGTCATGTGTATGTGAGTGTTGTGTGTATATGAGTGTCATGTGTATATGAGTGTTGTGTGTATATGAGTGTTGTGTGTATGTGAGTGTTGTGTGATATGAGTGTCATGTGTATATGGAGTGTTGTGTGTATGTGAGTGTTGTGTGTATATGAGTGCCATGTGTATATGAGTGGTCATGTGTAGGGAGTTGTTGTGTGTATATGAGTGTTGTGTGTATATGAGTGTTGTGTGTATATGAGTGTTGTGTGTATGTGAGTGTTGTGTGTATATGAGTGTCATGTGTATATGAGTGTTGTGTGTATATGAGTGTTGTGTGTATATGAGTGTCATGTGTATATGAGT
>CM026401.1:6540854-6712792 GCA_014843695.1 Archivesica marissinica | reverse complement strand
CATCCCTTCCTGTCATATGGTGGAGGAAAACCCCAGGCATCCCCTCCTGTCATGGTGGAGGTAGACCCCCAGGCATGTCCTCCTGTCATATGGTGGAGTAAGACCCCAGGCATCCCCTCCTGTCATATGGTGGAGGAAGACCCCAGGCATCCCCTCTGATCATATGGTGGAGGAAGACCCTAAAGCAGTATCAAGCATTTAGTATTGACTACAATGACAAAGAAATGTCAATTCAGGAGCATGGATGACCGTTATATGAAATCCTACATTCACTTTTGAAAAGTTTGTAGATCACAAACACACTATTTATTGATTCAATATTTGTGTTCGAATGTATTCAGAAGAATTTGTAGTAGCAATGTGAACAATGCATTTTTTTGGATTTTTGCGATGCAATGTCGCTTTAAACTAAACTAAAATAGGTAACTAACTTTTCACATATGGAACACTTGAATGGTTTTTCTCCTGTATGAAGCCTGAAGTGGGTCTTCAGGGCGTGTAGCTGACTGAAGGATGATGGGCACAGCTCGCACTTGTAGGGCTTCACCTCCATGTGGTTACGGGCGTGGATCTTGAGCGAATACTTCCTGTTGAAGCACATACCGCAGTCTGGACATTTGAAATTCTTCTCGGTTGAGTGAATGACGACGTGCTCCTGTATATATGAAGAAAGACATCTTTAAACGATATTAGGATTGAGGACCAGACTAGGAAATCAAACTGCAGGAAAGTTAGTGTTCTGTTTCCGTCTCCTGAGAGGTGATCTTGAGATTGATTATTAACCCATTTCATTCTGGATACCGTTCAAACAGTATTTGCAAATAACATAGAGCCAGATCAGCCGCCACGGAACGTCCCTTCTGATCAGGCTCTATGCTGTTTGCTATTCAGATGATCTTGCTAAGACACTTGGCTATGTAGCAAACACCATAGATCCTGATCAACATGCAGCATCACGCTGTGGCTGATCTGGATCTATGTTGTTTGCAAAAGCCTTTAAATGTATCCAGAATGAAATGGGTTAACTGCGGTTTGACATGAACAGTGTGCTATATACCTTATACGAACACTGTGCTAATTGTGAGACCATTATGCTGATTGTAATGTAAATATTATTCTCTTAACTTCCGTAAATGTTATACTGTGAAGCATAGTTGCTGACAATGATGCAATAAAGAATAACACACCTTTATTCCCAGTTTCTTCCGGGAAAAAAGATGTTTCTTCCCTTTTCCCCCATGTTTCTTCCAACGGAAGGGAAGAAAGCCAACCCTGATTTAGGTAAAAACAGGGTGCTTGTTCCTGTAACCTAACAAATCTTAAACCTATCACAAAATTGGTACAAGTACATTGGTGAGTGTCGTGTGTATGTGAGTGTCGTGTGTATGTGAGTGTCGTGTGTATGTGAGTGTCATGTATATGCAAGTGTCATGTGTATATGAGTGTCGTGTGTATGTGAGTGTCGTGTGTATGCATGTGTCATGTGTATATGAGTGTCGTGTGTATGTGAGTGGCGTGTGTATGTGAGTGTCATGTGTATGTGAGTGTCGTGTGTATGTGAGTGTTGTGTGTATATGAGTGTCATGTGTATATGAGTGTTGTGTGTATGCAAGTGTCATGTGTATGTGAGTGTCGTGTGTATGTGAGTGTTGTGTGTATATGAGTGTCATGTGTATATGAGTGTTGTGTGTATGCAAGTGCCATGTGTATGCGAGTGTCATGTGTATGTGAGTGTTGTGTGTATATGAGTGTCATGTGTATATGAGTGTTGTGTGTATATGAGTGTTGTGTGTATGTGAGTGTTGTGTGTATATGAGTGTCATGTGTATATGAGTGTTGTGTGTATGTGAGTGTTGTGTGTATATGAGTGCCATGTGTATATGAGTGTCATGTGTATGTGAGTGTTGTGTGTATATGAGTGTCATGTGTATATGAGTGTTGTGTGTATATGAGTGTTGTGTGTATATGAGTGTTGTGTGTATATGAGTGTTGTGTGTATATTGAGTGTTGTGTGTATATGAGTGTTGTGTGTATATGAGTGTCATGTGTATATGAGTGTTGTGTGTATATGAGTGTTGTGTGTATATGAGTGCCATGTGTATATGAGTGTTGTGTGTATATGAGTGTTGTGTGTATGTGAGTGTTGTGTGTATATGAGTGTCGTGTGTATGTGAGTGTCGTGTGTATGTGAGTGTTGTGTGTATGTGAGTGTCGTGTGTATGTGAGTGTTGTGTGTATATGAGTGTCGTGTGTATGTGAGTGTTGTGTGTATATGAGTGTCGTGTGTATGTGAGAGTCATGTGTATATGAGTGTTGCGTGTATGTGAGTGTTGCGTATATCCCGTGTATGCAAGTTGTCGTGAATGCGAGTGTCAGGTTACATTCTTATGCCTGTGTAAAGCCTGCGGATTGGCTGTCCAAAATGTTAACCTACATGCCACTTTAATTTTTAAGTTTTTTCCATATTATGGCACAAACTGTTACAGCATACAATCCACTGCAAATAACAACTTTGTGTTGAGCTACTCCACCTTACATGTACAGTGTATCATACCTTCAGGTATACTGGCTGTCCGATTAGCGCAGTGGTTAGCGCGCTCGCTTCTCACCAATGTAACTAGGGTTCGATCCTCAGACTGGGAAGTATGTGAGATGGGACGGTGGTCGCCAGATCGGACAGGTGGGTTTTCTCCGGGTACTCCGGTTTCAACCCACACTTACGCTTTCATTAGCGCCAACGAGAGTGATTAATATAAGTTGTTAAAACTTGCTTCGCAATCGTTGCAAAATAAATAAAGTTTAAACTAAATTACCTTCAGATTATTCTTCCTGTGAAACCTTTTCCCACACACTTGACAGGCAAATGCTTTCTCGGTTTCATGGACAATGAAATGTGAGGTAAGACGTTCCTTTGTCGGGAATATCTTTGAGCAATATTCACACTGGAATTTCAGTTTGGGCTTGTTGGCGTCGTCGGAATGTACGTCTCGCATGTGTTTCCGCAGGTTACCTTTCATTTTGAACGTTCTGTCGCAGAGTTGGCACTCGCAAGGTCGACTGTCCGTATGCACGTAATAGTGATCTCGTAAACTGCTACTCTGAAAAAACCAATATAAAGTTCCGAGTATACCTTATCTATAAAACAGCCAGGGTGGGGTTTTTGTGGGCAAAAACCCAGGGGGACAGGGGTTTTTGTTGGTTATTACCGGCAAAAACTCAATTTAATAAATATTAGTAAATATTTATTATATTTTTCATAATAATAAAATGATATCATGGTTAATATTTTATTATCACTATCTATATTATTGGCAACATAAAATTAACCATATTATTTACATCTTTTAACAGGGATCATTCTAGAGGGCGATGTGGGCGAAATTGTCGCCCTAGGGACCTCTTGTGGCCCCACTTCTCCCTAAAAAAACAACAACTTTTTTTGGTTTTTACTATTTTCAAACAAAATTTTGTCTAGTAAGATACACTGGCCCATTATAAAGCACTCCTTCTATTCAAATGTTGTATTTAATGGTTGTACTGTGCATTTTAACCCTATTTTGCAGAAGTATATTAAAGAACACCATTTAAGGACGCGATCACGCGCTTTCTCACTTCTCCCAAAAATTCGGACCTAGAATGAACCCTGCTTTTAATAATCCAACTCTTGGTTACCTCTTAGCATCCTATAACAAAACACAAGCTTAGAAAGTTTATGTCCACAATATATACACTTAGCATATGTCTTATTTCCTTCTTTCATTAAAATACTCCCATATAGGGTTTTTCGTTCAACCACCAAGACCCATCTTTTGATAATTCAGAAAGAAGACTGTTGAATATATATTACAATAAACATGTGCAATTGTAGAAATCTTAGAGAACTGATAACTGGAGTGTGTTTTTACGTTTATTTATCGTCGCTACTGGTTGCCCATATGAGCGACGCCTCCTGAAGAGATTAGTCATTTTAAATTTTTGGAGGATAGTGCAATGATAGAGACAGAGACCCATTCCAGAGTCTCCTCTGGTTCTTTTACGTGCACGGTGTAAAGACTTTGGTTTAAAGTCCCATCTGAAAAACTGTTAATTTGTAATAGGGTCAGACGGGGGATCGAACCTGCGATCCCTGGAGCTACACTCGGAAGGCATCAAACTGACTTGAGCAATGTTGTATAAAACTATGTCATGTATATGATGGGACTTTGCAAACCTGACTCAAGGGAGGTGACTGTTGCCGAGAGGTGGCCATTGATTATCCTGTATTATGTAAATTTGATAACATTCAAAGGTACATTGGTAGTTTAATTTAACCCTTTCAACACTACAGGCCTCTAAATAGCAGGGTTCCCGCTGTCGGTCGCCAATGGTGACAAAAAACAAATATTGGAGATAAATTTTGTGAATTGGCGAAAATATTTGGCACAACTTTGTTTTTTAATCAATTTTTTTTGGGTACATGTTTTGTCAAATGGCTTCAAATATTTATTTGTTAACTATATGGCTCTTAGTTGACTTAGTTTTTTCAATTGGCTCCAGTGTTTTTCAATTGGCGACAGAAGTGGTGCAGACAAACATTCAGACAGAGTGAACCCTGAATAGACTTACAAAAAGTGGAGATCCAGATGAGCCGGCTCGTGACGAGCCGTCTCATCAGGATCTGCACTTTTTGCCAGTAATAATTATCGCTATTTTTTTTAGATAAAATTACCCATTTTGATAAATGAACTGGTCCAAAGGTAATTTTCTTATTAATTTATTGGTCTAAAAATACCATGCACCAGTCCATGTCAGTTACTTGGGGTTGAATGGGTTAAATATCATGCACCAGTCCATGTCAGTTACTTGGGGTTGAATGGGTTAAATATCATGCACCAGTCCATGTCAGTTACTTGGGGTTGAATGGGTTAAATATCATGCACCAGTCCATGTCAGTTACTTGGGGTTGAATGGTAAATATCATGTACCAGTCCATGTCAGTTACTTGGGGTTGAATGGGTTAATATCATGCACCAGTCCATGTCAGTTACTTGGGGTGAATGGGTGCACCAGTCCATGTCAGTTACTTGGGGTTGAATGGGTTAATACCATGCACCAGTCCATGTCAGTTACTTGGGGTTGAATGGGTTAAATATCATGCACCAGTCCATGTCAGATACCTGGGGTTGAATGGGTGCACCAGTCCATGTCAGTTACTTGGGGTTGAATGGGTTAATACCATGCACCAGTCCATGTCAGTTACTTGGGGTTGAATGGGTTAATACCATGCACCAGTCCATGTCAGATACCTGGGGCTGAATGGGTGCACCAGTCCATGTCAGTTACTTGGGGTTGAATGGGTTAATAGTAAACAGTTTGAGACAGATCATATTACCAGAGTACAGTAACATTATTACCATCCATCAATAGCATACTTGTCTGTAAGAACAAACTCAAGAGGAATCACAGGTTATATTGCAATGATATTAACTTGATCATTGCCGGTAAACAAACTCACGAGGAATGACAGGTTATATTGCAATTATGTTAACTTGACCATAGATGGTTGACGAACTCAAGAGGAATGACGGGTTATATTACAATGATATTAACTTGATCATTGACGGTAAACGAACTCAAGAGGAATGACAGGTTATATTGCAATGATATTAACTTGATCATTGATGGTAAACGAACTCACAAGGATGACGGTTATATTGCAATGATAATAACTTGATCATAGATGGTAAACAAACTCAAGAGGAATGACAGGTTATATTGCAATGATATTAACTTGATCATAGATGGTAAACGAACTCAAGAGGAATGACGGTTAATCGTCGGTTATATTGCAATGATATTAACTTGATCATAGATGGTAAAAGAAAATGGTAAATTGTAAATCAAACACAAGTTTCCCTGAATATCATTACTTACCCTATCAAATGGTTTGCTGCATACTTCACAGTAGTATGGGTACTTTCCCTCGTGCTTGATCTTCTTGTGTCTGAATAACTGATACGGGAACCGGAACGCATCATCACACTTGTCACATTCATGGCGTAGAACACTTGCATCCGGCTTTCTCCTGGCATTGAATTTGTTGTGCTTGTTTAGAACGATCACTTTCATTTCCGGATCAAATTCTTCTTTGATATCAACACTATCTTGGTTTATCTGCCTGGATGTTTTGGTATTTGGAACCTTACTGTCCACGGTATTGTCAAGATCATCTATGTTGTCCTCTGTGTCAGTGAGTTCATTTAAGTTGTATTCGTCATTTTCAGTTGACTCATCATAAGAACTGCCATCTCTGTCACCATTATTGCCTTTGTCCCCAGTAGAAGCATCTTCATCGTCCGCAGCATCCAGACCATCAATGTCTTCCATACCATCATCACATGCAGAAGCTGCATTAGAATGGTGTGCTTCAAATTTGCTGGTTGCAGAACAGTCATCAATACTAGCATGATCAATACCGACAGGGTACTGTTCAACAGCATCAATATTGTCATGTGTCTCTGGTAGCCTGCCTTCTCCGGGTTCTGATAATGTGTAATGGTATTCCATGGCTCTATGGAACCAGTAGTTTCGTCTTTCTGTATAAGCAACTGATTCAGCACCAGAGTAACTTCAGTGGACTGCCTGTGTCCATACTGAATCTGAAATAAATAGAGGAAATTCAACATTCTTCTATCTATTCTTTATTTTCATCAAATGACAGGAACATGTGATAACTGTCTGCTTTATTTATCAAATAGTTCACACGTGTGATAACTGTCTGCTTTATTTATCAAATAGTTCACACGTGTGATAACTGTCTGCTTTATTTATCAAATAGTTCACACGTGTCATAACTGTCTGCTTTATTTATCAAATAGTTCACACGTGTGATAACTGTCTGCTTTATTTATCAAATAGTTCACACGTGTCATAACTGTCTGCTTTATTTATCACCTGATGGTCTTGTTTCATGCATAAACATGTTGGTAAGTTGTGTTACAGTGCATTGCCTTAATGTTGTTGTGTTGTTGTTGTTGTTGTTGTTGTTGTTGTTGTTGTTGTGTGTTGTTAATACAGGTCTATATTTTTAGCTACTTATTTCATTATTTAGTTTATACAAATTTATTTTAACTCGTTTGCGAAACAAGTTCTTTCAACTTATATTAATCACTCTCGAGACCTCATTCCTGATGGAATCCATCGCCATGAAGGAGAGAGAGAAGAGGCATGTGGAATTTAAATGCCTTGCCTAAGGGCACAATCCTAACGGCTCCAGCGGGGCTCGAACGCCAGACCATTATTTTGAATGTATTTAGGCATCCAACACATAAACATGTACAATATATATTGGTATTCATAAAAACGCTATAGTCAATACAAGTATTTAAATAATATTAACATAATCAAAGAGCTACAAACGTGTTATTTTTATTTATTTTCTACTCTTTCATACTATTTTTGTTTCCGTCTTTCCGTGTATTTTTGCAAACCCGTGTCTTTCGATATTTCCACTTTTAGGGTTTATTCTAGAGTGGAAAAAAGGGCAGGGTGCATTTTTATCCGCAAAGAGATGCGAGAGGGGATTGGGGTGAGCTCCTAGGAAGCCTTGCTAAATTATGGTGATCAACGAGGCAGTGCATGTTGGTGAAATGTGCGCATGAGTTATAAGATATATATGTCTGCCCGATCGAAGGCACCTGTTAACCCTTTCCCTCATAGAAGCACCTCTTGACGCCATTACCAATATGACATACATTGACAATGTAGTAGTCAAACCAATGTTCATAACCCTTTCCCTCATAGAAGCACCTCTTGACGCCATTACCAATACGACATACATTAACTCTTTCCCGCATAGAAGCACCTCTTGATGCCATTACCAATATGACATACATTGACAATGTAGTAGCCAAACCAATGTTCATAACCCTTTCCCTCATAGAAGCACCTCTTGACGCCATTACCAATATGACATACATTGAAAATGTGGTAGCCAAGCCAATGTTCATAATAAAGGCCTTAATCTCATGTAGTCCCAGTAATATCTATGGAGGTGGGATAGATATGGTGACTACTTAT
Organism: Archivesica marissinica; assembly: GCA_014843695.1. Taxonomy (NCBI): domain Eukaryota; kingdom Metazoa; phylum Mollusca; class Bivalvia; order Venerida; family Vesicomyidae; genus Archivesica; species Archivesica marissinica. The sequence continues at coordinate 6,704,734 of CM026401.1, read as the reverse complement.
CCACTGCATGATAGCTAAATGGCTGTCGTTAATATTCAGATATAATAGTATATTAACTTAAATCTCTATGAAGGAAAGGGTTAAGTCAGTTTTATATAAAAGAATTTTTAAAACATTATATAACGGCAAGAGGATGGAGTGGTGCCCCCTGTCATTCCGCCCTAGAAAACCGCTAACTCTAGAGACCCCCAAACACTCACAAATAAAACTAATTCTGAACATATTTTACATATAACATCAATATTATAAAAGTTACACCATTTACATTACACCATACACTGGCCCATTATAAAGCACTCATTTTCAAATGTTGTATTTAATGGTCATACTGTGCATTTTAACAATATTTAGTTGAAATTTAATAAATAACACCATTTCAGTACGCAATGTCACTCTTTCTCACTTCTCCCAAACATTCTGACCTAGAATGAACCATGACTAAGCAGTGATTCACTCTTGAAACTGGGTCATCATACAATATCAAAACATTGGAATTATTTGATTATATTGTAAGTTCACTGTATAAAAATAGACATATATTGTATATGAAGGGAGTATGTGAGGCTAGTCTCTATTTTCTTATTTAGTAACATTCTCCTTTCAGTATCAGTAACCTTTGTGTGGCGTCCGTGGTCCAATGGTAGAGCATCGGATTTGGAATCGAACAGTCCGGGTTCGATACTCAGTCAGACCACGTATGTAGTGTCATTGAGCAAGGCACCTTACACACATTGCTTAGTACTGGTTAACCACTATGGTCGGCTAAGCATGTCCAGGAAAACTTGTCTAGGTCCCCAGAAGGGGTTTGACATTAATGGGACATACATACATACAACCTACAAACATTTTTTAAATTTCCAATGACACAGCATTTTACGATAGTGTTTAATTGCGAGTAAACATTCAATGACATATCGACAGTTGTATGGTTTGCGTGACCAAACCGGTGTCCAAATAACTTGTTACCTCAAGAATTTGGGCCCACCAAGAACACGAGAAGTCTATCTATCTATCTTCCGTTAATGTCGAACTCCTCGCGGGGACATAGACATGTTGCGCATCAAATACCGCATAGAAGTTAAAAGTATGAGTAGTTAAAAGTATAATTTAAGAAAGTAATGAAAATAAGTTGTGGTAAAAGTTTAAAAGCAGCTGCGCAGAACAACTAGGGACTGGCATGATCAATATGGCAAACTGCTGTATTGAATTGCTCTATGGTAGGGAGATGGACAATGTCAGGAGGGAGGTGGTTCCAATGGTAGATTGTTCTTGGAAAAAAGGAAAACTTGTAGTAGTCTGTAGTTGCTGTAATTAACTACGTCACTATACATGTTGATTTAAAAAGAGATTATGAACAGCTCAACATAGTTCAAAAAGCATAGGTAGAAGTCGTGATAGTGTGTTCGCCTCAGGTGTGTGAGGCCCGGAGATTGCACCAAGCTGTTCGTGTTATTAGAGCGAATTTTTCAATTATTTTATCGAAGTCGACGATTATGCCCTTAGGCAATGTGCATAAATTCCACATTCAATGACATTGATCCTCTGTTTCTGTGTGGATTGCATCGGAATTTAATGTGTCGGGAATTAAAGGGACCAGCCAGTCATAATCAGAGATTCATTCTTCGGCATTATAAACTAGAATAAAGGCATTGTGCTATACGCATTTTTACAGTTTGACAAACAAAACTGGTTTTTCTGAAATTACTGAGTGAAAATGGTAAATCTTCCCTCTGAAAATATGTTTTAATATAGATTACAATTAACTAGGAAAGTGTGTGATACCTTCTACTGTTGCCCATATCAGTTAAAAGTCAAAAACAGAAGAACAAAAACAAGATCCATTAATTTAATTACAAATGGCGGAGTTGGTGGTAAGGGAACTAATCGCACTACATTTAACAGGCTCAGTCTATTGATATATAACGCAGACGCTTACGCATGCGATATGTATTATATAGGAAAACTCAGACAACAAAGGTATATAGCGGTATTGAAAACGCATACATGTAGCGAGGAAATGCAGACAAGTTGAACATAGAACAAATGTATCTGTTTCAATGCAGGCACATTGAATATATAGAAAACGCAATCCAGTTGAACATAGTAAATGTATCTGTCTCATTGCAGATATAGAGAAAACGCAAACGTTGAAAATAGAATAAATTGTTTTAATGCAGACACATTGAATATATCTAGATCTAGAGACCAGTTGAACATATTGTAAAATTGCTTTACTTGACGAATTTTTATCGTATTTAGAAGACTCGTTAAATAAATTCAATAACATATATATAGGTGATACTGGCGGAATACATTTATACAGTCACACAACAACCTGCCATAGTAAACCCAAGGTGCACAGGAACGTGAGATACTATACATATGCCACCAAAGAACATGTATACGACACAACCATACCAATCATTTGACAGTTCGACAGTTTCAGTCTGTCTTCAGCTCCAAATCCCCACTAAGACTTACCTCCATTTGTAAAATGAAAATTCAGGACACAATTGGAAACCTGAATGGTCAATCCACGCCAAACATGAATGAGATCACAGTAAGCTCAAATGGCATAGAGAAACTTCTCAATAACCTGAACCCCCACAAGGCTAGTGGTCCTGACCAAATTAAGCCAATCATACTTAAAACCCTGTCTAAAGAACTCTCACTCTCACCTATCCTTGAAGTCTTATTCCAAAAATCCCTCAACGAAGGATCACTGCCGGCCCAGTGGAAGTCAGCAAATGTTGCTCCCATTTACAAAAAAGGGGACAAGTCAAACCCCGCCAACTATAGGCCTATCTCACTGACATGTGTTCTATGCAAGGTACCTCCTCGATAGCAAAACACTTCACTAACCACAGTATGCTGTACCATTTGCAGCATAGTTTTAGAGAAAAACGGTCATGCGTGACCCAACTAGTAATGCTAGTCAATGACTTGGTTACCTCTGTCTACACTCAGCATCAGGTATATCTCATCCTATTAGACTTCAGTAAGGCTTTCGATAAGGTCAATCACGAGAAAGTACTACTAAAAAAGCATGAATATGGAGTCAGAGGTCAAACATTAAGGTGGTTTAAGAGTTTTCTAGATAATAGACTCCAGTCAGTTGTCCTTAATGGTATTAGTTCAGAGGCCATTCCGGTGTCCTCTGGAGTCCCACAGGGATCCGTACTTGGACCCCTGCTTTTCCTAGCCTACATAAACGACCTCCCACAAAACATCAGTTCCAAGGTCCGTATCTTTGCAGATGATACTGCAGTCTATCTATCACTGACATCTGCAAATGAATCGGTCACACTCCAAAACGATCTTAAGAGATTAGAAGAGTGGGAGTTGGAGTGGGACATGGAATTTAACTCCTCCAAATGTCAAGCTATCCACGTCACCAGAAAGAAACATCCTATTCCCAGCAAATATAAACTCCATGGAGTCCTACTTGAGTCGGTCACCTCAGCCAAATACCTTGGCGTGGATATCTCAAATAACCTGTCGTGGGACACTCACATAAAAAGGTCAACAAAGAAAGCAAACCAAACATTAGGATTTCTACGTAGAAACCTCCAGGTCAAATCTGAACCCCTTAAGTCCATGGCTTACCAGACACTAGTGAGACCCCAGCTTGAATATGGCTCCGAGATCTGGTCGCCCCATACCCAAACATTGATAGACCAAATTGAAGGTGTCCAGTGAAGAGCAGCCCGTTGGATAACGGCTGACTTCTATCGTACCTCTATACGTGTTACAGACATGCTACATTCCCTAAATCTACACAGACTACGCGTATTGACCATAGGTTATCCCTTATGTATAAAATTCATAATGATCTTGTTGCTATTCCCATTGAAAATTACCTAGTTCCCCTCTCCCGTCCTGCACGCCATTGCCATTCCTTAAGCTATAGGTTAATTACAGCAACTACAGACTACTACAAGTTTTCCTTTTTTCCAAGAACAATCTACCATTGGAACCATCTCCCTCCTGACATTGTCCATCTCCCTACCATAGAGCAATTCAATACGGCAGTTTGCCATATTGATCATGCCAGTCCCTAGTTGTTCTGCGCAGTTGCTTTTAAACGTTTACCACAACTTATTTTCATTACTTTCTTAAATTATGCTTTTAACTATTCATACTTTTAACATCTTTGCGATTTTTGATGCGCAGCATGTCTACATCCCCGCAAGGCAGGCAGCTGCAGGCAGGGGTTCGACATTAGTGGAAGATAGGTAGATATATATATAGATAGCTGGATGGATGGATATAGATATATAGATAGATAGATAGATAGATATAGATAGATTGATAGATTTCACAGAGTACACAGTAGACATGGTAAAAGCGTAGCTGATGGTATTGGTGGAGTAGTTAAGCACACAGCCGATTCTATTGTTGCCGCTGAAACTGATGTACCCAATGCTGAAGTATTTTATGAAGTAGTGGGAAAAGGAGTCAAGATGATATTTGAATAATTAACAGAAAGCATTCCGGCAAATATTGGACAATGAAGTGTCCTTACAGTTAAAGGGACAATGACGTGTCCATACAGTTAAAGGTGAAATGAAGTGTCCCTACAGTTAAAGGGACAATGAAGTGTCCATACAGTTAAAGGGGCAATGAAGTGTCCATACAGTTAAAGGGGCAATGAAGTGTCCATACAGTTAAAGGGGCAATGAAGTACCCATACAGTTAAAGGGACAATGAAGTGTCCCTACAGTTAAAGGAGCAATGAAGTGTCCATACAGTTAAAGGGGAAATGAAGTGGCCCTACAGTTAAAGGGACAATGAAGTGTACATACAGTTAAAGGGACAATGAAGTGCCCATACAGTTAAAGGGACAATGAAGTGTACATACAGTTAAAGGGACAATGAAGTGCCCATACAGTTAAAGGGACAATGCAGTGTCCATACAGTTAAAGGGACAATGAAGTGTCCCTACAGTTAAAGGGACAATGAAGTGTCCCTACAGTTAAAGGGACAATGAAGTGCCCATACAGTTAAAGGGACAATGAAGTGTCCCTACAGTTAAAGGGACAATGAAGTGTCCCTACAGTTAAAGGGACAATGAAGTGCCCATACAGTTAAAGGGACAATGAAGTGCCCATACAGTTAAAGGGACAATGAAGTGTCCATACAGTTAAAGGGGAAATGAAGTGTCCCTACAGTTAAAGGGGAAATGAAGTGTCCCTACAGTTAAAGGGACAATGAAGTGTCCATACAGTTAAAGGGGAAATGAAGTGTCCCTACAGTTAAAGGGACAATGAAGTGCCCCTACAGTTAAAGGGGCAATGAAGTGGCCATACAGTTAAAGGGACAATGAAGTGCCCCTACAGTTAAAGGGACAATGAAGCTCCATCGAGTGTGTATAAACAAAAAACAAAATGGAGTCATGCATCTAAGACAAAACGTAGTTAATTTTGCTCTAGGCCAGTATTTTGTAAATGTTACGCATGGAATGTGTCAGAACATATGTATATGCCTGAAATCAACTCAACGACGGAACTGTTCTCTATTGAACATGAATGTCCAGCTAAAACCAGTACCACAACTGGTTGTAAGAGTAAAACTCAACTGGGGGTAAGCAATCCCGGTGAATCTCAAGAGTACACCGATCCACATTGAACCGAACCCCGACCTTATTGGTGGCTGGTGTATGATGGAATTGTATTCAGTAAATGCAGATACTAACTTGGGTTACTAGTAAAACTGTTTGTTTATGCAATGTCATAAACTAAATATACCTGTATGGTGTATCGCCTTCAGTTTACATAAACTAAATATACCTGTATGGTGTATCCCCCTTCAGTTTACATAAACTAAATATACCTGTATGGTGCATCACCTTCAGTTTACATAAACTAAATATACCTGTATAGTGTATTACCTTCAGTTTACATAAACTAAATATACCTGTATGGTGTATTACCTTCAGTTTACATAAACTAAATATACCTGTATGGTGTATTACCTTCAGTTTACATAAACTAAATATACCTATATGATGTATTACCTTCAGTTTACATAAACTAAATATACCTGTATGGTGTACTACCTTCAGTTTACATAAACTAAATATACCTGTATGGTGTATTACCTTCAGTTTACATAAACTAAATATACCTGTATGATGTATTACCTTCAGTTTACATAAACTAAATATACCTGTATGGTGTACTACCTTCAGTTTACATAAACTAAATATACCTGTATGGTGTATTACCTTCAGTTTACATAAATTAAATATACCTGTATGGTGTAGCGCCTTCAGTTTACATAAACTAAATATACCTGTATGGTGTATTACCTTCAGTTTACATAAACTAAATATACCTGTATGGTGTATTACCTTCAGTTTACATAAACTAAATATACCTGTATGGTGTATCCCCCTTCAGTTTACATAAACTAAATATACCTGTATGGTGTACTACCTTCAGTTTACATAAACTAAATATACCTGTAGGATGTATCGCCTTCAGTTTACATAAACTAAATATACCTGTATGGTGTATCCCCCTTCAGTTTACATAAACTAAATATACCTGTATCGTGTATTACCTTCAGTTTACATAAACTAAATATACCTGTATGGTGTACTACCTTCAGTTTACATAAACTAAATATACCTGTATGGTGTATTACCTTCAGTTTACATAAACTAAATATACCTGTATGGTGTACTACCTTCAGTTTACATAAACTAAACATACCTGTATGGTGTATTACCTTCAGTTTACATAAACTAAATATACCTGTATGATGTATTACCTTCAGTTTACATCAACTAAATATACCTGTATGATGTATCGCCTTCAGTTTACATAAACTAAATATACCATTTAGCTATCATTACAGTGGATAAGTAGTCGCCATATCTATATCCCACCACCATAGATATTACTGGGACTTCATAGAGATTTAGGTTAATATATTATTATGTCTCCATACAAACGACAGCCATTTAGCTATCATTAATTACAGTGGATAAGTAGTCGCCATATCTATCCCACCTCCATAGATATTACTGAGACTTCAATAAGATTTAGGTTAATATACTATTATGGCCTTTATTATGAACATTGGTTTGGCTACTACATTGTCAATGTATGTCGTATTGGTAATGGCGTCAAGAGGTGCTTCTATGAGGGAAAGGGTTATGAACATTGGTTTGGCTACTACATTGTCAATGTATGTCGTATTGGTAATGACGTCAAGAGGTGCTTCTATGGGGGAAAGGGTTATGAACATTGGTTTGGCTACTACATTGTCAATGTATGTCGTATTGGTAATGGCGTCAAGAGGTGCTTCTATGAGGGAAAGGGTTATGAACATTGGTTTGGCTACTACATTGTCCATTATGTCGTATTGGTAATGGCGTTAAGAGGTGCTTCTATGAGGGAAAGGGTTATGAACATTGGTTTGGCTACTACATTGTACATGTATGTCGTATTGGTAATGGCGTCAAGAGGTGCTTCTATGGGGGAAAGGGTTATGAACATTGGTTTGGCTACTACATTGTCCATGTATGTCGTATTGGTAATGGCGTCAAGAGGTGTTTCTATGAGGGAAAGGGTTATGAACATTGGTTTGGCTACTACATTGTCAATGTATGTCGTATTGGTAATGGCGTCGAGAGGTGCTTCTATGAGGGAAAGGGTTAATGTATGTCGTATTGGTAATGGCGTCAAGAGGTGCTTCTATGAGGGAAAGGGTTAATGTATGTCGTATTGGTAATGGCGTCAAGAGGTGCTTCTATGAGGGAAGGGTTAATGTATGTCGTATTGGTAATGGCGTCAAGAGGTGCTTCTATGAGGGAAAGGGTTAATGTATGTCATATTGGTAATGGCGTCAAGAGGTGCTTCTATGAGGGAAAGGGTAAATGTATGTCATATTGGTAATGGTGTCAAGAGGTGCTTCTATGAGGGAAAGGGTTAATGTATGTCATATTGGTAATGGCGTCAAGAGGTGCTTCTATGAGGGAAAGGATTAACCAAAACCAACCCAGACATTTAGTTACCCAAACCTATTTTTCCTTCTCATTTTTATGAGGCTTAATTTACAGTCAAACCTGCCTTAAGCAGCCAGCCAAGGGAATTACAGAAAAGTGCCTGTTTAACACAGGTGGCTGCTTAATAGAGGTCAAATGTATAACAAAACATTTTGGGAATCTGAAAACTGGCTGTTAATTAATTAATACAGGTTGGCTGCTTAATGGAGGTGACCACTAACACAGGTTTGACTGTATACACATTTATTTTAGCTCGACTTTGAAACAAGTTATATTAATCACTCTCGAGACCTCGTTCCATATGGAATCCATGGCAACGAGGAGATTAAAGTCAAACCAACAGCTTAGGTCATATGGCGACATTCCAACTATTATTATTGGTGGAGAAATATCCTGGGTGACCCTCCAAATAGTATTTAAGGCACGGACAGTCAACGGGGTAGAACCACTGACCTTCCGTAAGCCAGCTGGATAGCTTGCTCACATGGAAGAATTTGACAACCCAATGGGAAATGAACCTACAGTGGTGAGGGGCAAATGATTTGACGACAACGACCGTAATCACTCGGCCATGGAGGCCCCTTGTAACTTCATACACCAATATGGTGCATCAGTACAGTGGTTGTACACAAGGGTTAGCTTCCCGCGGTCGGTCGCCAAGTGCGACAAAAAACAAATACTGGCGGTAGATTATGTGAATTGGTAAATATATTTGGTGCCACTTTTTTAAATTTTTTTTTTTTTGGAACAACAAATACCTGGCTTCAAATATTTATCTGTGACCTATATGGCTCTTAGTTGGCTCCAAGTTTTTCAAATTAGCAAAAATGACAAATTTTCAGATGCTGAACTGACCCAGGGATCGCAGGTTCGATCCCCCCGTCTGACCCTAATAAAATTAACAGTCTGTCAGATGGGACGGTAAACCGAGGTCTTGTGTCGGTGCTGTACACCATGCATGTAAAAGAACAAGAGGAGAATCTGGAATGGGTCTCTCTCTATATCATTGCACTCTCCTCCAAAAATCTAAAATGACTAATCTCTTCAGGAGGCATTGCTCATATGGGCAACCGGTAGCGACGGTAAATAAACGTAAAACACACAAACTTTTCAGACAGGGAACCCTGACAAAGGATAGGGTTTGTAACAGTAATAATTAATCTCCCCATTCACTTTATCATGATTTTATCATATAAACCAGCAATTCTCAATGCTTACAAAGTGTCTTCCACTAGAACATTGCCACATATTAAAGATGTTAACAAACTTTGGCATACATGTACATAGCTTAACTAAACATTCCAAATAGTGAGAAATAAGCCAAGAGTGATTGATCTACATTTGTATTTATTCTATTTGAGAAAACCTCTTCCTGAGCTCAAAATAGGTTGAAGTGATGCAGCTCATGGAGACCATTTCTCCCAATTCCATCCGCTAGCATTGTTGCACACATATATATATATACTGCCTTACAAGATCTCATATCACATTCCAGTTTCAGGGTTCCCATTGTCGCCCATGGCGACAAATGGCGACAAATACTGGCTCTAAATTTTGTAAGGTGAATATATTTTTACTTTTTCTCTCTTTTTTTTCAATTTTTTTTTCCACAACATATTTTGTCCAAATACATGGTGTCAAATATTTAACTGTGAACTATATGGCTCTTAGTTGCCTCCCCATTTTTTGGAATTGGGGACAGAAGTAGCGCAGACAAAAATTCAGACAAGGAACTCTTCTGAGTTTTTAGTCGTAGAACAAGTATTCTGTTGTGCATATTCTGTTGCTCAGCAACTAAACATGATAAATACAGGTTGTTTTATTATCAGAATCAATCGTCACCCTCACTGTCTTCTTTTACTTCTGTAACTTTCATCTCTAGCCTTTGACCTTCACTTTCTGAATCAGCCTCATTCTGAACTTTGTCTGCCTCATTTTCAAGTCCATCTAATTCATTGTTACTATTTATAGCATGTTTCCCAGAATCATACCCAGACATGGACAGTTCACTGTCTTCATGGAGTTTGGCACCAGATTCATTCGTCTCTTCCAGATTTAGATTTACCCGACTCTCCGGTGCTGGATCAAGCGAATATGTTATCTTTGGAGATGTTGTCTCATTTGAGTCTTTTTCTCCTTTCCCGTTTGAATTAGCATCACCTGCTTCATTAACAAGCTGCCAAGATGGCAATATTGGTATGGTTGATGGCATAGCTGGGAATTGTCGTCTGCAAGTGATTAAAGAAAAATTATTAATTATAAACAATATTAAACTTATAGAATAGAATCAACTATCATATTTAATACAGGTGTAATAAAGTCTTTCATTTCTTGGCTGTCCGATTTGGCGCAGTGGTTAGCACATTCGTTTCTCACGAATGCAACCCCGGTTCAATTCTCAGATCGGGAAGTATGTGAGATGGCACAGTGGTTGCCAAAACGGACAGGTGGGTTTTCTCCGGGTATTCCTCCCACAGAATGACCACATATACATTTACATCTGCGCCAACAAGAGTGATTAATATAATGCTAAAGCTTTTTTCGCAATCAGAACATCCTTAGAACAGGTAAATAGATCATCCTTGGAACAGCGTAAACTGTAAGATACGCCTTTTCTTGCGACGAACGCTGGCTACCCCTGCAAATGCGCATGCCCCGTAACTTCGAGTGCGCATGTCGGCTGCATGTCATTAGTTGGGAACCCTCATACGAAAATGTATACAATCAGGGCACATACGTTCATCGAAGGAAATGCAATAGCGATGTAAATATATTTCTTATATGACAGCTATGATAAAATATTACCTGTTAAGTAAAAGTCCTTTAATTGATGACAATTCAGATTTGATTTCATTGATACTGGTGCTGTTCTGTATTGTGGATATGCTCTCCCCACCCTGTAGATATGACAATCAATCAATCATTTTATTGGATACATTATTTATAATTGCCACCTGGTTACCCTGCAGAAGTATATTAGTAATATTATTTCTTGGAGGATAGTGCAAAATGCAGAATTTGGTGGAGGATAGCACACTATGTGTGTGTGCGCCTGTGTGAAATTGGCAGAGGATAGAGCAATATGTAGGTATTTGGTGGAGGATGGCACAATATGCAGAATGGTGATGGAGGATAGTGCAATACTGGTATAATTGGTGGAGGATAATGCAAGATGCATATTTGGTGAAGGACAGGGTATGAATGTTGAAAGTGGTGGAGGATAGTACAATAGACATACTTTGATGGAGGATAGTGCACTATGTAGAATTTGATGGAGGATAGTGCAATATGCAGAAGACACTCCAATTTCAGAAGCATCCTTGGTTCGTTTACATGACAAAATCTCATGTGACACCGGTGCTACACGAGTTATATTCCCATCTGAATGGAGGGCGGGACAATCCTGCGATCCATGAATTCATAATCCAATGTGTTAAACACTGGACCACTGATTCAGGGATGGCAACAAATGTTTGAAAAAAAATGCTATGCACTCTATTTGACGGTCACGGACGGAGGAAATTTGAAAAGATAATAATTGAAACTCATAAAACAGACAAGATTCTCAGCTTCAAACTAAAAGCACAACTATCCTCGCATCGGAACATTTGGTGTCACATTTAGGTCATCCTGTTTATTTCTCCATGCTATGTGGTGCGACGTAATTTGGGATCCCCAATACACAGTTGACATTTTGATACTGTGTATTTGCTCATATTATTGACACACAGGAGTTCAATTGAGCCAGAATTTGTCACGGAGAGTATGACTGTACATACGTGTAATACCATGACTTGTCACCCTGTACAGGAAGAAGCCTCCTTCGGATGTCCAATACTTTACAGCACCAGAAACTTAAAGAGCACCATTCTACTAGACACACATTCAAAAACCCAACAAAACCTCACAATAATCGACTCTTATCGACGTTTATTTATCGTCGCTACCGGGTGACACCTCCTGAAGAGATTAGTCATTTTAGATTTTTGGAGGATAGTGCAATGATACAGACAGACTCATTCCAGAGACTCCTCTGGTTATTTTTGTGCAAGGTGTAAAGCACCGACACAAGACCTTGGTTTAAAGTCCCATCTGAAAGACAGTTAAGTTTATTGGGGTCAGACGGGGATCGAACCTGCGATCCCTGGATTACCAGTCCAACGTGTTAACCACTGGACTACAGTCTCGTCTGTAATAATAGACGGTGCTTAGAACGAATCTTCATAATCGACTTAGAATGCTCGCCCATATTCTCTGTGGTGGCGGGGGTAAACAAACAGATTCATCATCAACATCATCACCATCATCAACATCATCATTATCATCACCATCATCATATTATATAGAATGCATAGAGAGCAGTCTTACCAGCTTACTGTTCACATCATGTGACAACACATGTAATTTCTCATGTTGTTTACTCAGCATTTCCTCTATAGAGGTCAAGGTTGTATTCACGTTGGTCACAGACTTTGCGACTAACTTCTCCAGCTTCTCTAACCGTTTGTCTGCCGTCTGAATGCCAAATAACCACGGTCCAAGGAATTCCTGCCGAATACAACAATTCTGTTAACATACATGTGAACTAGTTCTAGTGCCAAGGGGGGACACCTCTCATTCATTGGGACTTTAAAACATTTATATAAGACAAAGGGATACCCAGAGTTATAGAGGGGTATCTTCTCTTAATTGGTGCAAATATAGCTTGGACAAGGGGGACAATCCAATCTGAAGTGGGTTACTTCAAGGGGGACAGTCCAATCTGAAGTGGGTTACTTCAAGGGGGACAATCCAATCTGAAGGGGTTTACTTCAAGGGGGACAGTCAAATCTGAAGGGGGTTACTTCAAGAGGGACAGTCCAATCTGAAGGGGGTTACTTCCAGGGGGACAATCCAATCTGAAGGGGGTTACTTCAAGGGGGACAATCCAATCTGAAGGGTGTTACTTAAGGGGGACAATCCAATCTGAAGGGGGTTACTTCAAGGGGGACATTCCAATCTGAAGGGGGTTACTTCAAGGGGGACAATCCAATCTGAAGGGTGTTACTTCAAGGGGGACAATCCAATCTGAAGGGGTTACTTCAAGGGGGACAATCCAATCTGAAGGGGGTTACTTCAAGGGGAACAGTCCAATCTGAAGGGGGTTACTTCAAGGGGGACAATTCAATCTGAAGGGGGTTACTTCAAGGGGGACAATTCAATCTGAAGGGGTTACTTCAAGGGGACAGTCCAATCTGAAGGGGGTTACTTCAAGGGGAACAGTCCAATCTGAAGGGGGGTTACTTCAAGGGGGACAATCCAATCTGAAGGGGTTACTTCAAGGGGGACAATCCAATCTGAAGTGGGTTACTTCAAGGGGGACAATCCAATCTGAAGGGGGTTACTTCAAGGGGGACAATCCAATCTGAAGGGGGTTACTTCAAGGGGGACAGTCCAATCTGAAGGGTGTTACTTCAAGGGGAACAGTCCAATCTGAAGTGGGTTACTTCAAGGGGGACAATCCAATCTGAAGGGGTTTACTTCAAGGGGGACAATCCAATCTGAAGTGGGTTTGTTCAAGGGGGACAATCCAATCTGAAGGGGGTTACTTCAAGGGGAACAGTCCAATCTGAAGTGGGTTACTTCAAGGGGGACAATGCAATCTGGAGGGTGTTACTTCAAGGCGGACAGTCCAATCTGAAGGGGGTTACTTCAAGGGGAACAATCCAATCTGAAGGGGTTTACTTCAAGGGGGACAATCCAATCTGAAGGGGGTTACTTCAAGGGGGACAATCCAATCTGAAGTGGGTTACTTCAAGGGGGACAATCCAATCTGAAGGGTGTTACTTCAAGGGGAACAATCCAATCTGAAGGGGTTTACTTCAAGGGGAACAGTCCAATCTGAAGGGGGTTACTTCAAGGGGGACAATCCAATCTGAAGGGTGTTACTTCAAGGGGAACAGTCCAATCTGAAGGGTGTTACTTCAAGGGGGACAATCCAATCTGAAGGGTGTTACTTCAAGGGGAACAGTCCAATCTGAAGGGGGTACTTCAAGGGGGACAGTCCAATCTGAAGGGTGTTACTTCAAGGGGAACAGTCCAATCTGAAGGGGGTACTTCAAGGGGGACAATCCAATCTGAAGGGTGTTACTTCAAGGGGGACAGTCCAATCTGAAGGGGGGTTACTTCAGGGGGACAATCCAATCTGAAGGGGGTTACTTCAAGGGGGACAATCCAATCTGAAGGGGGTTACTTCAAGGGGGACAGTCCAATCTGAAGGGGGTTACTTCAAGGGGAACAGTCCAATCTGAAGCAGGTTACTTCAAGGGGGACAGTCCAATCTGAAGGGGGGTTACTTCAAGAGGGATTTAACGATTCCGAAACAAGCTTTAACAACTTATATTAATCATACTCATTGGCGTGGATGAAAGCGTAAATGTGGTCATTCGTGTGGGAGGAAACCGGAGTACCCGGAGAAAACCCACCCGTCCAATCTGGCGACCACCATACCAACTCACTTACTTCACAGTCCAAGGATCGGACCAGGATTTCATTGGTGAGAAGCGAGCGCGCTAACCACTGCGCTAATCGGACAGCCATGTCTCTTGTTAAAAGTTTGATAGCAATGTTTAGCATTGGTGGCATTCTGGCCTGAAAATTGCATAAAAACTAAAATTGATGAAATGGGTACTTTGTACCATGTAATAAAATAATCGATAGTCCATAACCAGCTTACCTTGTATAATCTATAAGCTGCATATGATATCCCAGAAACCATGGTAATCACTGCTAACACATTTCTTGTTTTAATCCATTTACTAACCTCTTCAGCTAAAAAGACAAGAATTTACAACTAAATAAGAACGTTGTTGCTATTTGAAAATTTGTGCCATGACAACAACAAAAGAAAATGGCCGAAATTGAATACCGTTATTTAAATGAAACAACTCTTCTTCATTTGCAACCTGGCCGATCTCCCCACGGCGTGCACGTCGTGGTCGGAGCACATCTCGCAGCAGCGTAGGATACTGGGATCTTCTGGTTGTCGAGTTTGCAACAAGGGACATACGCTTCACCACCGCTGTTTTACGGAAGTGGTGGATGTATGAATAGACACAGGACCCAAGACGACCAGATGTCTAACTGCCAGATCCGTTTATATGCTGCTGTGGGATGACCAATAGTGAGGAGGGTGGCCCCAAGAAGAGCCGTTCGGAAAGAAGAAGACCAAGACTTGTCACCCTGAAGGGGAAGAAAATGTGAAGAGGAAGATGCCTCCTCCAGTTGTCAATTTTACTACACCAACACTACACAACATCAGGGTTCATTCTAGAGGGCGATGTGGGCGAAATAGTCACCCTAGGGACCTGACTTCGCCCTCTGGGGGCCCCACTTCTCCCTAAAACAATATTGTTTGGTTTTTATGATTTTCAAACAAAATTGTGTCTAGTAAGATATGCTGGCCCATAAAGCACTCCTTCTATTCAAATGTTGTATTTAATTATTGTACTGTGCATTTTAACCCTATTTTGCAGAAGTATATTAAAGAACACCATTTAAGGAAGCGATCACGCCCTTTCTCACTTCTCCCAAACATTCTGACCTAGAATGAACCCTGCAACATTCTACAAATCTACAGACACCTCACAACTAACCGACGGTGCTAGGAATGCACGGAAATAATCATTCGAGAACACACGGGAAAATATATGCAATAATCATCATCATCATTTGCAACCAACAGTGTAATTATGTATCTAACCAAATATATATAACCCTTGGCTGTCCGATTAGCGCAGTGGTTAGCGCGCTCGCTTCTCACCAATGCAACCCTGGTTCGATCCTCGGACCGGGAAGTATGTGAGATGGTACGGTGGTCGCCAGATCGGACAGGTGGGTTTTCTCCGAGTACTCCGGTTTCCTCTAACACGAATAACCACATATACGCTTTCATCCGCGCCAACGACAGTGATTAATATAAGTTGTTAAAACCTGTTTCGCAATCGTTGTAAAATAAATAAAGTTTAAACTTAAATATATATAATAGAACAGTAAATTCAAATTATAATGGTTGCAGTGTCAGTTAATGAAACTCAGCTGTAAATGATGGACGAAGAACCTGGGAGAAAGACGGACCCTGGGGTGGTCCTCCAAGCAGTTATGTTATATTTCGGGTTTTACGCCTGCATCAGCACCATTTTTGGGCTATATTGCCGGCGGGCAGTTTACCTAACACCTTTCCTGGGCAGGCTCCAGCGGTTAACCAGTACTAGGGTGCACCAACCTCCGTAAGAAACTGCCAACTTTTTCATATAAATGAGACATGGTCTGAGCGGGGCTCGAACCCGTGACCATCAGTGATGATAGGTTACAGTGGTATACAAGTCAGCGACCGTAACCACTCGACCACGGGGGCGGACCCTCCAAGCAGTATTTCAAGCACAGACAGGATTCAAACCTTCAGCGGTGAGAGGCAAGTGACCATACACTTATGCCTAACTGATTATTTGCAGCTGGTCAATGGGCTAGGACATCAGGCATATAAAAAGGGGGCACAGTTCCATATCTGTTATGGTATCTGGTTTACATAAATAAACTTAACCCACAGGTCTGTGAGCAGTAGTACCTCTCAGTTGAACATTTGGTGGAATTCCTTGATTCAGGGCAACAGTGCTCTGGTTCCCACTGGAACCCTGTATTGTAGCATCAGTACTCTGCTGGATCCCTGCTCGCTGTACAGCAACTTCTATCTCCTCAGCTGTTAAACCTGAAATAACAAAATCCTTATATTTTCTCTGCTTTCTACCCACTTAAGAGCACTCTATACCCACTTAGAGCACTATATTCCCACTTAAAGCACTATATTCCCACTTAGAGCACTATATTCCCACTTAGAGCACTATATTCCCACTTAAAGCACCATATTCCCACTTAGAGCACTCTATTGTACAACTTAGAGCACTCTATTTTACAATTTAGAGCACTCTATTTTACAACTTAGAGCACTCTATTTTACAACTTAGAGCACTCTATTGTACAATTAGAGCACTCTATTGTACAACTTAGAGCACTCTATTGTACAACTTAGAGCACTCTATTGTACATTAACATTTTCTTTGCAGAAATATGAATCTGTTTTTTTTTGCATGAATGTTTTATTTTCCAGTACTGTGCTGTTAGTACCGTGCTGTTAGTACTGTGCTGTTAGTACTGTGCTGTTAGTACTGTGCTGTTGGTACTGTGCTGTTGGTACTGTGCTGTTAGTACTGTGCTGTTAGTACTATGCTGTTAGTACTGTGCTGTTGGTACTGTGCTGTTGGTACTGTGCTGTTAGCACTGTGTTGTTGGTACTGTGCTGTTAGCACTGTGCTGTTAGCACTGTGCTGTTAGCACTGTGCTGTTAGTACTGTGCTGTTAGTACTGTGTTGTTGGTACTGTGCTGTTAGCACCGTGCTGTTGGTACTGTGCTGTTAGCACTGTGCTGTTAGTACTGTGCTGTTAGCACTGTGCTGTTAGCACTGTGTTGTTAGTACTGTGCTGTTAGCACTGTGCTGTTAGCACTGTGCTGTTAGCACTGTGATGTTGGTACTGTGCTGTTAGTACTGTGCTGTTAGTACTGTGCTGTTAGTACTGTGCTGTTAGTACCATGTTGTTAGTACTGTGCTGTTGGTACTGTGCTGTTGGTACTGTGCTGTTAGCACTGTGCTGTTGGTACTGTGCTGTTAGCACTGTGCTGTTAGTACTGTGTTGTTAGTACTGTGCTGTTAGTACTGTGCTGTTAGTACTGTGCTGTTAGTACTGTGCTGTTGGTACTGTAATGTTAGTACTGTGCTGTTAGTACCGTGTTGTTAGTACTGTGCTGTTAGTACTGTGCTGTTAGTACTGTGCTGTTGGTACTGTGCTGTTGGTACTGTGCTGTTAGCACTGTGCTGTTAGTACTGTGCTGTTAGTACTGTGCTGTTAGCACTGTGTTGTTAGTACTGTGCTGTTGGTACTGTGCTGTTAGTACTGTGATGTTAGTACTGTGTTGTTGGTACTGTGCTGTTAGCACTGTGCTGTTAGTACTGTGCTGTTAGCACCGTGATGTTAGTACTGTGCTGTTAATACTGTGTTGTTAGCACCGTGTTGTTAGGACCGTGCTGTTAGTACTGTGCTGTTAGTACTGTGCTGTTAGCACTGTGCTGTTAGCACTGTGTTGTTAGTACTGTGCTGTTGGTACTGTGCTGTTAGCACTGTGCTGTTAGCACTGTGATGTTGGTACTGTGCTGTTAGTACTGTGCTGTTAGTACTGTGCTGTTAGTACCATGTTGTTAGTACTGTGCTGTTGGTACTGTGCTGTTGGTACTGTGCTGTTAGCACTGTGCTGTTGGTACTGTGCTGTTAGCACTGTGCTGTTAGTACTGTGCTGTTAGTACTGTGTTGTTAGTACTATGCTGTTCGTACTGTGCTGTTAGTACTGTGCTGTTAGTACTGTGCTGTTGGTACTGTACTGTTAGTACCGTGTTGTTAGTACTGTGCTGTTGGTACTGTACTGTTAGCACTGTGTTGTTAGTACTGTGCTGTTGGTACTGTGCTGTTAGCACTGTGATGTTAGTACTGTGGTTAGTACTGTGCTGTTAGTACTGTGCTGTTAGTACTGTGCTGTTGGTACTGTGCTGTTGGTACTGTGCTGTTAGCACTGTGCTGTTAGTACTGTGCTGTTAGTACTGTGCTGTTAGCACTGTGTTGTTAGTACTGTGCTGTTGGTACTGTGCTGTTAGCACTGTGCTGTTAGTACTGTGATGTTAGTACTGTGTTGTTGGTACTGTGCTGTTAGCACTGTGCTGTTAGCACCGTGATGTTAGTACTGTGCTGTTAATACTGTGTTGTTAGCACCGTGCTGTTAGTACTGTGTTGTTAGTACTGTGCTGTTGGTACTGTGCTGTTGGTACTGTGCTGTTGGTACTGTGCTGTTGGTACTGTGCTGTTAGCACTGTGCTGTTAGTACTGTGCTGTTAGTACTGTGCTGTTAGCACTGTGTTGTTAGCACTGTGCTGTTGGTACTGTGCTGTTGGCACTGTGCTGTTAGTACTGTGATGTTAGTACTGTGCTGTTAGTACTGTGTTGTTGGTACTGTGCTGTTAGCACCGTGCTGTTAGCACCGTGTTGTTAGCACCGTGATGTTAGTACTGTGTTGTTAGCACCGTGTTGTTAGTACTGTGCTGTTGGTACTGTGCTGTTAGCACTGTGCTGTTAGCACTGTGCTGTTAGCACTGTGCTGTTAGCACTGTGCTGTTAGCACTGTGCTGTTAGCACTGTGCTGTTAGCACTGTGTTGTTAGTACTGTGCTGTTGGTACTGTGCTGTTGGCACTGTGCTGTTAGCACTGTGATGTTGGTACTGTGATGTTAGTACTGTGCTGTTAGTACTGTGCTGTTAGCACTGTGCTGTTAGCACTGTGCTGTTAGTACCGTGTTGTTAGTACTGTGCTGTTGGTACTGTGCTGTTAGTACTGTGCTGTTGGTACTGTGCTGTTGGTACTGTGCTGTTGGTACTGTGCTGTTGGTACTGTGCTGTTGGTACTGTGCTGTTAGCACTGTGCTGTTAGTACTGTGCTGTTAGTACTGTGCTGTTAGTACTGTGCTGTTAGCACTGTGTTGTTAGTACTGTGCTGTTGGTACTGTGCTGTTAGCACTGTGCTGTTAGTACTGTGCTGTTGGTACTGTATTGTTGGTACTGTGCTGTTAGTACTGTGCTGTTGGTACTGTGCTGTTAGTACCATGCTGTTGGTACTGTGCTGTTAGTACTGTGCTGTTGGTACTGTGCTGTTAGTAGTGCTGTTAGTACTGTGCTGTTGGTACTGTGCTGTTAGTACTGTGCTGTTAGTACTGTGCTGTTGGTACTGTACTGTGCTGTTGGTACTGTGCTGTTAGTACTGTGCTGTTAGTACTGTACTGTTAGTAATGTGCTGTTAGTACTGTGCTGTTGGTACTGTACTGTTAGTACTGTGCTGTTAGTACTGTGTTGATAGTACTGTGCTGTTGGTACTGTACTGTTATTTTACCTTTTCTTTGCAAGAATGCTCTCCTCTGACTTAGTGCACTCTGTTGTACTTTGGGATTCTGGAGAAACTTCACTGCCGTGGCAACCTGAAGAGAAAGGAAGCAACTAAATTAGTTTAAAACTTTATTTTACAACGATGGCGAAGCAAGTTTTAACAACTTATATTAATCACTCTTGGTTGGCGTCATTCCGTCACATTCATGTCGTCACATTCATGATGTCACATTTATGATGTCATATTCATGATCACGCTGTGCAGTGCCATATTCATAATGTATTTATGTTAGGCTTAGTGTTCTAATAAAAAAAACTAGTTCAGGAATCAAGGGATAAAATTCATCCAATTCTGTATACAATACTTAGCATACCGTATCATCTTCAGTAGGGTCCAAAATATCATTTACCAGGGTTCTGGCTGTCGGTCACCAATGGCACCTATTGCGACAAAAATCAAATACTGGCGCTAAATTTTTTGTCAAATACATGGCTTCAAATATTTATCTGTGAACAATGTGGCTCTTAGTTGATTCCAAGGTTTTCAAATTGGCTCCATTTTTTTTCTCAATTGGCAACAGAAGTGGCGCAGACAAAAATTCAGCGAGAGGTAACCCTGATTTACTTATGAAATGCGTAAGAAAGCGAACAGCAACCAATACTCCTTTACCTAAATCCGAAACACAATCTCCTAAATACTTACCAAATCATCTCTAATTCCATCAGCAGGAGCCAAATCCTCCTTTGATAAATCCATCTGAAATAAGACATGTGCATTAGTGATGTGCATCGGTTTCAAAATCCATAATCGATTAATCGGATGGGTAAACCGATTAGATAATTGATTATTAATCGGGCAATTGATATAGTTATAAATCAAAATCATTCCATCTAATTTGCGAGTTTAACAATCTATTTAGTACTAATAAATTACTTACAAGTTACTAGTTTCGACAAATTAGTTACTCAGTTACATCTGAGTACTAGACTTTAAGTTAGTAGACTGCCACCTGATATAAAATTAGGTTTTAAGTTAATAGAGGACAGAACGCTTAGTGACATACTAGTGAAAAGTATAGTACTAGATACAGTTAGAATTGTTGTTGCAAACGTGCAATGCTAATAAAATACAGCCAATAGTAAATCGTGGTTTTATTTGAGCCATAAACAAACATAAAAGTAAGAGACAAAAAAAAGACTCGTCGATTATAATCGATTACACATTTTCACAATCGATTATCTATCTATCCTCCGACATTGTGAGCAAGGCATCTCACACACATTTCTGTGTACTATTTATATATATATCTTCCGACTTCCGTTAATGTTGACCTATTGGTGAGAGTGTTCCACAACAGGTTGTTTGAGATATCCATGCCAAGGTAACTGACATGAACAGGACTCAATGAAGAAATAGTTAACAGCTTGGGTAAAAAAATTGGCAAGGCCTGTCCAGGAAAACATTTCTAACCTCTAGTTCTTTTCTAAATGGCACCTTTAACCCTTTCAATACTACAGACCTCTAAATAGTCTTACAAAAAGTGTAGATCCAGATCGTGACGAGCAGTCTCCGCTCTTTTTGCCAGTAATATTACTTTTTTAGACAAAATTACCCATTTTGATAAATGAACTTCTACTTCTACTTCAATACTGCCCAGGGCTAATGCATCACGGGCAAGTGACATCATCAAAATGGTTAAGAGTTCTAAGGCGTATGTACAGTTAAAAACTGATAAAAACGTGTCAAGTGTCTAGGCTGTTAGTTTTTGCAGACGAAGGCCAAACTCATATACAGATGTGGTCTGCACCAGGTCAGGAGGAAGCTCATTCCAGTCCCTGATGGTACGAGGAAGGAAGCTGTTCTTGTACTGTTCATAACTGGTGTGCAATTGGATGTAGGCTAAGTCGTGTGTTCTTGTGCGGCCGGTGGAGGTTGTGACATACTCTGGGATGGTGACTGGAGACAGATTGTTGGTAGCTTTGTAAAATGTTACTAGTCGTGTGTTGGTTCTGCGTTGTTGTAGTTGATCAAGCATGGATGTTACACTTTCTCTGTAGGAGTAGACACCAGTGACAAAACGGGCGCCCTTGCGCTGAACTTTTTCTAAGGCTTGAATATCTTGTTTAAAGTAAGGATCCCAAACTGAAGATGAGTACTCCAAATGTGGTCGAACAAGTGATGTGAATGCCCTTGATTTCACTTCTTGGCTACATCCATAAAGATGTCTTCTCAGTAGGTTTAGAATCTTGTTGGCTTTGCCAGTTATGTTGCTGATGTGAGTTTTCCATGTTAAATCTGAGGTCAATTCCACTCCAAGGTACGGATGATGTTGTACTTCCTGGAGGTTGTTCCATTCGATGTTATATTGGGTCTGAAGATGTTTGCGTTGTCTGGTGGTCTTGAGTAGGTGACATTTAGCTGCATTGAAGCGCATTAGCCAGGTGTTGGACCATTCAACCATCGTGTTTAGATCTAGTTGCAGTTGTATCTCGTCTTGAGTCCTGTTGATGTTTCTATATAGCAGACAGTCATCAGCGAAGAGCTTGATAGTAGTAAGAGGAGATATCTTGTCGCCAATATCGTTCACGTAAAGAAGGAACATTAGCGGCCCTAACACTGTGCCTTGTGGTACACCAGACAAGACTGGAGAGTCTGGGGATGAAGATCCATCAAGGACTACTTTCTGCTGGCGATGGCATAGCCATGACTCTATCCAGTTGTTTGTATAGCCGGTTATACCATAGTGTGTAAGTTTGTGGAGAAGTCTTCGATGAGCTACTGTGTCGAAGGCTTTACTGAAATCCAGGATCATTATGTCAGTGGTCTTTCTCTTATCAAGTCTTCTACGGTGTTCAGTAATTGGGTTTCGCAGGAGTGGTTTGCTCTAAATCCATGTTGAAAATTTATGAGGATCTTATGCCGGTCCAAATGGTTCATGATTTGACTAAAATCAATGTGTTCTATGGATTTACACAGGATACATGTTGGAGAGACTGGTCTGTAATTGGCTGGGTTGGTCTTATCACCCATCTTAAATACAGCAGTTACATTTGCATTTTGCCAGTCTAATGGTACTTGGCCAGTGTTGTATGACTGTTGGAATATGATGCTCAGGATAGGGGCAATCTGGCTGGATACCATCTTAAGTATTCTGGTTGGTAAGAGATCAGGACCTGATGCTTTGGATGGGTTCAGGTTATCGAGAAGTTTCTCAATACCTAGGCTGGTGAACTCGATATCTGTCATTGCGGAGACCGGGGGACCTTCTATCTCAGGAAGTTGATCATCCGTCTCTCTGGTAAATACAGAAGTATACTGGGTGTTGAGTGCCTCTGCCTTTTCCTTTGGTTCACTAATGATGGTATTGTTTGACTTCAGGACGGGGATGTTACTCTGTCCTAATTTCTTATCTTTTATGTAGGAATAGAATTTCTTAGGATTTTCAGTGACACTGATGTATAAAATATTGTCAATGTATTCTCTACGAGCTTTCTGGATGGATTCTTTCACTAATTTGTCTAATTTAATGTATCGTCTCCAGGAATGGCTGTTTCGGTTGTGTTTTCCAGCATCCCATGCTCTTTTCTTCCGTCGACAAAGTCTCTTGATTTCGGGAGATAACCACGGTAGGTTCCATCTTGATGAAATTTTCTTCTGGGGGATGTTTTTCTTCATAGAGTTCAGTAACGCATCTTTAAAAAGGTTCCAGTTCTCATTTACTGATCTAGTATAAGGATTACCAGATGTAAAATAATCCAAAAAGTTACTCATGTCCCGTTTTACCTCTTCTATATTACCTTTCTTGTATTTATATACATAACGGTCAGGTTTTTTCCAACGTCTGACAGACATGTTCACATTGTAAGTTACTACACAATGGTCACTCATTCCTGGGTGGATTTCTAAGTCTGAAATTATATCTGGATTTGTAGTAAACGTTAAATCAAGTATATTGTCATTCCGTGTTGGTTCGTCTGTTAACTGAGTATGGAAATTAGCGCTCACGAAGTCCAGCATGGTGGTATTCAGTGTCCAAATGTAATTTTCTTATTAATTTATTGGTATAAAAATATCATGCACCAGTCCATGTCAGTTACTTGGTGTTGAATGGGTTAAATGATTATCAAGATTGACATATTAACTTAGAATACTGTAGATAGATTGATAGATATTAGATGGCAGTCATTGTCTAGGATCCCAAACGAGGTTTGACAAAAATAGAATAAATAAAGAGTTAGACAAGAACATAAATAATGGAGACTATAATTTTAATAAACAATTTTTGCGAATTGCAAATGATGTCATTACATAATAAATGCAGAAATTCGAAAAATCGTTCTACTTGTTTAACCTTTGATTCGCTCTCATCCATTTTAGATGTTCTTCCTTCAACTGAATATAAACTGAATTTTGATTGGTCCTATTATCTGATGTTGGGTCTTTATTGGCCAATCAAATTTCTTGTCTAAAATGACTTACATGTCATTTGTAAAAACATGTATTATTGGTTTAATATTTTTCAACCAACCAATGAAAATAAATTTGATTTGATGAGTGTGGTAAATTTGTTGACAAATAAATAAGTAAGTGTTTTATTTTAAGAATATTGACCATTTTTAAATATCTTTTGGAGAAACGAAATGTCCACTGCAAAGATATAGGAATTACAGTCAATTCGTACTCAGATTGGACGTTTCGTACTCAGATTGGACGTTTCGTACACAATGTTAGAGACGATTCGTACCAATGTTTTGAACAGTGTTGAAACGGGTGTCGGAGGTTTCGTCAACCCTGGAGGTTTGATTGATACCCATTTTGAACGGTTCATATCTAAAGTCACCAAGCAATGAAATAGCGGAAAAGTTAGATACCCGACATAGGACTTGAACCCATTACCTCCCGAACACTAGTCGGACAGCTCTACCAACTGAGCTAGCCGGGCCGCTGTTCTAACCAGGCCAAAATACACTATATCCAATGTCTGAGACGATTCCCATCCAAATCTGGACAGTTCGAGTCCATTTATTTATACTTGAAAAATGTGCCATTTTACTATCAAGACATTTCTTGAAATAACAGAAAAAAATAATTATGTAGAGGTCTTATTTATAGGACTAGGACAGTTCATGCCCTAGGATTAAGGTTAGGGTTAGAGACGTTTCATAAATTTTGGTCATATGCGAAATTATCCATATTTTGTATCCTGCATTTATACCATATTGGATGGATATTCTCTGCCGATATATACAGATATGTACAAAACCCTTAATCCTAGGGTACAAACTATCAAAACTTGGGTACAAAATATCCGTAACCCTTAATCATAGGGTATGAATTATCCAGACTTGGGTACGAAACATTTGAACACTAACAGTTAATCCTAGGGTACAAACTGTCCAGACTTGGGTACGAAACGTTGAAGGTATGAAATATCGAGAGTACATTTCGTACAGCTTAGACGTCTCGTACCCAATGTCAGAGATGGGTCGTACCGTTAGTCATTACAAAAACAAACACATTTCTTTATAAATACCGGGGTTTATGGGATTTTAGGGTACACGTCAATGACATTAATGAAAACATCAATATTTACATAATATGCTCAGCCGAGTATATTTTCTCAAATTTGCATATATACTAATTCAAGTTTATAAGATGATCTAAGATAGTCACGTAATAAGGCTAATATTCTCTATATATAATAATATTACGTTATTTGTGTCTACAAATCACAACTATGTTCGTGTTATTTTAACATATTTTATTTTGTTTGTTTTGTAAACCAGTAGTTCCGATTTACATGAAACCAGTATTATTCAAATGTGTGTTTCATTTAATAATATTTTATTGCAACTTTTTCCATAATGACGAATACAATTGTCAGTAAAGACATTTTTAATGTACTTAAAAAATATATATAATCTTATTTAGACTCGGTTAAAAATATCATGCACCAGTCCATGCCAGTTACTGAAGTGTTGAATGGACTAGGTTAGCAGCATTCCCGCTGTCGGTCGCCAATAGCTCCAATTGCGAAAAAACAAATACTGGTGCTAAATTTTGTGAATTGGCGAAAATATTTGACGCAACTTTTTTTCTTTCTTTTTTTTGGCACATGTTTTGTCAAATACATGGCTTCAAATATTTATCTGTGAACTATATGGCTCTTAGTTGGCGACAAGTTTTTCAAATTGGCTCCAGTTTTTTTCAATTGGTGGCAGACAAAAATTCAGACAGAGGGAACCTTGGGTTAGTCGATTTTTTCGTTCGGCTTTTAATTAAATTTTGAATAAATGTTCAGGATTCACATAAGAATTTTGGATAAAACAAATACATTTTTTATAATTATTATACTAAACCATATTTCCAGGTGTACAAGACTTCATGGTACATGTATAGTTCCAAATAAAACATGTCATCTACATCCCGACCATACAAAGTCTGGAGCTCGGACAGAAAAAACAAGAAGTCAATTACAGCATCTTCGTTACAAGAATTTATAAATAAAGGTTAGATATTCTACTAAAGGTCTCCACACCACAGGGATTCGGCACGTTTGGGGGTACTAGTATATATATTTAAGTATACTTAAATATATATACTAGTACTCCCAAACGTGCCGAATACTTAAATATATATACTAGTACCCCCAAACGTGCCGAATCCCTGTGCTCCACACCAAGTCCAGTTATGTATTTTGTATGCACACACAATGATTAGGTTGGTGTTGGTATGAACCGCCATCATTGATACATGTAGTTCCTGTGTAGGCCTACTCTATCCACAGGATAAGTACCATATTGGTGTTGGTATGATCCGCCATCATTGATACATGTAGTTCCTGTGTAGGCCTACTCTATCCACAGGATAAGTACCATATTGGTGTTGGTATGAACTGCCATCATTGATACATGTAGTTCATGTGTACTCTATCCACAGGATAAGTACCATGTTGGTGTTGGTATGAACCGCCATCATTGATACATGTAGTTCCTGTGTACTCTATCCACAGGATAAGTACCATGTTGGTGTTGGTATGAACCGCCATCATTGATACATGTAGTTCCTGTGTACTCTATCCACAGGATAAGTACCATGTTGGTGTTGGTATGAACCTGCCATCATTGATACATGTAGCTTCTGTGTACACTTTATCAACACGACTCGCACACAATGATCATTTTGTATGGGTATGAATTGCCTCGTTAACAGCTCTAGTACATGGATGCTCTCTCTACTGACCCCATTCTTACAAGCAGCATGTTGGTGTGGGTATGAACTGCCTTCATTAATACATGTAACTAGTTGTTCACTGGATTTGGAATTTTCGAATCCTACAGGAACCGGATTTGCAGGATTTACTGAGAAACCCAACCGGATTTGCAGGATTTACTGAGAAACCCAACCGGATTTGCAGGATTTACTGAGAAACCCAACAGGATTTACTGAGAAACCCAACAGGATTTTCAGGATTTACTGAGAAACCCAACAGGATTTGCAGGATTTACTGAGAAACCCAACCGGATTTGCAGGATTTACTGAGATACCCAACAGGATTTACTGAGATACCCAACAGGATTTGCAGGATTTACTGAGAAACCCAACCGGATTTGCAGGATTTACTGAGAAACTCAACCGGATTTGCATTATGAGACTAACATAATGGTTAATTTATTTTTATGCTCACAGGCACAAGACACAATTTTTCTTTTGCCCTATGAACATAGGGCAATTAAAAACAAATTGTGTCTTGTGCCTGTGAGTATGCTACAGGGTGGACCATATGGAACTGTGTTGGTGGGGTAAAGACTCACCTCTATCCACTGATTGATAGCTCGATCCACTGATTGATAGCTCGATCCACTGATTGATAGCTCTATCCACTGATTGATAGCTCTATCCACTGATTGATAGCTCTATCCACTGATTGATAGCTCTATCCACTGATTGATAGCTCGATCCACTGATTGATAGCTCGATCCACTGATTGATAGCTCTATCCACTGATTGATAGCTCTATCCACTGATTGATAGCTCTATCCACTGATTGATAGCTCTATCCACTGATTGATAGCTCTATCCACTGATTGATAGCTCTATCCACTGATTGATAGCTCTATCCACTGATTGATAGCTCTATCCACTGATTGATAGCTCTATCCACTGATTGATAGCTCTATCCACTGATTGATAGCTCTATCCACTGATTGATAGCTCTATCCACTGATTGATAGCTCTATCCACTGATTGATAGCTCTATCCACTGATTGATAGCTCTATCCACTGACTGATAGCTCTATCCACTGATTGATAGCTCTATCCACTGATTGATAGCTCTATCCACTGATTGATAGCTCTATCCACTGATTGATAGCTCTATCCACTGATTGATAGCTCTATCCACTGATTGATAGCTCTATCCACTGATTGATAGCTCTATCCACTGATTGATAGCTCTATCCACTGATTGATAGCTCTATCCACTGATTGATAGCTCTATCCACTGATTGATAGCTCGATCCACTGATTGATAGCTCTATCCACTGATTGATAGCTCTATCCACTGATTGATAGCTCTATCCACTGATTGATAGCTCTATCCACTGATTGATAGCTCTATCCACTGATTGATAGCTCTATCCACTGATTGATAGCTCTATCCACTGATTGATAGCTCTATCCACTGATTGATAGCTCTATCCACTGATTGATAGCTCTATCCACTGATTGATAGCTCTATCCACTGATTGATAGCTCTATCCACTGATTGATAGCTCTATCCACTGATTGATAGCTCTATCCACTGATTGATAGCTCTATCCACTGATTGATAGCTCTATCCACTGATTGATAGCTCTATCCACTGATTGATAGCTCTATCCACTGATTGATAGCTCTATCCACTGATTGATAGCTCTATCCACTGATTGATAGCTCTATCCACTGATTGATAGCTCTATCCACTGATTGATAGCTCTATCCACTGATTGATAGCTCTATCCACTGATTGATAGCTCTATCCACTGATTGATAGCTCTATCCACTGATTGATAGCTCTATCCACTGATTGATAGCTCTATCCACTGATTGATAGCTCTATCCACTGATTGATAGCTCTATCCACTGATTGATAGCTCTATCCACTGATTGATACCTCTATCCACTGATTGATACCTCTATCCACTGATTGATAGCTCGATCCACTGATTGATAGCTCGATCCACTGATTGATAGCTCGATCCACTGATTGATAGCTCTATCCACTGATTGATAGCTCGATCCACTGATTGATAGCTCTATCCACTGATTGATAGCTCTATCCACTGATTGATAGCTCGATCCACTGATTGATAGCTCTATCCACTGATTGATAGCTCTATCCACTGATTGATAGCTCTATCCACTGATTGATAGCTCTATCCACTGATTGATAGCTCTATCCACTGATTGATAGCTCTATCCACTGATTGATAGCTCTATCCACTGATTGATAGCTCTATCCACTGATTGATAGCTCTATCCACTGATTGATAGCTCTATCCACTGATTGATAGCTCTATCCACTGATTGATAGCTCTATCCACTGATTGATAGCTCTATCCACTGATTGATAGCTCTATCCACTGATTGATAGCTCTATCCACTGATTGATAGCTCTATCCACTGATTGATAGCTCTATCCACTGATTGATAGCTCTATCCACTGATTGATAGCTCTATCCACTGATTGATAGCTCTATCCACTGATTGATAGCTCTATCCACTGATTGATAGCTCTATCCACTGATTGATAGCTCTATCCACTGATTGATAGCTCTATCCACTGATTGATAGCTCTATCCACTGATTGATAGCTCTATCCACTGATTGATAGCTCTATCCACTGATTGATAGCTCTATCCACTGATTGATAGCTCTATCCACTGATTGATAGCTCTATCCACTGATTGATAGCTCTATCCACTGATTGATAGCTCTATCCACTGATTGATAGCTCGATCCACTGATTGATAGCTCTATCCACTGATTGATAGCTCTATCCACTGATTGATAGCTCTATCCACTGATTGATAGCTCTATCCACTGATTGATAGCTCTATCCACTGATTGATAGCTCTATCCACTGATTGATAGCTCTATCCACTGATTGATAGCTCTATCCACTGATTGATAGCTCTATCCACTGATTGATAGCTCGATCCACTGATTGATAGCTCGATCCACTGATTGATAGCTCTATCCACTGATTGATAGCTCTATCCACTGATTGATAGCTCTATCCACTGATTGATAGCTCTATCCACTGATTGATAGCTCTATCCACTGATTGATAGCTCTATCCACTGATTGATAGCTCTATCCACTGATTGATAGCTCTATCCACTGATTGATAGCTCTATCCACTGATTGATAGCTCGATCCACTGATTGATAGCTCTATCCACTGATTGATAGCTCTATCCACTGATTGATAGCTCTATCCACTGATTGATAGCTCGATCCACTGATTGATAGCTCTATCCACTGACTTCCTTCTTATATATAAGCAGCACATTGGTGGGAGCATGTGAGAGAGACAGACAGGGTGAATGGAAGGAAGATTGAACAGAGGAAGTGGGAAATGAAGAGTAGGCAGGGGCAAGAGGAGGGGGTATGGGTAAGAACAGGGCTGCTATGAAGGTAGGGAGAGAGTAGCCTGGATTCCAGTCTGTCGATTTTTCACTTTTTACCTTCTGGCAAAATGACGTTGATATGATCAGAAACTCAATACGGCCCAATTAATAGTCTTGGTGTTAAAATATATTTATTTGACTGACCAGTCAAAATATACCGACGCCTGTTCCAAGGCTAGGGAGAGAGGGGGACAGGGGTAAGAGGTAGAGAGGGGGCAGGGGTAAGAATAGGGCTGATATGAAGGTAGGGAGAGAGTTGCATTTGATGATATATTTCTCTTTTGTATATACCAGCCAGGGAAAAGTTGGGTGTAGGAACCTCAGCGACAGTTAAAGTGGTATTTGAAGCTGATGGAACGGAGGTTGATGAAGATGACTATTTCCAGTTTCTGCCATTTAATACAACGCTAATGCTGCTAAGACAGGGGGAGATATGGAAGGATCAGAATGAAAGTATGTCTCACGTTTAATGTTTGCCTCTCCTAGTCAAATCTCAGTGCTGGCTCTTGTATCGTCAATTTTATAAAATTTAATTTAAATAATACTTTATTCAAGAATTGTACATAACATAGGAATAGTTGCAACAGCACAGTTAGGATTGGGAAAAGGTTACATAGTAACTTATTCGAATCCCTTTCGTTAAATACAATTACATACACACACATATTCTTTCGTTAAATACAATTACATACACACACATATTGTGACAGGCTACATTACAAGTATTGTTTAGTACGACATATTTTATAAAGCGAGTTACAGCACAAGAAGGAAATAATACATGCAACAGAAACGTTCGGAAACATGCTTTTGTTGTCTGCTCCCACACTTTGTCTCAGCACAACATCTTCTAAACCCTTTGGCCAGATCTTTACGAAACTACATGTACATAGGAATGATCAGTACATGTTTATTTATCGTCGCTACCGGTTGCCTATATGAGCGACGCCTCCTGAAGAATTAGTCATCTTAGATTTTTTGGAGGATAGTGCATGATACAGACAGAGACCCATTCCAGAGTCTTCTCAAGTTGTTTTACGTGCACAGTGTAAAGCACCGACACGAGACCTCGGTTTAAAGTCCCATCTGAAAGACTGTTAATTTTATTATGGTCAGACAGGGGATCGAACCTGTGATCCCAGGATTACCAGTCCAGCATGTTACCACTGGACTACAGATCCGTCTGTATGGGTCAGACGGGGGATCGAACCTGTGATCCCTGGATTACCAGTCCAGCATGTTACCACTGGACTACAGATCCGTCTGTATGGGTCAGACGGGGGATCGAACCTGTGATCCCTGGATTACCAGTCCAGCGTGTTACCACTGGACTACAGATCCGTCTGTGGAATGACCAGTACCAAACCTAGTTGTGCATATCATCGTGTTCCGCTCCATTTATACTTTATGGAGTTATGGCCCATTGGTGTCAGGACTGAAAAGGGAGGTAACTGTATATATGCTTATGTATAATTACAGCTGAGGGCCATGATGAGCCCGACTATATGATGTCAGATGGACAGGAAGTGTCCGACAGAGTGAAACAGTTGGCGTCTGGACTAAAACGGGAGATTACAAGACTAATCACCTTCTCCAATGAAGACTTGCAGGTAAGCACATGTGTCTTGGCATGGCATCTACATGTATTATGTTATTAGATCAGCATTCAAACCCAGGGTTCCCAATGTCGGTCGCCAATTGCGACACAAAAACAAATACTTCCACTAAATTTGTGAATTGGCGAAAATAAATTTTTTTTGGTGTTTTTTTTTGGCACAACATATTTTGTCAAATAGGTCTAAATGGCTTCAAATATTTATCTGTGAACTATATGGCTCTTGGTTGGCTCCATTATTTTTCAATTGGCGACAGAAGTGGCGCAGACAAACATTCAGACAGAGGGAACCCTGTATACTATATAATGTTTTGATGTTTAAAAACCTGGTATACATAACTACTCTGTTGCCCCATTATCCATGAATCGGGAGTCTATTTTTGTATCCAACCCCTTATCCATGGTTCGGTGATGGCTCCCTTTGTAGCCCTTTATCCAAAGAGACCTATTTTCCTTAACTTAGAATTATATGGGTTTGTTTCAGTATCTGTTGTCTGCTAGTTAATTGGAAGTGTTGTTATATCAGGGATCATTTTAGAGAGCGAAACAGTCGCCCTAGGGACTCGTGACTAAAAAATGTTTTTTGTTTTGTTTTTACAATTTTCATAACAAAATTTTGTCCAGAAGATACACTGGCACATTCATTATAAAGCACTCCTTATATTAAAGTGTTCATTTTAATGGTCATACTGTGCATTTTAACCCTATTTTGTTGAAATGTATTAAATAACACCATTTAAGGACGCGATCGCGCATTTTCTCACTTCTCCCAAAAATTCTGACCTAGAATGAACCCTGGTCATATAAATATATTTTTAAACACCAATACCATTTAATTGAGTTTCTGGTGTCATTTTGCTATAAGTAAAAATTCAACAGACTGGTATTTAATGGTTGTACTGTGCATTTGAACCCTATTTTGCAAAAGTATATTAAAGAACACCATTTAAGGAAGCGATCACGCATTTTCTCACTTCTCCCAAAAATTGTGACCTAGGTATGAACTACATTGGGCGTTGTTAAAGTGTGTGGAGGCCGTGTGTAAGATAAGGTTAACATGATAAAGTGAATCAAAAACATGTAACCCTTTCAACACTACAGACCTCTAGGCTTACAAAAAGTATACATCCAGATGAGCCAGCTTGTCACGAGTCGTCTCATCAGGATCTGCACGTTTTCAGGGTTCAGTCTAGGTCAGAATTTTTTTGGGAGAAGTGAGAAAGCGCGTGATCTTTTATTATTATTATTTATAAAATATGTTTTAGGGAGAGGTGGGGCCCCCAGAGGGCGAAGTCAGGGTCCCTAGGGCGACAATTTCGCCCACATCGCCCTCTAGAATGATCCCTATTTTTAGACAAAATTACCCATGGTGTTGAAAAGGTTAAAAGACATTAAGACAACTTCGACAATGCCACAACTTCTACATATGAATCTTTAATTTACAGGTTAACATAGTACATGTAACCTACACAGATTATAGTGTTTATTAAAGGGCCGTAAATCAACAAACATAGTCAGAAAACGTGTACTTTATTGCAGGAAATGTCAGATATGAGTGCAAGCAGTCTGTCTCAGTTACTAGGAGAGACGGAGACGTATGCTAAATGTGTGCAGGAGGCGTGCCAGCGACATATCGAGGAGAGACAGCAAACGTCCGAGGCTCTCGACCTCTTGAAATTATACCACAAAGCTCGGGAACATAGTCCATATGTAGAGGGGGAAGACACAACGAAGAGGCAGAAATGATCTCATACCTGAACATTAGACCCCACGTACTGCGGGCAGATTCTACTAGCCTTGTGTCCGTCTCAATAGCCTTGTGTCGGTCTCAATGATACATTCCATTCAAAATCTGTTGTTTTACAACATAATAAAATATAAATACAAATCTACCATAATAATGGAAAAATACAAGCAATAATGGGGAGAAACATGTATTAATGGAAAATCATGTAATAATGGGTGGGAACATGTATTAATGGAAAATCCATGGGGGGGGGCATGTAATAATGGGTGGGAACATGTATTAATGGAAAACCATGGGGGGGGGGGGAAACATGTATTAATGGAAATCATGGGGGGGGGGAAACATGTATTAATGGAAAACCATGGGGGGGGGGAACATGTATTAATGGAAAACCATGGGGGGGAAACATGTATTAATGGAAAACCATGGGGGGGGGGAACATGTATTAATGGAAAACCATGTAATAATGGGGGGGAAACATGTATTAATGGAGGGGGGTAAAGTGTATTAATGGAAAATCATGTAATAATGGAGGAAATGTGTATTAATGGAGGTGGTGTGGGAATATGTATTAATGGAAAATCAGCTGATTTGAAACACATGTTAAGCTTGTAGTTCACTGTTTGCCACTCTCTGCGCAGACCTAGGGTTTAGTTTATACAAATTTATTTTAGCTCTATTGCGAAACAAGTTCTTACAACTTATATTAATCACTCCTGATGGAATCAATTGCCACGAGGGAGGGAGAAGAGACAACGTGGAATTTATGTACCTTGCCTGCTTAAGGTCACAATCGTAACGGCTACAGATGGGCTCGAACTCCGGGTCTGAAGCAAACGCGCTAGTCTCCCTTTGTGGTCATTTCATGAGAAACTAGGATATGCCCCCAGGGGACCCCTCCCAGGGTAGTTCACTGTAATAAAAACACAAATTCCAATTGTGTTCTACAAACAGAACATGGATAAGAATGTCTGTACATACAAGAGATATCAAATATACATATATGAACATTACCATAACTTATATATCTCTTTTACAAATTATTTTTACATTTCTTTTTTTCTAATAAAAGGACAAAAATACAAGATTTTACAGTTGTTATTTTCTGTGGTCTATCTATTCTATAGGGGCAGCCACATTCATACTTCTAGCATTAGGTTGGCTTTGATTTTTACGGCACATCGACAATGAGAGACATGTCAGTTACTGCCACTAAATACTACTAATTGGTTTCTTCTGTTTTTATTGATGTTTCTTTTGCACAACATGCTACCAATTCTCATTCACTTTCTCATTTTATAATTATTAAATCTCGACAGATACTGTATTACTGCAATGAATACTGTAAAAATTTGTTATAAATTAATTAACATGATTTTGATAAAATCACATTTATCATACCACAACATCTGGTTAGGGAACAGTAAAAACAAAGGATTCCAACTAAAAGAACAAATATACATATTGGGGTAAAATGAAACTTTATGTTCCAAGGGAGGTAATATATAAACGAGCGCTACAGCTCTGTATCACATTACCTAACTGATGGCAAGTACTAGGGATGAGACCGAATACCTAAACTGATGGCAAGTACTAGGGATGAGACCGAATACCTAACTGATGGCAAGTACTAGGGATGAGACCGAATACCTAAACTGATGGCAAGTACTAGGGATGAGACCGAATACCTAAACTGATGGCAAGTACTAGGGATGAGACCGAATACCTAAACTGATGGCAAGTACTAGGGATGAGACCGAATACCTAACTGATGGCAAGTACTAGGGATGAGACCGAATACCTAAACTGATGGCAAGTACTAGGGATGAGACCGAATACCTAAACTGATGGCAAGTACTAGGGATGAGACCGAATACCTAAACTGATGGCAAGTACTAGGGATGAGACCGAATACCTAAACTGATGGCAAGTACTAGGGATGAGACCGAATACCTAAACTGATGGCAAGTACTAGGGATGAGACCGAATACCTAACTGATGGCAAGTACTAGGGATGAGACCGAATACCTAAACTGATGGCAAGTACTAGGGATGAGACCGAATATCTAATTTCCAATTATTGTGTTTCGTTACTTGCCCAAAGTCGAACCCCAAGATGAGTTCCTCAATGCGGCTACGGGCCTACGAACACCCGGATACAACCACCAATCTTCCACAAGCCAGCTGAATAATGTCATCGCATGAATGAATTCAGCCTCCACGCTGACCGACGGGATACAAACCTACAGCGATGCAGGTCAAGCAATCTGTAGGTTACTTAAATCGTGCGTGTACCCACAGATCATGTATATCTGTATACAACGACAGTTCTCAATAAGGTCTACAGATAATCATGCTAGATCTGCATACGCCAGTGACAAATCTTACATGCATATATTATTATTCTGTCAGCCAACTAAATCACAGATGTTCCAGTAACTGCACACGAACACTGCACGTTACTCAACTTCTACTGTCTTCATCAACGTCTAATTCATCAACATTGCTACTCCTCGCTGTTGTCTCTTTTGCTTTTGTCTTCTTCGTTTTCTTCTTCCCTTCTCCCTTGGAGGCATTTAGCTGCTCCTGCATGTAGTTTATATGTTCCAACTGTAAAATAATGTATTTACCTAATTAAGCATTGTTTATATTGCAATGAATCATCATGGTGCCCCAGCACCAATTAGCCATATGATATACAGTCAAACCTGTGTTAGTGGTCACCTCCATTAAGCAGCCAACCTGTATTAAACAGCCAGTGTCCATATTCCTAATATGTTGTTTTATTATACATTTGACCTCTATTAAGCAGCCACCTGTGCTAAGCAGCCACTTTCTGTGATTCCCTTGACTGGCTGCTTAAGACAGGTTTGACTGTATTAGCCATTGGCAATATTCTACAATAATGGTCTATTGTGCGTGGTACAGAGGTGCATGACTGAGTGGTACAGAGGTGCATGACTGAGTGGTACAGAGGTGCATGACTGAGTGGTACAGAGGTGCATGACTGAGTGGTACAGAGGTGCATGACTGAGTGGTACAGAGGTGCATGACCGAGTGGTACAGAGGTGCATGACTGAGTGGTACAGAGGTGCATGACTGAGTGGTACACAGGTGTATGACTGAGTGGTACACAGGTGCATGACTGAGTGGTACAGAGGGACATGATTGAGTGGTACAGAGGTGCATGACTGAGTGGTACCATGACTGAGTGGTACAGAGGTGCATGACTGAGTGGTACCATGACTGAGTGGTACAGAGGTGCATGACTGAGTGGTACCATGACTGAGTGGTACAGAGGTGCATGACTGAGTGGTACCATGACTGAGTGGTACAGAGGTGCATGCCTGAGTGGTACAGAGGTGCATGACTGAGTGGTACAGAGGTGCATGACTTGAGTGGTACAGAGGTGCATGACTTGAGTTGATTAGTACTGGGCTTTCTAGCATGTTTTTTTAAAGAAAGGGATTCGAATAAGTTACAGGGCGACTTGGGCGAAATAGTCGTGTCACCCTAGGGACCCTGACATCGCCCCCTGTGGGCCCCACTTCACCCTAAAAAAAAAAAATTAAAAACAATTTTTTTTAAATTTTCATACAAAATGTTGTCCAGAAAGCACTACTTCTCATATGTTCTATATAATGGTGATATCGTATATGAACCAATGTCAACTAGTTAGTACTGGCCCGAGGTTATAAAACTTCTCTCAAGATCGGTCTCAAGCTTCTGAATGGTTCAGCAGAGTGCAGATCTCAAACTCAACCAATCAAATTTCTTGAGATCTGAGAAAAGATTTATAATCTTGGGCTCTGGTTATTGCAAAAATTGTTATTGTAAAATTCCAACTTTGATGTGGGGGCATTGCCCCGGTTAACCAAGTAACGACAATAAAGAAACATAATAAAAACATTTAAAATGCAAGTTGGGACTTAAGATGGAATATTTCTCCCATATCATGTATCATTGTCACACTGTTTGAAATTGTATGCAAATTTATTGCGAAACAAGTTCTTTCAACTTATATTAATCACTCTCGATACCTCATTCCTGATGGAATACATCGCCATGAAGGAGAGAAAGAGGCAATGTGGAATTTAAATGCCTTGCCTAAGGGCACAATCGTAACGGCTCCAGCGGGGCTCAACTCCGGGCCTTTCGCACATGAAGTGAACGCGATTCCACTGCGCTATCACTACTTCCACCGAAATTGACATCAGATGGAGACACGATAAAAGAAAAATGTA
Organism: Archivesica marissinica; assembly: GCA_014843695.1. Classification (NCBI taxonomy): domain Eukaryota; kingdom Metazoa; phylum Mollusca; class Bivalvia; order Venerida; family Vesicomyidae; genus Archivesica; species Archivesica marissinica. The sequence goes on along the minus strand of CM026401.1, from coordinate 6,666,427 downwards.
CATGTAAATGGTAACCGAATACCAATGGTGATGCCGACATCTGTGTCAGAGACTCTTATATAATAACCGTCGATATTCTTCACATAGTCGAGCTAAACACACTTACTAACTTAGGACTTTTCCTGATCAACATTTTCACATCATCAGCATTGATAGTAGATCTCTTACCATGTCTAAAAATAAAATTGAAATCCTACAATACAAGGTGATAATTACAGAAATCTTACAATATAAGGTGGTAACTACAGAAATCCTACAATACAAGGTGATAACTACAGAAATCCTACAATACAAGGTGATAACTACAGAAATCTTACAATACAAGGTGGTAACTACAGAAATCTTACAATACAAGGTGGTAACTACAGAAATCTTACAATACAAGGTGGTAACTACAGAAATCTTACAATACAAGGTGGTAACTACAGAAATCCTACAATACAAGGTGATAACTACAGAAATCCTACAATACAAGGTGATAACTACAGAAATCTTACAATACAAGGTGATAACTACAGAACTACAATACAAGGTGATAACTACAGAAATCTTACAATACAAGGTGGTAACTACAGAAATCCTACAATACAAGGTGATAGCTACAGAAATCCTACAATACAAGGTGATAACTACAGAAATCCTACAATACAAGGTGATAGCTACAGAAATCCTACAATACAAGGTGATAACTACACAAATCTTACAATACAAGGTGATAACTACAGCTCTGTTGCCATCTCCAAGAAGCAACTGAATGCATGTTACGGGTTCCCGCTGTCGGTCGCCAATGGCGCAAAAAATCGAATACTGATGCTAAATTTTGTGAATTGGCACAAATATTTGGAGTAACTGTTTTTTTCCTCCATTTTATGTTTTGCCACAGCATGTTTGTCAAATACATGGCTTCAAATATTTATCTATGAACTATATGGCTCTTAGTTGGCTCCAAGTTTTTCAAATTGACTCCAGTTTTTTTCAATTGGCGACAGAAGTGGCGCAGACAAAACTGCAGACAGAGGGAACCCTATGTCTGTATCCATGTCAGTTATATTCATGGCAATTAGGACATTACTGTACATCTTAAAAATGTAGGTAAGGCAAAAATAAATCAGTGCTTTAAATGTTTGTAGATATATCTACATGCACCTACTTGGCAAAGGACTCGAGATCTGTGGCCCACATTTCAAATCTTTTCCAGGTTGTCTCAGAGATGGCTGCTACCACCATTCTGTTTAGTTTTACATCTTTCCCCTCGATACTGCCTCGACATATTCCCACTGTTGTGTGGTGGACAGCTGCCTTCAGTCTCTGAAACAACAAAATACAAGTATATGAAAATTGCGCTATCCATGTGAACCAGGTAATTTAGCTTACCATCTACTACCAATCATGTAAATCAGTTGATTATCCGGTGTAAAATCAACAAACTCTTGTGGGTCATGGTCGCTTTGTCAAGCGGGCGGCGGTGGTGCAGGTGATTCCAAGATCAAGCCTGTTACCACTGATCATTATAATACCCCATGGACACCTCATCATTACAATACCCCCATGGATACCTCAGCATTATAATACCCCATGGACACCTCATCATTATAATACCCCCATGGACACCTCATCATTATAATACCCCCATGAACACCTCATCATTATAATACCCCATGGACACCTCATCATTATAATACCCCCATGGACACCTCAGCATTATAATACCCCATGGACACCTCATCATTATAATACCCCCATGGACACCTCATCATTATAATACCCCCATGAACACCTCAGCATTATAATACCTCCATGGACACCTCATCATTATAATACCCCCATGAACACCTCAGCATTATAATACCCCCATGGACACCTCATCATTATAATACCCCATGGACACCTCATCATTATAATACCCCCATGAACAACTCATCATTATAATACCCCCATGAACAACTCATCATTATAATACCCCCATGAACACCTCAGCATTATAATACCCCCATGGACACCTCATCATTATAATACCCCCATGGACACCTCATCATTATAATACCCCCATGGACACCTCATCATTATAATACCCCCATGAACAACTCATCATTATAATACCCCCATGAACAACTCATCATTATAATACCCCCATGAACAGCTCATCATTATAATACCCCCATGAACAACTCATCATTATAATACCCCATGGACACCTCATCATTATAATACCCCATGGACACCTCATCATTATAATACCCACATGAACAACTCATCATTATAATATCCCGGTGTTACTGGTTTCCGACGATGTAGTACATAACGGACTCCTATATGTTTAGAATGGTCATACACTGCAAACAATTTTATGTCACCAAATAAACAATATGTTACCATTCATCCACACAAATCTCGAAGAAAATCGAATGTTTACTTTTTGAGAAAAGTTGACAAAATAGCGGTACCTCATTCTCAGTAATCCGGAATGACGTCACATGTTTTCGCCTAACTGTGAAAATTGTCTACAGCGCCACCATTAGTATGTAAGCAACAGTTCTTTTTTAACAAAACAATAAACTAAGGAAGACTTACTTTAATAAGAGGCTTAATTTATCATTTTCACTCAAAATTCATTTGTTGGACAGCATTTTGTCTATATACTGTATCTAAAACACTAACATTTAATTTAACTAGGTCAAACACACGGGGCATAAGAAGTCGTCATCCCTCCTAATTACTCTGATTAAATGCAGAACCGTAAATGGACCCATCCATCGAACACATCACACGGTGCCCAACAAAGAAAAACTAGGTTTACACAACCATATATATCAGTTGGAGAACCTCTGTGACAACCCGTGGACCTGAAGGTGAAACACGGTGATAATCGATATTATTAATAAGGACCCCTTGTGTGTAATAACGGACACTCATAAACACGGAGCAGTGAGACTATAATGACATTTTTATTCGTAAATATATTGGCGTGGCAGACGATGCATATGTCATTTTGGAGAAAAAATTGCCAATTTCTTTAAATAATTATATTTATATGGTGACATAAAACGGATATAGTGAAGTTAGTGAAAACTGGGGTAGGTTTAAAGTTTTCACCGCTAATTTACCTTGTCTGATATATTATGATCAGTTAGAAATAGATTGGAAGTGCACAAGGTATGTTTATTTATAATTCCGGTAACTGGAGCGTGAAATATTGCGTGATCTCTCGCGACTTGCTATTTCCACAGTTGGGCGAAAACCTGTTCTGGGCGAAAACTCTTCACGCCGGGATACCCCATGGACACATCATCATTATAATACCACATGGACAACTCATCATTACAATACCCCCATGGATACCTCATAATTATAATACCCCCATGGACAACTCATCATTATAACACCTCATTATAGTATCCCATGGACACCTCATCATTATAATTATAATACCCCTATGCAGTATTGGCAATTCGTCTACCCCCCCCCCCCCCCCCGATGATAACATTATTCAGAAGTAAAGACCCTGCCCTGGACCACCAACAATTCTTCCATACTAGCACTGTACAGTATCGGAAGTAACAGTGTAAGCTTGACATTACTTGTGAATGCGTTAATTGTTCAAAATTGTCTTCTGTTGACATTTTTTCTAATCTCGCTTTTCCCGCAAATCAAAAATACACATCAACTAGACGATTGGTTCACTAATATTATCGTTTGTAAATGAGCGTCTGCTAATTCTGATTGTGTTTCGTTATATCTGTCATATCATGACAATAAAATATTACGGTCACAGACTACTATTGCTTTTATGTCCTCGCAATCGATGTCTTCAACATTTTAATTATAGCATGAGTTATGTTATTGTGTTTGACATAATCCCCCATCGGATTTAACCCTCCCCATGTTTTTGGGTTTTGACAAAGGCGGACATTATACCCACATAAAACCCCAGGTATGACATAATCCCTTAATTCAGATTCACGGTAGATCCATAATCACAACCCGAACCCAAACACTAGCCCTAACTCAACTAAGCCTAGACGGAGAGTGATTTCTCCTCCTGGGTTAAACAAACATGGGGGGATTATGCCTGAGAGATTATATCCCGGGGAATATGTCCGGGGAATTATGTCCGTATCCGTGTTGCTATACACGTCTTGCCAATTCAAAATATAAATGGGTAATTTCCAGTTTAGGAAATGTTGTGGAACAAATATTTTCAAAATTGTTTGGCTCTGTCACTGGTTTAGAGCAATTCGTTTTATTTGTGAGCACTAAGTCACGCAGATAATTTAATAAATCATGTAGAGCTATGATGCATTTACCTGCAAGCGTTTTCTGGCGAAGTGTTACAAACATGCCGCTGTAGATAATACAGTCCAAAGGTAATACACATTATTCACCACCTCATAACACATTGTCATGACAGATCTGTAGTACAGTGGTTAACACGACGGACTGGTAATCCAGGGATCGATCCCGTCTAACCCTAATACAATTAACAGTCTTTCAGGTGGGATTTTAAACCAAGATCTCGTGTGTGTGTTTTACACCGTGCACGTAAAAGAACCAGATACTCTGGAGACTCTCTGGAGACTCTGTCTGTATCATTGCACTATCCTCCAAACGTCTAAAATGACTAATCTCTTCAGGAGGCATCGCTCATATGGGCAACCGGTTGCGACGTTAAATAAAAGTAAAACACATACAACACATTGTCATTATATGACCATACTTCATATATATATATATATATATATATATAATATATATATATATATATATATATATATATATGTATAACTTTCCACCATTTCTAAAAACAAGAACATTACTCGCATCTGTGTTTACTTGCATGCCTCACATATTAACTTACATGTATGTTGCAAATCTTGAGGACGGTTGCCTAATTATCATATCACGTAAGCTAAGATCACAGGAAGGCCCATTTTGTAGAAATATTTCATGAAACAATGAGAGACATCTCCAATTTAAAGTCTGATTTACTCCAAAATGTGAATACGTCCTTTTAGTTAGAATCTTTTGTTTTTACTGTTATTTCATAACCAGATGTTGCGGTATGATAATTGTGATTTTATCAAAATCGTGTTAATTAACTGATAGCATTGTTTTACAAATAAGTACCCATTGCACATGTATACTGTAGGAGATCTGGCGAGATATAGTAATTTAATAATCATATAAAGCGATAGAGGAATACAATTGCTAGCATGTTGTGCAAAGGAATCAACGATAAAAACAGAGAAAAATACTTAATAAGACCTATCTACTTTTAGTGAGTATTCAGGGGCAGTAACTGACCGATGTCTCTCATTGTAATTCAATAATTCAAGGTCTACAAACATTGAAAATAAGCAGGGGCATAGCTGTATCAACACTGACAGCACAGTCGAACAGGTTAGAGTACGAGTTGCACACCCTGACACATGATTTGACATTGCTGTACTTCTTAATAAGTTACCATTAACTCCGATATTGGAGAGCTTGCACAGTGTCACAGCTAACACTATCAAATGCTCTATTGGAGTCAATGAATTAAGGCGCAATGTAATCTACGCTTTTAGTTTAAAACAATTTGTATAAATACAGTTGACACAAAAATGGCACCTAAGACGGATCTGTAGTCCAGTGGTTAACACGCTGGACTGGTAATCCAGGGATCGCAGGTTCGATCCCCCGTCTGACCCTAATAAAATTAACAGTCTTTCAGATGGGACGTTAAACCGAGATCTCGTGTCGGTGCTTTACACCGTGCACGTAAAAGAACCAGAGGAGACTCTGGAATGGGTCTCTTTCTGTGTCATTGCACTATCCTCCAAAATCTAAAATGACTAATCTCTTCAGGAGGCGTCGCTCATATGGGTAACCGGTAGCGACGATAAATAAAAGTAAAACACATGGCACCTACAGTAGACAGTCCCTTTCGGAAACCGAATTGTTCAACACTTAAAATACCATTTGTATCGGCCCATTCAGATTCGCTTATTCAGTACACCTATTAATATTTTAGAAAATCAACTTACTAGTGTATAAGGCATTGATATCCCGGGCATGCATATTGTCACGGAAAAACGAGTATGCAAAGCATGCTTTGTTGCGTTTTAATAATTCAATAACACCCAAGCTATCCAATATTGTTCAGAAATATTACAATATCGCGAGTTAATTTCATTATCAAACTGTTAGGAGAAAAGATACAGTGCTACTAGTCTAGTAAATTGTTTTAACTTTATTGTGCAGTCTTAAAGTGACATTATATCAGAATAAATGATGTTTTTGGTAAAAGGTACCATATAATTAAATATACTTTCCAATGACTGTGTACTTAAACATGTCCAAATATTCGCACAAAAACAGAGAGAGGAAAAAAATATAGCACTGTCATTATATGCAAATTGTTGATAAACAAACACACGTAGACACAGTTTACTGTGCATAGTGTGACACAGCTGTAGGTAGATGTTTTTCCGATTGCCGATAGAGACCAATGCGTACCGAATGTGCACAGGGTGAGGCAAACCGATTCAGAAGTCGTACTTTCACTTTAGTTTTATTGCCAAAAAAATTGCTCTTTGTACGCAAACATTTCAAATTGTATATTTATATTCCATACGTTATAGTGTTGCTTTAAAACATTTTCTAAATAGGAATATGCATACAGTTACAAATGCAACACAATTATTTTATTCCAATGAATGTTAGATATTATATACATTTGCAATAATTATATGTATTAATCTCTCTTCACATACGGACTTCAACCAACAACTGAAAACAATCAACTGAAAACATTCAACTGAAAACAATCAACTGCATGCTGTTAATTGCACAGGCACAAATTGTTCTTTGCCCTATGGTCATACAGCAAGCAATGTTTACTGAAGGCAACCAACGGAAATGAAACATGCATGCAGAGACATCGACGAGAAACTAGGTAAAATAGACCCGATCACTGATATGCCCTAGTGGTCCCGACCAGAAGACCTTATTCTATCAACAAATACTTTTTATTTCATGGAGATCGGTCAAATAACACCAGCATGGCACATTGTTTCATCGTGAACAGCAGGAAATACAATGTGGTCGTTTTCGCTTTCGCCTTCAGTAAACATCACCCACTATATGACCATGGGGCAAAAAAATAAATTGTGTCTTGTACCTGTGGTTAATTGCATAACAAGATATTGCAAAACAAGACATTCTTTACCTCAACTATGGTTATATATCACAGTTCTCGGAATTATGGTCACCAGCCTGGCACTACAGGCACTGGGACGCGCAGATTGTCACCGAAAATGAAAAATCCAAACAGGCCAAAAATGCAATAATAAATGGATGGTGCATATGTATTGGCATGCCTGCATGGTATAGAATCTAGACCAGCGGTCATATATCTCATCAAGTGGTCGTATCTATATACATATATGTGCGTGTAGTCAATATGCACCCAGCATCGTGGAGGAGTATGCACCCAGCATCGTGGAGGAGTATGCACCCAGCATCGTGGAGGAGTATGCACCCAGCATCGTGGAGGAGTATGCACCCAGCATCGTGGAGGAGTATGCACCCAGCATCGTGGGAGTATGCACCCACATCGTGGAGGAGTATGCACCCAGCATCGTGGAGGAGTATGCACCCAACATCGTGGGGAGTATGCACCCACACTGGAGGAGTATCACCCAGCATCGTGGGGAGTATGCACCCAGCATCTATGCACCCAGCATCGTGGAGGAGTATGCACCCAGCATCGTGGAGGAGTATGCACCCAGCATCGTGGAGGAGTATGCACCCAGCATCGTGGAGGAGTATGCACCCAGCATCGTGGAGGAGTATGCACCCAGCATCGTGGAGGAGTATGCACCCAGCATCGTGGGGAGTATGCACCCAGCATCGTGGGGGAGTATGCACCCAGCATCGTGGAGGAGTATGCACCCAGCATCGTGGAGGAGTATGCACCCAGCATCGTGGAGGAGTATGCACCCAGCATCGTGGAGGAGTATGCACCCAGCATCGTGGAGGAGTATGCACCCAGCATCGTGGAGGAGTATGCACCCAACATCGTGGAGGAGTATGCACCCAGCATCGTGGAGGAGTATGCACCCAGCATCGTGGAGGAGTATGCACCCAGCATCGTGGCATCGTGGGGGAGTATGCACCCAGCATCGTGGGGGGTATGCACCCAGCATCGTGGGGGAGTATCACCCAGCATCGTGGAGGAGTATGCACCCAGCATCGTGGGGGAGTATGCACCCAGCATCGTGGAGGAGTATGCACCCAGCATCGTGGAGGAGTATGCACCCAGCATCGTGGAGGAGTATGCACCCAGCATCGTGAGGGGGTATGCACCCAGCATCCCACCTGATCAGCATCAATACTCGTACCGTTGGGCTCAATTTACGAGGTGGTCCTAAATATTCAACATGGATATGTATCAACATCTGCATCTCTGTTCCTTATAGATTTAGATTAAGATTAAGTTGATCAATGATATGACACATTTCCAGCATTGTTTCAACGCGATATTTCAACGTTGGTTTAAAGTTGCGTACTTGTGGTACCCATTCTGACGTCATATTTAAATTAGTAATGTTTTGGTCGTTTGGGTACACACACGTGTACATGTTATATAATGTATGAAAACTTAACTGTTCAAGATTGTTTATATTTCTAGTTATTTTTCTAGTACGTGTCATATACAGTCAAACCTGTCTTAAGCAGCCAGCCAAGGGAATCTCAAAATGTGACTGTTTAGCAGGTGGCTGCTTAATATAGGTCAAATGTATAATAAAACAACATATTTGAATCTGGAAACTGGCTGCTTAATACAGGTTGGCTGCTTAATACAGGTGACCACTAACGCAGGTTTGACTGTATTGTGAATCTGGGAAAGTGGCAGCTTAATACACAGGTTGGCTGCTTAATACAGGTGTTACATATTTGACTATATATACAATTTCGCCAGATCGAACTAACGAATCCACAGATGTCGTCAGTGGCGTTTAGGATTATCTCGTTAAAGTTGAAGTTAAACGAAAGATCCACCGCTTTTAAAGAGCCGAGTACATATTTAGAATGTAAACACCGATAACATGCGTCATTGAATGTTTTCAACCAATCATAACATTCGTTACAAATCAACTTCAATAAAACATGCATAGCAATGGTTGCTATGTGTACATCAACAATACAATAATATGGCGACTTGTTCTCAATGATAGCTGATAATACAATATGTGCAGAAAGAAATCTTTCAAAAACATGGACATGCGCCAGATTAATGCCCCTGATATCGATTACCTAAGTTATTCTTTAAAAATTCCTTAACGTAATCACGTATACATGTATTCGTTTTAAAGGTAATTTGTTCGATATATAACCTGGCTTCGTGTTATTACATGAACATACTAAGCTGAGATCGACACATGTACATGTTTCCACCACGTTTCTGTTTAGTTCAATACACAAACAGAGGTTGACACTATGGAAATGGCAGAAATGTTCCTAGTTTGTGGATTATATGGGTGCTATTCGAGTGATAGATCTTTAATGATCTATATATATTAATTACATGAATATAAAGCAGTGTCTTGTTCATTCTAATTTTGAACACAATTTTGTGTGGATATATCTAAACATGGTTAGAATACACACATTTAATCCCGTGTTGCAAGTTTTGCCATGATTTAGCAGATCAACGGATTGGGAAATCACGGATTAATTAGTTATGGCCGCGAACAGTACGCTGCCTCCATGTGTGAAACTCACTGGGGGTAAACGGGTGGCCCCGGGGCCCCTAATAGTGACTACTAGCGATGAGGACTCGTCGGACGGGGAGGTGTTTCCCCCGAGTCCAAGGGCTCCACTACCTACTAGAATCAGTCCTAGTGCCAATGTAACGAGTATTACGGAAACGCACCCTTCTTTAAAAATAGACTTAACACGGACGTTTCCGGATAGACCGGAAAGGGAACGGGCAGATACCTATAGACATGAACGTTCGGAAACTAAAATACATACTTTTACAGCACGGACATCGTCGCCGTCGCCCGAACCCGGATTGAACTCTCACCGGCAGGCCTGTGAGGGGTATGAACATGATCACGACTATGAAAATGTGGCGTCCCCTAGTGGGAGCAGTACAGCTAGCGGGCCGGTGTATGTAAGACCACCGGGATTCCAACATCATGCGCAAGAGATTAGACGTAAAAAGAAAAAATCCACTGGCCTCTTAGACCGCAGAGAGGGCCTAAAGTGCCGAGCACCAACTCCCCCAAAAGTCAGACCCAGAAGAGGTACGTACTAATCATTGGCATTTAGTGCCGTTTAAAGAACGGATAGAACTAAATGGGCCGAGTTGCTACAGTAGCTGACTTCTTGCCTCTTGTCGTTATTTGTTCGAACCCCACTGGTGTGTCGCATTCATAAGTACGACGAAGCGATCCAGCTGTGTTGCGGAAGGTTGGTGGTTCTACCTCCCGGGTGTAGGCCTACTTCCGTACTTCATATACTGCTCAAAGGGTCGCACAGGGACTTCCTCCACCAATAACGGCTGGATAGCGGTCACGTGACATACGCCCAGGGACTTCCTCCACCAATAACGGATGGATAGCGGTCACGTGACATACGCTGTCCATCATCCCATTTGAAACCCCATAAACAAACAAACAAAACAAACTCCTTCCACCTGTGATAGTAGGCTGTGTGAAAACTGAAAATCTAATTTAATTCAATAACTGTATTGCATTAAATATGTTTGCCATAAAGTATGCATGTATATATGTCCTCATGGGCTTTTGCGCCTATTGGAATTCAGAAATAAAATATCAAAATATCAGCATATCAAAATATCAACGCGGTGAGGCACGAGGTATGTCATTTGAAGTCTACGATCGAGATAAATAAAATTTAAACTAATGACTATGTGTACAAATCCCTGACATTTTATGTGAAAGTGTGTTGAAGAGACATTTAATAACGTAAATTGAGATTAGGTACATACAAATGTTACATTAATAAATGTTACCCGTCCTTATGATAACATATTTATAGCAAACACTACATAAACAAAGTACAATGGAATACATGAATACATTTTCAGAAGAGCATAAATGGTTGTGGTGTCTAAAATTGTTGATTTCTTGCTAAATTTGCGTAATATATAAATTTTGATAGGTTTTGAACACTTTTCCTATTAATCTCTGTAATTAAAATATTCTCGTTTGTTGTAATATTCAAACAACCAATATTTTATTTCCAAATCAGGAATGTAGAATCATTGCCAACGATGATGTGGCAATAGTTTGGGTATTTAACTGTCGGGTATATCCGGACAGAGTCGTTGAATATAACCTGCCAAAACGACTCGAAGCCAAAGAAAACTACGTTACAGAAATTGTTCTCGGTGACATAAATTATTACGTAATATCTATTAATAGTTGATGTATAAATAGAAGTTAGTCATTGAAATAAAGGCGGACATCGATCCGTAAATGATTTATTTCCCCACTAAATAGATAACAATCATGTCATACTAACTATATTGCCTGCATGGCATTAGTGACACATCTATGCGTGTATAGGCTACTATTCTCAATCGCAAGACGAGTATGCAGTTTGGTATGAGCTCATTAATCGCAAGACGTGTATGCAGTTTGGTATGAGCTTATTAAAAGCCTACTTCCTTGATGTCATGTTCCTGTTGCAAAAAACGAAATTGCATTGTATGTGAGTTCCCCGTGTATGCGAGTGTTCCCCGTGTAGGCGAGTGTCCCGTGTATGTGAGTGTTCCCGTGTATGTGCGAGTGCCACGTGTATGTGAGTGTCCCGTGTATGTGAGTGTTCCCCGTGTATGCGAGTGCCCCGTGTATGTGAGTGTTCCCCGTGTATGCGAGTGTCCCGTGTATGCGAGTGTCCCGTGTATGTGAGTGTTCCCCGTGTATGCGAGTGTTCCCCGTGTATGCGAGTGCCCCGTGTATGTGAGTGTTCCCCGTGTATGCGAGTGCCCCATGTATGTGAGTGTTCCCCGTGTATGTGAGTGCCCCATGTATGTGAGTATTCCCCGTGTATGCGAGTTCCACGTGTATGTGAGTGTTCCCTGTGTATGCTAGTTCCACGTGTATGTGAGTGTTCCCCGTGTATGCGAGTGTCCCGTGTATGTGAGTGTTCCCCGTGTATGCGAGTGTCCCGTGTATGTGAGTGTTCCCCGTGTATGCGAGTGCCTCGTGTATGTGAGTGTTCCCCGTGTATGCGAGTTCCACGTGTATGTGAGTGTTCCCCGTGTATGCAATGTGAATGAGGTGCCTTGCTCAATGACACTACATACGTGGCCTGACCGAGTATCCGGGACCGCTCGATTCCAAATCCGACACTCTACCACTGGACCACGGACCGCCACTCTACCACTGGACCACGGACGCCACCATCTGGATAAGTGGTTGCGGGTTAATAACCAAATTACTTGTATATCCAATAATTAACCCGTCGAAATAGACCATATATATGCTGTATTTGGTTTTGTATTATTGGAAAATAAAATGAATATAACTATTCAGTCATTTTACCTACGAGTTTTACGCACAGACGCACAGACGCACAGACGCTTGGGGTCTGGACAAATGGTTGCGGGTTCAAAAAATGTTTGTCAAACCAAATGTTACCACTGGACTACAGATCCGTCTGTTAATAGCAATCAGTAGTTACATTTATTATTTATTAATGAGGGGAATTCGATATACACACATGTTAGCCGATGGTAAGAGATATAGTCTATCGCCACGGTACATTTCTGTTGGTGAAATCAATACGTCAATATAGCAAATCATTACCGGTGATTATCACGGACACTGTACCAAAGTTCACTACCAAACATTACAAGCGTACGTTTATTTTATTTATTGTTTGCAACCGGGTTGCGAAATACGTATTTGGCAATTAATATTAATTAATGAGTTTCGTTTGATCAAGTTCTGGAAAGTGTAAAAACAATAACTATAGATATAGAGTCAGGAATAATTTCATTTTGGTCAAATCTTGTCATTCCAAAGCAGCAAAAACTTCCATGGCAACGTTAACCTATTTCATTAAGTTTCTATACCAATGCCCAACTCATACCAAAAACGAGACTACAGTGGTTAACATGTATTAAAAACATTCTCACTAAATGTGGTTTAGCGAGACTACTGTGGTTAACATGTATTAAAAACATTCTCACTAAATGTGGTTTAGCGAGACTACTGTGGTTAACATGTATTAAAAATATTCTCACTAAATGTGGTTTAGCGAGACTACTGTGGTTAACATGTATTAAAAATATTCCCACTAAATGTGGTTTAGCGAGACTACTGTGGTTAACATGTATTAAAAACATTCTCACTAAATGTGGTTTAGCGAGACTACTGTGGTTAACATGTATTAAAAACATTCTCACTAAATGTGGTTTAGCGAGACTACTGTGGTTAACATGTATTAAAAATATTCTCACTAAATGTGGTTTAGCGAGACTACTGTGGTTAACATGTATTAAAAATATTCCCACTAAATGTGGTTTAGCGAGACTACTGTGGTTAACATGTATTAAAAATATTCTCACTAAATGTGGTTTAGCGAGACTACTGTGGTTAACATGTATTAAAAATATTCTCACTAAATGTGGTTTAGCGAGACTACTGTGGTTAACATGTATTAAAAATATTCTCACTAAATGTGGTTTAGCGAGACTACTGTGGTTAACATGTATTAAAAACATTCTCACTAAATGTGGTATAAATTATATATGGGGAACTCAAGTATTTCCAAACCATATATGGTTACACGTGTTTCTTAAGCAAAAGTTAAGTGATTTATGCATCAATGAATGGTACTCACAAATAGATAACTCAAGTAAATGTAAGAATTACAGACTGCTTAAACATACCTTTGAATTTGAGAAATATCTTATTTCGACACCTATGTCACTTTTAAAATATATGTACAGTCAAACCTGTGCTAAAGGCCACTTCCGAATAAAGGCCGCATATGAAAAACCTGTCTCTAAAGACCACCATTTTTCTCTAATTCAATACCATAAATTACCAGTGGAAACTGGCTGATGGAACAATATAGAACTTGCAAGGAGAAAGTGCAATTTATGTAATATGTATATTGGCGACGAGTATCACTATTTATTAGAATGTAATCACTTTACAAATAGTAGACACGTTTTTAGACGTTCATAATGGACCAAACATAAACCAAACATATTTTATTTTGACGCCATTTTTGACGGCTGGTTAACGGCTACAGGTGTACGCGAACTTCAAGCCATACGCACGTGAAGCGAACGCGCTTCCACTCGGAGCATAAGGGAACACTCCTGACGTTTCCCATTAAACTGGTAATTTACGGATACAAGACTTCTCAGAGGTAAGCCCGTGGTCGATTAGAATTAAACTATATACCTGTACCCATGGTAATATAGCCCTCAGGTTAACATTACTGCTAGCCTGGGTTCCAGTCTGTCGATTTTCACTAATTTACTTCAGGCAAAATGACAGTTGATCTGGCCCGTAGCCACACTGAGGCGAATGAGGCACTCGCCTCGGTTAGAATTTGGCAAGTAACGAAACCAAGTATAGGAAAAAAACAGGCAAACAATAGAAACGCTTCTTTGTTCAATCTTATTTATAAATCTGAATATAATTTCACATTCCTCCGAACCACACTGGAAGCTTAGCCTCGGTTATTTTCAGTTTCTGGCTAAGGAACTGTTGATATTATCAGAAACTGAATACAGCCCAATTAATGGTTTCGGTGTTAAAACATATTTATATGACTGACCAGCCAAAATATATCAACGCCTGTTAAACAGTTGCCAGGTTACATTATTGCTATAATGTACAAGAAAGTACGGCATGCCACCACCACGCTATATACGTCTATTCAACTTGTTTACCTGCCAGGTGAAAGGGTGGAGACAGGCAGCCTAGTGTTTCATATCGATTTATAAAGTATTCGCAGATAGTAATGACATATAATGACGCTTCCCTAAACAGTCTCCCCATAATTTAACATCACACAAAATAGAATCATGTCCTGGGGTTTGTAATTAATAAAAAAAACGAGAGCTCCTTTTATTTAGAAGATAAACAGGTAGAGCGTCATTTGTGCATTGATACATAGAGATGCACGGAAACATATGCGTTTGATATGTTTATTTTCAATATTCCATCAAGTCAATACGGCCAATGAGGTTTATACACATTTATTTTAGCTCGATTGCGAAACAAGTTCTTACAAGTTCAACTTATATTAATCACCCTTGAGACCTCATTCCTGATGGAATCCATCGCCACGAGGGAGAGAGAAGAGGCAACGTGGAATTTAAATGGGCTCCAGCGTGGCTCGAACTCCGGGCCTTTCGCACCTGAAGAGAACGCTATACCACTGCGCTATCACGACTTCCACAGCTTACATAGAACATGATAATGGCAAGACGAGTGCAATACATACATACATGCATACATATACACAATGTATACACTATATAAGACGGAGAAGGTTCCTATAAGTATTGCATACACATTCTAAGGCACAACTTACTTATGGTATACCTACGCGTATGTCTCCAAACGACCGCCCTGTGGTCGAGTGGTTACGGTCGCTGACTTGTATACCACTGTAACCTATCATCACTGATGGTCCGCCTTCGTGGTCGAGTGGTTACGGTCGCTGACTTGTATACCACTGTAACCTATCATCACTGATGGTCCGCCACTGTGGTCGAGTGGTTACGGTCGCTGACTTGTATACCACTGTAACCTATCATCACTGATGGTCCGCCCAGTGGTCGAGTGGTTACGGTCGCTGACTTGTATACCACTGTAACCTATCATCACTGATGGTCCGCCTTCGTGGTCGAGTGGTTACGGTCGCTGACTTGTATACCACTGTAACCTATCATCACTGATGGTCCGCCACCGTGGTCGAGTGGTTACGGTCGCTGACTTGTATACCACTGTAACCTATCATCACTGATGGTCCGCCTTCGTGGTCGAGTGGTTACGGTCGCTGACTTGTATACCACTGTAACCTATCATCACTGATGGTCCGCCACTGTGGTCGAGTGGTTACGGTCGCTGACTTGTATACCACTGTAACCTATCATCACTGATGGTCCGCCTTCGTGATCGAGTGGTTACGGTCGCTGACTTGTATACCACTGTAACCTATCATCACTGATGGTCACAGGTTCTCCGTGGTCGAGTGGTTACGGTCGCTGACTTGTATACCACTGTAACCTATCATCACTGATGGTCACGGGTTCTCCGTGGTCGAGTGGTTACGGTCGCTGACTTGTATACCACTGTAACCTATCATCACTGATGGTCACAGGTTCTCCGTGGTCGAGTGGTTACGGTCGCTGACTTGTATACCACTGTAACCTATCATCACTGATGGTCCGGCTTCCGTGGTCGAGTGGTTACGGTCGCTGACTTGTATACCACTGTAACCTATCATAACCTAGCCCTGCTCAGACAGTGTCTCATTTATATGAAAAAGTTGGCAGTTTCTTACGGAGGTTGGTGTACCAAGTATATGTACTGGTTAACCGCTGGAGCCTACCCAGGAAAGGTGTTAATTAAACTGCCCGTCGCTCAAATGGGTAACCTGTAACGACGTTAAATTAGCTTAAATAAATTTAAAAAATGTCTCTAAACAAAGCAATACATACTATTTAATAGCTTCCCGATATCGTTAACTGTCGCGTTATATAAGCCATAGTACACAACAACTGTGCTTGCTTCCAAGAAGTGTATTACAGCGCGTAACTAATCCAGCGATGTAATCCAGGGATCGCAGGTTCGATCCTCCGTCTGACCCTAATAAAATTAACAGTCTTTCAGATGGGACTTAAAACCGAGGTCTCGTGTCGGTGCTTTACACCGTGCACGTAAAAGAACCAGAGGAGACCCTGGAATGGGTCTCTGTCTGTATCATTGCACTATCCTCCAAAAATCTAAAATGACTAATCTCTTCAGGAGGCGTCATTCATATGGGCAACCGGTAGCGACGATAAATAAACGTAAAACACACACACACTATCCAGTGATTGAGGCAGTCGCCATATCGAGTCTCCCGCTGTGACACCCTCCTCGGAATATGCACAATTTGGATTATTAAAGCATCACCCACTTAGCCTGAGTTATTTGCCATGTCATAAATACCTATCGAAACGAAAATATTTGCATATATTTGCATATATTTGCATATATTTGCATATTAGTCTAAACATTATTTATTTCAGTATTTTTACATGTAATCAAGAAATGAACATTTTACATATACTTCAACAGCAGTAGACTTATATAGTTCTTCTCCCTATCAATTGATTGATACACAATAGGCAGGAGAATAATATATATAACAATGAAAATATGTGAAATCTATTCTAGATATTTGCTAAAGAATTTCAGAACTTATTGTATTAGTGAGTCAATAGTTTTGGATGATAAAAAGTAAATGGTTAATATTTAAATGAATATTTGAAGAAAGTTATAAACAGGTTACTCCGGTTCAATGTTTTACTAATCCATAGTAACGTTTACTTGGCACATTTTCCACGATATATGTTTGCCTTGAACTTTAATCATTTCGATTTTGCAATTGTATTCTCAATTTGTTACAGCGTGATAGTGTTTGTACATTGACTTTGTGTCGAAGAAGTTTTTTTTAAAACTTTATTTATTTTACAACGATTGCGAAGCAAGTTTTAACAACCTATATTAATCACTCTCGTTGGTGCGGATGCATGAGTATATGTGGTCATTCATGTGGGAGGAAACCGGAGTACCCGGAGAAAACCCACCTGTCCGATCTGGCGACCATCGTACCATCTCACATACTTCCCGGTCCGAAGTTATATTTCTGGAGTACAGTCAAACCTGTGTTAGTGGTCACCTCTATTAAGCAGCCGACCTGTATTAAGCAGCCAGTTTCCATATTCCCAATATGTTGTTCTATTATACATTTGACCTCTATTAAGCAACCACCTGTGCTAAGCAGCCACTTTCTGTGATTCCCTTGACCGGCTGCTTAAGACAGGTTTGACTGTACACTATTGACACATAAATTGGTACAGGTAATTTTTGAAAGAATGTTAACTTCTGACCTTGTATGACATGACAATATTTGCTTAATTCGTAATAAGAGAACGTTTTGAACAGTGAGACAAAGTATATGTTATTATTGCCTCAATCTAAAATATGGCCTTTAAGATTGGTGAACATAATTCTTTAATTGCTACAGGTTTTATAGTAAAGTGTTTGTTTATTATAGTGTCACCCCTATTTAAAGAGCCAGTCATTTCTGACTTATCACACTTCTTGTTATGAACATCAGTACTTCCCGAATCCTATGCTTGTATGTCTGGCGCCAGGCTGGTAGGTAATCGGTAACCATTATTTAACTAGCTGGCGGCTCACCAACCAACAATATCAGAACAAACCCCTGACGAGGTTCGAACCTTCGACCTCCCGCTCCGTAGGTGGACGCCTTATATGCGTGTATATGTACTGGTGACGATGTGTTCTATGATACGACGGAGGAATCACAACGTTCAATAGATTTGTTACCGTTGGAACTCGTCAGAACGTAATGCAACAGATTTTAGTAACAATTATTTTTTTGAATTCTAAAGTTACAAACAGTCAGATATACCAATAAGTAGTGACTCCATGACTGTAGTAAGTCTTCTGTGTGTGAGTAAGCGAGTGATTCAAGTGAGGAGTAAGCGAGTAATTCAAGTGAGGAGTAAGCGAGTAATTCAAGTGAGGAGTAAGCGAGTAATTCATGTGAGGAGTAAGCGAGTAATTCAAGTGAGGAGTAAGCGAGTAATTCAAGTGAGGAGTAAGCGAGTAATTCATGTGAGGAGTAAGCGAGTAATTCAAGTGAGGAGTAAGCGAGTAATTCAAGTGAGGAGTAAGCGAGTAATTCATGTGAGGAGTAAGCGAGTAATTCAAGTGAGGAGTAAGCGAGTAATTCATGTGAGGAGTAAGCGAGTAATTCAAGTGAGGAGTAAGCGAGTAATTCATGTGAGGAGTAAGCGAGTAATTCAAGTGAAGAGTAAGCGAGTAATTCAAGTGAGGAGTAAGCGAGTAATTCATGTGAGGAGTAAGCGAGTAATTCAAGTGAGGAGTAAACGAGTAATTCCAGTTACGTTCTTCATATCATCTCAATATGGTGCACGTCTATTGGAATTTAACTTGGCTCAAGAGACGTGAACATGGAATCCAGGCAAGGAGAACATATAGAACATTGAATAACATCTATATGACCTTGAAGTCTGAATTCGCTCCTCACATCGTTTAGATATTGCAAACCTTTATGACACAAAACGTAAATAACTACTCTTTAGTTGTATCCGTATGGTATTCCTGTAAACTTAAACGAGTTATACCTTCTTCCAGAACCAGTCCCGATGCGGCTACGAGCGCTACCGCAGTCCTTCTGGAAGCAGCCGAACAACCCTGCGTCACTGTCGCCTGGCAACATGTTCTCATCGCTACCACCACTTAGTTACACCAAAGATGACGACGTGGCAGGTACGGTCCAGTGTAACATAGTCACCTGTGTGCTCACAATGTAAATGTAATGTTGATTTCCTTAATTAATACATTAACCCATTCAACACCAAGTAACTCACATGGACTGGTCCATGATATCCATAAACCAATAAATGAATCAGAAAATCACATTTGGACTAGTTCATTTATCAAAATGGGTAATTGTGTCTAAAAATAGTCATATCACTGGCAAAACACTTTTCATAAGCCTATTTAGAGGTATGTGGTGTTGAAAGGGTTAATTAATACATTAACTGTATATCTGGATTTGACCTTTAGGACTAAATTCTCGTTGATGGAGTTAGCTCCTGATATACATGTGTTGTACTTTGAATATATTTGGGAGGTGGGCTTCCAAGTTTACAAACTGCGTATACAAATAGCTCAAGACTATCAAATTAACATTAGGACATGCTGATTATATGCATATGTCGTGTGATTCTGCACGTCAGCCGATGGGGTGATTGGTCGCAGGATGAATTGACATTTACTTATGTATGTTGCATGATTTTAACTTGTGTCAGGCGATTTCTCCTCAGGGACATACTGGTGTATTTGAAAGTTATTTGTCATCTACTCCTAAGGCAGTTCTACCGTATATAATTAGATTTAGGACTAGAAATCACCGTCTTCCAATTGAAACAGGAAATTGGGCCAGAATCCCTATTAACCTTAGAACTTGCAATTTTTGTAATGACAAGATTGGAGACGAATTACATTATTTATTAGAATGTCCGAATTGAATTGATAACAGGAAAAAGTATATAAAGCCATATTATTACCGTCGTCCAAACACATTTAAGATGGAACAGCTCATAAATACTACGAACAGATCAGAATTTCTGAAACTGTGCAAATTCATGAAAACAATTTTGCTTGGGATATGATATTGGGATAATTCCTTTGTACTTATATTTGCATTACATGTAATATGCTACTGTAAATCAGTGTGTTTTATATAGTGTTTGTAATGTCGTTCAAAGAGCCTCTTGTAACATATTTACATGTATAACCTCATGTGTTCATGCTAACATGAATTGAGAGAAATAAAGGATTTTGACTTGACTTGACTTGACTTGTAACTAGAATATTGAATGACAGATTGTAATATAAAACAGCGACGCATTATGTATGGAGCCAGATACCTTGCTGGTTATTATCTAACGAGACACTATGTTTCGTTGACTGACTAATTCATGTATGCAGGCACGATGCATTTTGAAATTAATAACTAATTAAAAGTTATATTCTGTGAGAATCTACATCTCTCTATATGATCACGGAGGGCTTCGAAATACGGAATCATGCTACATTACACACACCCCACCCCCTCTTATTTCACGCTATATGCTGCACAATATCGACAACTTACTGTCTTACAATAAATAGAAGATACACACTATATACGCAATAACATTTCGTCACATTTCAGCGTGTCCTTTCATATGAATGGTTAATGCCGTGGAATGAATTCAAATATATTGCCCCTCACCGTTGTGGGTTCATATCCCACTGGGCGTGTCGAATCCAGTCACGTGAGGATACTCTCCAGCTGGCTTGCGGAAGGTCAGTGATCCGGGTGTCCGTCCGTGCCTGAAAGACTGCTAGGATGGACCGGGAGTCGTACCCAACCAATAATAGCTGGAGAGTCGCCATATGATCAACACTGTTGGTGCGACTTTAAACTCAACAACACAAGTATGGTATTTACTGGGTGCTCGGCCTCCACACACTTTAACAACGTCCAATGTAGTTCATACCCCGATGGAAACTATTAACCCGCGATTCATACTTGGAAAGCATAATAGAGTTGTACACTTGTCAACAGAGCTAAGTACACACTTTTAGACATTGAATAATTTGAAGAAATAACAACCTATATTCAATTGAAAGTGTTTAATATATTAGTCTCAAGTCAGTTTTACTTCAACTATTGGAACACTGACCTATGTGCTCAAACCCGCTGAGCCGTAACGAAAATGCCGAAACATCCGATTTGCTCGTGCACCGCTCCCAGGTGTGGCAATCTCTTCAATTTAGGTCATGTATATTTAAGAAACCGGTTTCGAAAAAATGACAAAACAATTTAGCAAAATGGCGCGGATGACGCTACAAGAACGCGGTCGTGCCATTGGTATGCTAGACGCCGTCATGTCCATACGACAGGTGCGATTTTATTGAATAATGTTGAGTGTTCTATTATAAGATACATTTTGTAATTAGAAATTGATTAACTAGTTATTTGCGTTCAATTTGTAAAATAAAAAAGCTATTTCCATTTGTATAAGTTTCCTTTCATTATTTTGCGAAATAAATAGCAAGTTAATGTGTGTGTACTTAGCTCTGTTGACAAGTGTATATATCAACTAACTTTTATAACGAGGACATTTGTCCGACTATGTCTAATGTTCATTGAGTCTCTGATAACCAAAGCAAGTATGCAAACATATACATGTATGCGTATGCATATATATACACAGTCTAACTTGCTCCAAAGACCACGTCTATTAATAGACTATTTGTATCAAGAGGCCACACTCTCAGTTCCCGTTTGTGTTGTTAAGGAACACATCAGCATATATTAAGAAACTATTCCTGCTTAGAGACGGCGTTTAGCCCTTCCCGTTGGTGATCTCTCAATACAAGTTTAACTGTACATGTAATTAATTAGTTGCCAATGAGATACAAATCCGAATAGTTTTTCTAAGCGTGGAATGAAATATAATTAACCTTTTTAAGAAGATTTATTTTGCAGATTAAAGTCTTAATGAATAACGTTTTGCTTGCTCCTTGTTTAAGTATTGGATAGTATTCACTATTCACGCATTACTTGTACAGTTCGTGCATAGGCAAAGAAGGAACAAGGCCTATATGTTCTGTGCAATTATCTATTGAAGTACAGGTAGGCATATGAACCAGGAATATAAATTACGTGTCATTTTTTGGAGGACGGGTCGTTTAAAACACATGTATATCATAATCTGTACGTCTTCGTATATCATCAAAAACATTTAGAGCCGAGATTGTGTGATATTGGGGGAACCCATAAACTGACATCATAATTGGTCTTACTGAAAGTTGGTTTGGTGCATTGAAACATGACATTTTGTCAATTAAAAATGGTTGTTGTATGTGGAAAACCACTTTGTAACCTGCGGGAGTCTAAGATCTTTCGACAGTCCAAATGCATGTGGGTGGGGATTAGTGAGTGGGGGAGAGGGCTATCCGATGTACGTGTATCTGTACGACTCTTCCTTTAGATAGTAGGGCTATATTCTAAATACATACATGTATACGTTAAAGTTATTTAGAAACATACGCATAAATTATAATGCTTAACTGGTTGTGCCTACGAGACTATATATATACATAACGATACACACTGTCGATCGATGTCTGCTCTATTGATATGGCAAGGAATGTTAATATTTGATAAAACCGTTATGTTTGCTTTTAACGTGGAAAATACATTGATATGATAAATCAGCAAGTGTAATTGTTTACATGAAAAGTTAGGCTACAATGTCTATAACATAATTCAAATAGTCCGTGATCGTTTTATCAGAATGCCTAATGTATTCGAGGTTTTGTTTAGGATAAAACCTGTTGAGTTAGTTGCATGGTATCCCCCTCATATGTCTGCCTGTACACACCTGCTTTAAATTGCATCTGCTCTAAAACTACCTGATATAATTTGATCAAACCTGGTTTAAAGCATCGTGGCAGGCCAGTGGCCGTTACGAAATGATGCACATCTCGCAGCAGCAGGCTAGGGCACATGGATATTCAGCTTGTCGCATTCTCTTCCGGTGTGCGCACGCATCTTCTTTTCGACTTGACCTTGCTGAGGTTTACGAGTACTCACTGGCCTTTATCCAGCCGTCAAGAAGATGAACACGTGCATATCGGGAAGCCACATGCGACGCGCTGACATGATCGGTAACTTTGCTGCTGCGAGATGACCAACAGTGATGGGGACCGGGTGGGTTTAAACAGGACCGTTTAGAAATACTTACCACCCTGCGAAGAGAGAAGATGCCCCCTTCTGATGTCTACCAAGCAACTTCGCGCGACATAGGCTACCTAGAAGATTCGCTCGCCCACATGCCTCGGTGGTGACTTAGTATGCATAGAAATAAAACTATTGGATTTGGTTGGACACCTTTTTGAACCCAATCATCAGCATTTTGTCAAACTGGATCTGAAGGTCCTATTGGCAATCTGTCAACAATCTCATTTGACTGTTTAACCCATTCAACCCCAAGTAACTGACAAGGAATCGTGCATGATATTTTTAGACGAATAAATTAATAAGAAAATTACCTTTGGACCAGTTCATTTATCAATATGGGTAATTGTATCTAAAAATACTTAAAATAGTAATACTGGCAATAAGTGTAGATCCTGAGCCGGCTCATCTGGATCTACACTTTTTGTAAGTCTATTTAGAGGCATGTAGTGTTGAAAGGGTTAATATATCTGTCCTAAACTGTAGATCGTGTTTATAATTACTCATACAGTTATATCAGTGAGGTCCAATCACCCAGAGAGAGGATCAGAACCGTAGATCGTGCTTACGTTTACATATATACTGTATTACAGAGGTTCGTCCAATCACCCCGCCAGAGGACCAATCACCGTATATCATGTTTACATTTACATATACACTGTATTACAGAGGTTCGTCCAATCACCCAGAGAGAGGATCAGAACCGTAGATCGTGCTTACGTTTACATGTACACTGTATTACAGAGGTTCGTCCAATCACCCCGCCAGAGGATCGAGAGAAGAACAAGAAACAGATGAAAGCTCCCGAGCGCAAGGTGATAGTGACCGGCGACACAGACTTGCTGCTCAAACATCTGTTTGCCAACGTAATGGAGGAGAAGAAATTGACATCTAGCAGCAATGCTGCACACCTGAAACGTGGGAGGTAGGTTCAGTTAGACTAGAACAGGATATGCAGCTGTAGACTAGAACAGGGTATACTACGCAGCCTAGAACAGGGTATGCAGCTGTAGACTAGAACAGGGTATACAGCTGTATACTAGAACATAGTATGCATCGCAGACTAGAACAGGGTATGCAGCTGTAGACTAGAACAGGGTATGCCCGTTGTAGACTAGAACAGGGTATGCAGCTGTAGACTAGAACAGGGTATGCAGCTGTATACGAGAACATAGTATGCATCGCAGACTAGAACAGGGTATGCAGCTGTAGACTAGAACAGGGTATGCCCGTTGTAGACTAGAACAGGGTATGCAGCTGTAGACTAGAACAGAGTATGCATCGCATACTAGAACAGGGTATGTTACGCAGACTAGAACAGGGTATGCTGCGCAGACTAGAACAGGGTATGCTATGCAGACTAGAACAGGGTATGTTACGCAGACTAGAGCAGGGTATGCTATGCAGACTAGAACAGGGTATGCTATGCAGACTAGAACAGGGTATGCTATGCAGATTAGAACAGGGTATGTTATGCAGACTAGAACAGGGTATGCTATGCAGACTAGAACATGGTATGTTATGCAGACTAGAACAGGGTATGCTATGCAGACTAGAACAGGGTATGTTACGTAGACTAGAACAGGGTATGTTACGCAGACTAGAACAGGGTATGCTGTGCAGACGAGAACAAGGTATGCAGTTGCAGACTAGAACAGGGTATGCAGTTGCAGACTAGAACAGGGTATGCAGTTGCAGACTAGAACAGGGTATGCTATGCAGACTAGAACAGGGTATGCTATGCAGACTAGAACAGGGTATGCTATGCCGACTAGAACAGGGTATGTTATGCAGACTAGAACAGGGTATGCTATGCAGACTAGAACAGGGTATGCTATGCAGACTAGAACAGGGTATGCTGCGCAGACTAGAACAGGGTATGCTGTGCAGACTAGAACAGAGTATGCTGCGCAGACTAGAACAGGGTATGCAGTTGTAGACTAGAACAGGGTATGCTGCGCAGACTAGAACATGGTATGTTACGCAGACTAGAACAAGGTATGTTACGCAGACTAGAACAGGGTATGCAGCTGCAGACTAGAACAGGGTATGTTACGCAGATTAGAACAGGGTATGCAGTTGCAGACTAGTACAGAGTATGCTGCGCAGACTAGAATAGGGTATGCACATATGCAGCCGATTGCAGATTAGAACAGGGTATGCAGTTGCAGACTAGTACAGAGTATGCTGCGCAGACTAGAATAGGGTATGCACATATGCAGCCGATTGCATAGACACGCCCCATGCAGCTCTGACATATACATGTACGCGGTCAACCCATACCCTAGTCAACTCGACCCTCGGCCTTGTCTTTCACCATAGTACCCCTGCTGTTGTACACGGGCGATTTTTATCGATTTTAATGAATGACCCGCACTTCACTGTGTTCAAACATCAACAAACTTTACAATAAAAGCCTTGTTTTAAAAATGATAAAAAATGTATAATTTATATTACCGTATATATTAATTTATAGTACAATGTAACACATTGGCAGGTTTTAGGAGTTGGACTGCAGGCTTGTAGTTAGTAATTTAAATATTAATATATTGTTAATTAATATTTGTTTGTTTGTTTGTTTGTTTGTTTGTTTTGGGGGTTTAAAGTCGCACCAACAGCTTAGGTCATACGGCGACTCTCCAGCCATTACTGATGGAGTGAGATCCCAGGTGCCCCTCCGAGCAGTATTTAATACACGCACAGGCACCCGGGTAGAACCACTGACAGCTGGATGGCTTCCTCACTTGAAAGAATTTGACACCCCCAGTGGGATTCGTATATGCAGAGGTGAGGGGCTAGTGATTTGAGGTCAACGACCGTAACCACTCGAACACGGATGCCCCTAATATGTGGATGTATATTATTGTAATTAGGCATTTTACAGAATTACTGTATAGTGATAGCTTCCACGCATCGTATTTGTACTTTCTTTGATATTACAGACCACCTAAGAAAATGATGACATTACCCAGTAAAGTGCATGCCAAGGGGCTGTTGTCAGGTGATGACCCGTATTTAATAGACTGTTCAGTGACACAGAAACTGTTTCCCCAGTTGTCGCTGGAAACCAGCACGCGGCAGGGCCATGGAGGTTGCTCTTCCCTCCAACTAATAACATTACGCGAGGGTGACAAATCAGTGACTCTACCCTCATTAAGTATTGAACAGAACTATTCACAGATGCTGACCGAGTTAGTCATGAACATTTGAAATGCTCTGGTTTCATATTGATTGGATTTTCGTCTTAAAAACGTATTTTCTTCAACAATGAAAATGGCATCAACTTCATGCGACTGACCCAAAATAAGGTCCAGACTTTGACCCACGGTAGCCTCCAGACTTGGCCTATGGTAGTGTCCAAACTTGGCCCAGGTTAGGGTCCAAACTTTGGCCCACGGTAGGGTCCAGATTTGGCGCAGGGTATGGTCCAAACGTTGGCCCGCAGTAGGGTCCAGACTCAGACAGGGTATGTGCATTGTAAGCCGCTTGGTTTCATCTGTCTAGTTGCATTCGACAAACCACAGTGATAATCTACCCGGGTATGTGTAAGTATACTGGATATAGGATAAACCAGATGTACAACAGTAGCACGGGGTGAACTTTTCTACCATCAATATTCGTTGGAAGATTCACCCCGGGCCATAGAATCACAGGAACTTGAAATTTTATCCATAAGCCACCAAAGGTCTCGTACCTCTATCCTAGGACACCCCCTCTATCTTTCTTTTAATAGAGGAGGGTGTCCTAGGATAGAGGTACGAGATCTTTGGTGGCTTATGGATAACATTTCAAGTTCCTGTGATAGAATACACCTTCACAATGAGGATAAGTTTGTGGACTCGGCCATGAGATTTGTATGTTAGACGTGTCACATGACCCCACCGATGTATTTGATTGGTTGGAATGTGGCCATGTATCTTGTATCTTGTATGTAGATTCCTCCAATCTCTGGAGAACCGTTCACCGACAGCAAACGTAGTAGTGGTTCCTAGAAGAATCGTCGCGCACACGTATAATGTTCTAATTCGCCTGATATAGGCTTGAAAAAAATGTGGGTGAATGGGGTTATAGATTTAGACCCTACATGTCTAAATTCCTTACCTAACTGCAGAAAGTGACGTAAAAAGTGACGTAAAACATACTCTCGTACATAAAACACTTTATGCGTGCCATAAAATTATATATATATAGATTTTATATTTACAACCTTCTCCCTGAACCCAAAAAAGGGAGAAGGTGGACAATCTAGGGAGCCTACTTCTCCCACAGGTCGAGTCTGGTTAATGCTTCTACTATATCGCACCAGAGGCTGCAAGTAAATTTATATCTTGCACATGAATTTCGTGCCATATATATATATGGCAGCCATTAGTGGCTTCATCAGATTTCGGTATTAAGTTTCATTGTTGTTGATGAGTTGTCATCCATCTTGTAAACTAGCTATAATGCGTGCATGAATGGTGTGTGTTTTACGTTTATTTATCGTCGCTACCGGTTGCCCATATGAGCGATGCCTCCTGAAGAGATTAGTCATTTTAGATTTTGGAGGATAGTGCAATGATACAGACAGAGACCCATTCAAGAGTCTCCTCTGGTTCTTTTACGTGCACGGTGTAAAGACCGACACAATACCTCGGTTTAACGCTCCATCTGAAAGACTGTTAATTTTATTAGGGTCAGACGGGGGATCGAACCTACGATCCCTGGATAACATCCAGCGTGCATGAATGGAGTGAATCTGTTTATATTAAATAGAGCAATACTGTGTATTATTTTATAACGACCTGTGATAAATACATATATTTAATTGTTAATTATAATGAAGAGAGTGACAGAATAAGCTTATTGGATGCACAATGGTGTAGACAATAGACACTTGGTGAATGGTCCATTAGCATCTTTGCCATTTAGCTTTTTGGAATGCTTAAATTTTGTAACAATTTCGACATTCAGTCAAGTGTTTTAGCTCCACTAGCTGCATAGCAAACAGTATAGAACCTGATCAGATCAGACAGCACGTTCCGTGCCATCTGATCTGGCTCTATTGTTTTTGCAAAAGTGATTTGATCTGCCGCTAATGTGCAAAAGGTTAATAGAATTGACTACTAACACAGGTTTGACTGTAAGTATACTTTCTATATATGTTACCCACTGTTCTGGGTATAGCCACTCATTGTCTCCAGACATAGCCTGGTAGGGTGTCGCACCCCCAGACATAGCCTGGTAGGGTGTCGCACCCCATACATAGCCTGGTAGGGTGTCGCACCCCAGACATAGCCTGGTAGGGTGTCGCACCCCATACATAGCCTGGTAGGGTGTCGCACCCCAGACTTAGCCTGGTAGGGTGTCGCACCCCAGACATAGCCTGACAGGGTGTCGCACCCCAGACATAGCCTGACAGGGTGTCACACCCCATACATAGCCTGGTAGGGTGTCGCACCCCATACATAGCCTGGTAGGGTGTCGCACCCCAGACATAGCCTGGTAGGGTGTCGCACCCCAGACATAGCCTGATAGGGTGTCGCACCCCCAGACATAGCCTGATAGGGTGTCGCACCCAAGACATAGCCTGATAGGGTGTCACACCCCAGACATAGCCTGGTAGGGTGTCGCACCCCAGACTTAGCCTGGTAGGGTGTCGCACCCCAGACTTAGCCTGGTAGGGTGTCGCACCCCAGACATAGCCTGATAGGGTGTCACACCCAAGACATAGCCTGATAGGGTGTCGCACCCCAGACATAGCCTGATAGGGTATCACACCCCCAGACTTAGCCTGATAGGGTGTCGCACCCCAGACATAGCCTGATAGGGTGTCACACCCCAGACATAGCCTGATAGGGTGTCACACCCCAGACATAGCCTGATAGGGTGTCGCACCTCAGACATAGCCTGATAGGGTGTCACACCCCAGACATAGCCTGATAGGGTGTCACACCCCAGACATAGCCTGATAGGGTGTCGCACCTCAGACATAGCCTGATAGGGTGTCGCACCCCCAGACTTAGCCTGGTAGGGTGTCGCACTCCAGACATAGCCTGATAGGGTGTCGCACCTCAGACATAGTCTGATAGGGTGTCGCACCTCAGACATAACCTGATAGGGTGTCGCACCCCAGACATAGCCTGGTAGGGTGTCGCACCCCATACATAGCCTGGTAGGGTGTCGCACCCCAGACATAGCCTGGTAGGGTGTCACACCCCAGACATAGCCTGATAGGGTGTCACACCCCAGACATAGCCTGGTAGGGTGTCGCACCCCAGACATAGCCTGACAGGGTGTCGCACCCCAGACATAGCCTGGTAGGGTGTCGCACCCCATACATAGCCTGGTAGGGTGTCGCACCCCAGACATAGCCTGGTAGGGTGTCGCACCCCAGACATAGCCTGGTAGGGTGTCGCACCCCATACATAGCCTGGTAGGGTGTCGCACCCCAGACATAGCCTGGTAGGGTGTCGCACCCCAGACATAGCCTGATAGGGTGTCGCACCCCAGACATAGCCTGGTAGGGTGTCGCACCCCAGACATAGCCTGGTAGGGTGTCGCACCCCAGACATAGCCTGGTAGGGTGTCGCATCCCAGACATAGTCTGATAGAGTGTCGCATCCCAGACATAGCCTGATAGGGTGTCGCACCCCAGACATAGTCTGATAGAGTGTCGCACCCCATACATAGTCTGATAGAGTGTCGCACCCCAGACATAGCCTGATAGGGTATCGCACCCCAGACATAGTCTGATAGAGTGTCGCACCCCAGACATATCCTGATAGGGTGTCGCATCCCAGACATAGCCTGATAGGGTGTCGCACCCCAGACATAGTCTGATAGAGTGTCGCACCCCATACATAGTCTGATAGAGTGTCGCACCCCAGACATAGCCTGATAGGGTATCGCACCCCAGACATAGTCTGATAGAGTGTCGCACCCCAGACATATCCTGATAGGGTGTCGCATCCCAGACATAGCCTGATAGGGTGTCGCATCCCAGACATAGCCTGATAGGGTGTCGCATCCCAGACATAGTCTGATAGAGTGCCGCACCCCAGACATGGCCTGATAGAGTGTCGCAAAATTGATGGGAAATACAATACAGTTGTACATTATTTGCAACTGTGATCTGTTCATTATTTATAAGATTGTTACGCTGTGTATGCATGGAAAGGTTGTGTATGGCATACAGTACCTCAAATTACATTCTCAATAGTTTATTTGTTATCGTGTTTACCTGCGTGTAAGGTAGTGAATGTTATTCTGTTATTTATTTATAATTGTTAATGATATAGTACATGAGCTAATGTGGTACATGAACTATGGCTGTGCACGAGCTAATGTTGTACATGAACTATGGTTGTGCATGAGCTAATGTTGTACATGAACTATGATTGTACATGATCTATGGTTGTACATGATCTATGGTTGTACATGATCTATGGTTGTACATGATCTATGGTTGTACATGCTCTATGGTTGTACATGAACTATGGTTGTACATGAACTATGGTCGACATGAACTATGGTTGTGCATGAACTATGGTTGGTTGTGCATGAACTATGGTTGTGCATGTTTATAATTTCATGAACTATTATTGTATGTGAACCTGTCTCTCAGCGATTCTGTGATAAACATCTTTATATTGATGCCATTTTAAATATCATAATTATAAATTATTAATTTAGATGACAAACATAATAGTATTACAGTAGTAACATGATTAGAACAATTTACTACTTAGTAACATAATTTTACTCTTTAATAACATAATTTTACTATTTATTATTTCTTTAGTAATGTAAATTTACTAATTAGTAACGTAATTTTACTCCTTAGTAACGTAATTTTACTCCTTAGTAACTTAATTTTACTCATTAAGTAACATTGATTTTACTATTTAGTAACGTTAGTAACGTAATTTTACTATTTAGTAACTTAATTTTACTCATTAAATAACATTGATTTTACTATTTAGCGACGTTAGTAACGTAATTTTACTATTTTAGTAATATAATTTTACTATTTAGTAACATAATTTTCTATTTAGTAACGTAATTATACTATTTAGTAACATAATTTACTATTTAGTAACATAATTTTACTATTTAGTAACATAATTTACTATTTAGTAACGTAATTTTACTATTTAGTAACATAATTTACTATTTAGTGACGTAATTATACTATTTTAGTACTGTAATTTTACTAGTTTAGTAACATAATTTAACTATTTGGTAATGTAATTTTACTCATTTAGTAACGTAATTTTACTATATGTCACTCATTGAGGCTTGTCATCGGTATGTGCCATGTTTCTAAGGAGATACCACTAATAAACTATATAGATTACTATAAAACAGCCTAGATTACAGTTTAGTTAAACACACAGGCGCGTAGCTGGGATATTCAGTAGGCATAGGCCATGGCAAGCGAGCACTGCAGGTACGTAGCTGGGATATTCAGTAGGCGTAGGCCATGGCAAGCGAGCACCGTAGGTTCGTAGATGGTCTATATGCTTGGATGCTTTATTGTATACTAGTTCGTAATTATAAGCAAACTTTTGAAACTGCATATTTTCGTCGTTCATTGAAATATTTCCTTTACTTTAATTGCACGTTTGTCGTGTTTTTTCTTCGGAGCTAGGTGTAGGCCTGGGGGCTACAATGTATATGGGCAGCTACGCGCCTGACACATGTTTGAGGCTTTAAGATTTTTGATGATATTACTGGTAAACAAATGAATTAGAAAAATGAGTGTTTATTTTAAGCTACCACTATAAGCATGTATATAATTATATACTCAGTAAAGTTTCTAAATGGTGTTTTATAACATTTGGAGCTAACTAAGAATTAGAGGTTATTACGTGGCTAGTTTCATAATTATAGGAATAGGTATCGACCCTCGTTAACTTGATATCAGCCTTCGACCTTCAGCCTCGTTAACTTGATATCAGCCTTCGACCTTCAGCCTCGTTAACTTGATATCAGCCTTCGACCTTCAGTCTCAGGCTGATATCAAGTTAACGAGAGTCGATACCTTGGCTGATAATAAACTAGCCACGTAATAACGTCTTTATTACTTTGATATGAATTTGAACATTTAATAATTGAAATCATGCTCTCCATTATCCAATTATCAGGAATAAATCACAATTATTGCATTAGATACACGAAAAAGAAATATTACCACCAAACCACAAACATTTTTTATCTGTCAAATTTGACATGCCGATTACGCTACGGGAAGTAAACAA
Source organism: Archivesica marissinica (assembly GCA_014843695.1). Classification (NCBI taxonomy): domain Eukaryota; kingdom Metazoa; phylum Mollusca; class Bivalvia; order Venerida; family Vesicomyidae; genus Archivesica; species Archivesica marissinica. The sequence goes on along the minus strand of CM026401.1, from coordinate 6,633,578 downwards.
ACTAACACCGAGTATGCATGCGTGCGTTATCTTCTCAGGAACTAGTTATGATACAGCTTTTTCTGGTTTGATACGGGCAAGTGAGCGTATCAAACCAGTAAACGTATCAGACTGGAAAACACAGCGTATCAACCTGAGTGGTAGACAATAATTATTGTGGTAGGCAAAGAACGGCAACAAATAGGCTAATAAATATTCATATCTAAGTAATAATCAGAAATATTTGCATAATGTCATTTAAAGCATTTTATTCCAGATGATTATACATGTACAGCATTAGGATCTGTAATAAAAATGTATTAACCCATTTCATTCTGGATATATTTAAAGGCTTTTGCAAACAACATAGATCCAGATCAGCCGCAGCGTGACGCAGCGTGCTGATCAGGATCCATGTTGTTTGCTACATAGCCAAGTGTATTAGCACGATCATCTGAATAGCAAACAGCATAGAGCCTGATCAGACGGCACATTCCGTGGCGGTTGATCTGGCTCTATGTTCTTTGCAAATACTGTTTGAACGGTATCCAGAATGAAATGGGTTAAATAAGTTATGAATATTGATATTATATGATAATAATTTGCTCCAAATACTGTAAAGCACCAAGACAGCCGATTAGGAATTTTGTTAGTTTAAACAATATTTTATTTCAATGAATATACATAGTATAATTATCACAATAAGAAAATACATGTAGGATTGAGGAGAAAGCAACTTGCTTATATGGCTACCTCTTTCCTATTTTTGTTGAGTGTAGCTGTCAGTATACAAGTCAATATACAAGTCAGCGGTTGTGTTATTGTATTTATTGTATTAATTTATTGATTACTGTTACTATATTTCTGTAATAATTGATTTCATCTCTCATATAAGTTGACTCTATGTGCCGTCCATGATGTATGTATGTCCGTCCGTTAGTGCTTTAAGTTTTACATTTAGCCTATTTTTATCTGTTTTGTTAAATCTATACATCTTATTGAACTCCCCAGTAGGGATTCTAACATACAGTGGTGAGGGGCAAGTGTAAGTACTTGCAGTAGGGAATCTAACCTACAGTGGTGAGGGGCAAGTGTAAGTACTTGCAGTAGGGGTTCTAACATACAGTGGTGAGGGGCACGTGTAAGTACTTGCAGTAGGGGATTCTAACATACAGTGGTGAGGGGCAAGTGTAAGTACTTGCAGTAGGGAATCTAACCTACAGTGGTGAGGGGCACGTGTAAGTACTTGCAGTAGGGAATCTAACCTACAGTGGTGAGGGGCACGTGTAAGTACTTGCAGTAGGGAATCTAACCTACAGTGGTGAGGGGCAAGTACTTGACCATGGTTCCCCCTATTGTTTTAGAAATGTTATTAACATAATGTTATGCATAGGATATAAGCCGAAATGATTCACTATGTCATATTGACTGTGTGAGGCGCATAGCACATATTGGATCTGTTTGAGGCTTATATCTTACTTAAAACACTCACTTATATAACAAGATCTTACTAATTGGAATTGTTAATTTCGTACATTTACGCGTAGGATTTAACATAATACTCTGGCCTATTGACAGCAGTCCAATATTAAAAATAAAGTACAGCAAGTACAAGGGTATGACGTCACAACAGTGTATTAAGATTTGATATAATACTCTGGCCTATTGACAGCAGTCCAATATTAAAAATAAAGTACAGCAAGTACAAAGGTATGACGTCACAACAGTGTATTAAGATTTGATATAATACTCTGGCCTATTGACAGCAGTCCAATATTAAAAATAAAGTACAGCAAGTACAAAGGTATGACGTCACAACAGTGTATTAATATTTGATATAATACTCTGGCCTATTGACAGCGGTCCAATATTAAAAATAAAGTACAGCAAGTACAAAGGTATGACGTCACAACAGTGTATTAAGATTTGATATAATATTCTGGCCTATTGACAGCAGTCCAATATTAATAATAAAGTACAGCAAGTAAAAGGTTACCATGACAACTACTCATCTCATTTTTTATCAATACAATTTTCAGCAAACATAAGCAACAAGCATATTTTCTTAAAAGTGACATTTGCAGCGAGAGATTTTCTAATAAGTGACATTTGCATTGAGAGATTTTCTTATTAGTGACATTTGCAGTGAGAGATATTCTTAAAAGTGACACTTGCATCGAGAGATTTTGCTAAAAGTAACATTTGCATCGAGTGATTTTCTTAAAAGTGACATTTACAGCGAGAGATTTTCTTAAAAGTGACATTTGCATCGAGAGATTTTCTTAAAAGTGACATTTACAGTGAGAGATTTTCTTAAAAGTGACATTTGCAGCAAGAGACTTCTTAAAAGTGACATTTGCAGCGAGAGACTTTCTTAAAAGTGACATTTGCAACGAGAGATTTTCTTAAAAGTGACATTTACATCGAGAGACTTCTTAAAAGTGACATTTGCAGCGAGAGACTTTCTTAAAAGTGACATTTACAGTGAGAGACTTTCTTAAAGTGACATTTACATCGAGAGACTTTCTTAAAAGTGACATTTACATCGAGAGACTTTCTTAAAAGTGACATTTACATCGAGAGATTATCTTATTTTGATCCTCATTTCTCCTGTGGCAAGAATTTGCTTTCATCACAATATTTTCTCAGCAATTACCTTATATTGATCTATTCCTGCCCAGAAACTAGGTCTCAGATCGCTTTGTTATGAAACACAGGTAATGCTATAGAATGTTGATGAATACTTTATGAACAGAGAGATGAAATAAGCTAACTCTACCAGGCTGCTTGTACTGGAACTTGGAAGCAAGAAAATGAAAACAAATTAAATGTACAGGCAATTAGGCAGTTGGTATAGATCAAGAGACTTCATAGCAACCCTGATACATTAGCTCATGTCATTAGCTCATGTCGGAAACATGATTTGCATCTGTCTAAGTGACCTTGCTATATTTGACATTGTTTGTTTACCTCTTTGCATGCTGGGTAAAATAAAAGCTATAAATAGTTCAAATAATTGTAAAAGATGACAATTTATTAATGTGTTTTTCTTATTTGCAACGGAAAACTCTGGGGAAATGTCGTGGAATTTCAGTAGAATTGTGTCGCTACAACAATTGCATGACATATTTGACTGGTATATTCACCGCTAGCGTGCACAGAGTTAACAGAGTAAACGTTACTGTTTCACAATAATTGCAAATCAAGTTCCATTAATCGACCATGTAATACACTTCCTAGCCGGGGATGTGTCCTAGCCGGGGATGTGTCTTAGCCAGGGATGTGTCCTAGCCGGGGATGTGTCCTAGCCAGGGATGTGTCCTAGCCGGGGATGTGTCCTAGCCTGGGATGGGACCTAGCCTGGGATGTGTCCTAGCCGGGGATGTGTCCTAGCCAGGGATGTGTCCTAACCTGGGATGGGACCTAGCCTGGGATGTGTCCTAGCCGGGGATGTGTCCTAGCCAGGGATGTGTCCTAGCTGGGGATGTGTCCTAGCCTGGGATGGGACCTAGCCTGGGATGGGACCTAGCCTGGGATGGGACCTAACCAGGGATGGGATCTAGCCAGGGATGTGACCTAGCCAGGGATGGGACCTAGCCGGGGATGGGATCTAGCCGGGGATGTGACCTAGCCGGGGATGTGTCCTAGCCAGGGATGGGACCTAGCCGGGGGATGGGCCCTGGTTTATAGTTGTTTCATTTATAAACTTACCATGGGTAATAATGGGGCAGTTATATACCTTTATTTCACAGTTACTGTAATTTGCTGTGTATATAATATAATCCGACTGTTTGTGTATAATCCGCTTAAATAAATTTGGCATTTAATCCAAATACTTTCGAATTTCGTTTGGATATTGCCCGATATTTTAAATGGAATACAATATGATTATCTGCAGAGCACTTATAAAGCTTCTTTAAGATTTTCAAAGGAGTTTAATTAACCAAATGTGCTTGTTGCTTATTGCATGTTTTACCACAGGTATTTGCAGTCTAACTTTAATAATATTCTATTGCATTTTTTTCATACATTACATTACAATTATACAAACAATGAAATACGTATAAAAACAATATGAAATTATATTAGGATTTATTATTATTGCTGTATACGATTTAATCTGGGGAAAAAAGCAAATAAATAGAACTATAAATTATAAAACAAAACACAAAATATTACTCCACCCTGCCGCCCCATACCTAGAAACAGCCGTTATAGTTTGCCTTGTTAGTCTTAAAACAGTGTATGACAGCATATCTTTGTACTTGCAGTCAATTATTATTAATATTGGACTGCTTTTATATCAAATCCTATGTGTAAATGTACGAAATTAACAATTTTAATTACTGTAGTAAGATCTTGTTATATAAGTGTGTGTATTAAGTAAGATAGAAACCTCAAATGGATCCAATATGTAAAATATTGGACTGTGTAAGGCGCGTAGCACCAAAAACGGTACATCCAAACCGCATTGAGTTTCTGATAATATCAATGTCGTTATGCCAGAAATAAAACAGTGACAAAGCGACAGACTGAAACCCAGGCTACCCGCTGCCCGCCTGCCTGCCCCCTGCCCGCTACCCGCCTGCATACCAATACAGACACGTTTTTGCTTATATTTTTTGTTTTTTTAATTTACAGTCAAACATGTGTTAAGCAACCAGCCAAGGAAATTACAGCAAGTGGCTGCTTAGTGCAAGTGGCCGCTTAATAGAGGTTGAATGTATAATAAAACAACATAATGGGGATCTGAAAACTGGCTGCTTAATAGAGACTAAATGTATAATAAAACAAACATATTAGGAATCTGGAAACTGATTTATTAATACAGATTGGCTGCTTAGTGGAGGTGACCACAAACACAGGTTTGACTGTATTCTTTAAATTAAAATTCTACAGGACTTTACAGGGGGGGGGGATTTAAATTTTGTTTTTAAAAATAAAGTAGTTTTTATTTAAAATGATGAAACTTCCAACTCCTGTGGTCTTCAGAAAGATTCAAACAAAATTTCATTGATCCTTCAATATCAATATATACACTCTAAAATGAATTTAGCTGTCCGATTAGCGTAGTGGTTAGCGCGCGCTCGCCTATCACCAATGCAACCTGGGTTCGATCCTCGGATCTGGAAGTATGTGAGATGGTACGAATGTCACCAGATTGGACAGGTGGGTTTTTTCTCTGGGTACTCACATTTACGTTTACACCCGTGCCAACAAGAGTGATTAATATAAGTTGTTAAAGCTTGTTTCGCAATCGTTGTCAAATAAATAAAGTTTAGACTTTGAAATTACTTTAGGACCAGGGACAATAAAGCTTTAGATCAAACGATTGCAGATTCAGATATTTTTTGTTTGTCTAATTAATTTCACATTTATTATTACATTAATGTTATATTTGATCTAAATACTATATTAGATTACCTAAATAGTAAATTAATGGTTTTATTTGAAACATCACGCTTCTGAAAATGTGTTCAAAATCATTTTTGCATGTTGTATTATTTTTACCTTACTTTTCATTTTCATAATTTTCTAATTTTGTGCGATGTGTCGGGCAAGTTTGTATCGAGTGACTGAAAGTAATTTTTGTAAATCTGTAATCGTCTGGATAAGATTCAAAACATCATATAATTTATCTTACCTTAAAACATCGTATACTTTATCTTACCTTAAAACATCGTATAATTTATCTTACCTTAAAACATCATATAATTTATCTTACCATAAAACATCATATAATTTATCTTACCGTAACTCATTACATATATTACATCATATTTCATTTTTCTTGTTTGATTTGAAGTGTTTGAATTTGAAGTACAAACTGCATTTATTATATGTTTTCTACAATGATTGTGATATATTTCCTGTCCTGGGGAGTCATTAATATATTACATGTTTTCTACAATGATTGTGATATAATTATTTCCTGTCCTGTGGAGTCATTTTCCCATTTTCAAGTTTAGTAATTTTCCCAATCGTATTACGATATATTTTTTTAGAAAATCTAGGTACTGTACCGTATAGGTACTTGCCTATAAGACGATTTTATTTACCATCAGATTATGACCTCAAAGAGTGCTAAAATATTTTTGAAATTTAAATTTTAAATGGTATCCATAATAAGTCAGAAAAGAAAGAAAGCACCCTGTCTTCAACTTGCACTGGCCAAACATGCAATTATACTTCTGTCTGGTGTCCATTTTATCAACCCGTCTTATATGCGAGTGCATACCAAAATCCACAGATTTCAGGACCAGTATGGGGGGGTCATATTAAAGGTGAGATCGACTTATAGCTGAGATCGGCTTATGGCCGAGAACGGCTTATGGTTGAGATCGACTTATGGTCGAGATCGACTTATGGCTGAGATCGACTTATGGTCGAGATCGACTTATGGCCGAGATCGACTTATGGCTGAGATCGGCTTATGGCCGAGATCGACTTATTTGTTTTCAAGTTTTTCAGAAGATGGAAATCTATGGAAGATGCGACGTCAATTTTGACGACAGAAGAAATTGGGATACAAAATTTTGGCCCCATTTTCTCAGACATTGTCACATTTGTGTGCTGTATTTTTCAGTGTTTTTAGAAAAACTCGTGATCATTTACTTGAATATTTTTATTCTATTTTGTACAGTTCCCCAAGTTGTTATAATTGTCCTCCCACAGGAACTTGAAATTTTATCCATAAGCCACCAAAGGTCTCGTAACTCTATCCTAGGACACCCCTGCTCTATTAAAAAAAAATTTAATAGAGGAGGGTGTCCTAGGATAGAGTTACGATACCTTTGGTGGCTTATGGATAACATTTCAAGTTCCTGTGGTCCTCCCTACATTATGTAACATTTGTACTATTTATAGCTCCATGTGAGCCCAAAGCTTGAAATAAACAACTATCTCTGTTCAATTTGTTATTGTTGTTGTCGTCATGTTGGGTTTTACGGGGTGTCACAGGGCGAGAATACTGTGCAGCCATCCTGGGGCTCTAACCGGAGTGAGCTAGCCAGGACACTTGCACATAATGTCCCCAATGGCAACTAATTCCGTACCGCGTTCTTCCACATATTTCTAGGGATAGAGAACAGGGTAAACGTTATGTCGAAGCGTATATCTCGAGGCATATATCTCGAGGTGTATATCTCGAGGCATATTACTCGAGGTGTATATCTCGAGGCTTATATCATTCAGCCATGTTTGGCAGCAAATGTCACAGGATAAAGAAAACTGTTCATCCGGGGCTCGAACCTGGGACCTTTGCGTCTGGACGACACTTGCATCAATGAACCACACACCATAAATATTTCCAAAATGAACAATTTATATTAATTCAAGAGCAATATATTGGGAATTGTCTGATCTAGATAGCAGTTAGTAATACAGGGACAATATGGCAACACATTCAGCTCAAGTAAACCGTCCACTGAAATTGATTTGTGAGCATAGTAAATAGTTCACATAATTGTAGAATATGTTAATTCATTGTTGTGTTTTTCTTATTTGTAACTGAAAGCTCTGGAAATATGTCATTAGAATTGTGTCGAGCTATTCGAATTCCACGACATATTTGACTTATCTTCACCGCTAGCATGCAGAGTTAATTTGACGAGGTATCCTACAGTAGTTTGACGAGGTATCCTACGGTAGTTTGATGAGGTATCCTACGCTAGTATGACGAGGTATCCTACGCTAGTTTGACGAGGTATCCTACGGTAGTTTGACGAGGTATCCTACGGTAGTTTGATGAGGTATCCTATGGTAGGTTGATGAGGTATCCTACGGTAGTTTGACGAGGTATCCTACAGTAGTTTGACGAGGTATCCTACGGTAGTTTGACGAGGTATCCTACGGTAGTTTGACGAGGTATCCTACGCTAGTATGACGAGGTATCCTACGGTAGTTTGACGAGGTATCCTACGGTAGTTTGACGAGGTATCCTACGCTAATATGACGAGGTATCCTACGGTAGTTTGACGAGGTATCCTACGGTAGTTTGACGAGGTATCCTACGGTAGTTTGACGAGGTATCCTACGGTAGTTTGACGAGGTATCCTACGCTAGTTTGACGAGGTATCCTACGGTAGTTTGACGAGGTATCCTACGGTAGTTTGACGAGGTATCCTACGGTAGTTTGACGAGGTATCCTACGGTAGTTTGACGAGGTATCCTACGCTAGTATGACGAGGTATCCTACGGTAGTTTGACGAGGTATCCTACGGTAGTTTGACGAGGTATCCTACGCTAGTATGACGAGGTATCCTACGGTAGTTTGACGAGGTATCCTACGGTAGTTTGACGAGGTATCCTACGGTAGTTTGACGAGGTATCCTACGGTAGTTTGACGAGGTATCCTACGGTAGTTTGACGAGGTATCCTACAGTAGTTTGACGAGGTATCCTACGGTAGTTTGACGAGGTATCCTACGGTAGTTTGACGAGGTATCCTACGCTAGTATGACGAGGTATCCTACGGTAGTTTGACGAGGTATCCTACGGTAGTTTGACGAGGTATCCTACGGTAGTTTGACGAGGTAATCCTACGGTAGTTTGACGAGGTATCCTACGGTAGTTTGACGAGGTATCCTACGGTAGTTTGACGAGGTATCCTACGGTAGTTTGACGAGGTATCCTACGGTAGTTTGACGAGGTATCCTACGGTAGTTTGATGAGGTATCCTACGGTAGTTTGACGAGGTATCCTACGGTAGTTTGACGAGGTATCCTACGGTAGTTTGACGAGGTATCCTACGGTAGTTTCATAGTCCTATAAATAAGACCTCTACATAAAAAAAAATTCTGTTATTTAGAAAATAACATTTTATGTAGAGGTCTTATTTATAGGACTACCAGGCGCGTAGCTGCCATTAGGCCAAAAGGCCCGGGCCTGCACATCATTTTGACAAAAAAAATAATATATATTTTACTATAATAGACCTAGGCTACCTAGATATTCCTGTCCTAGACCTATAATAATGTATAATAGATACTAATCGTTATACCTTCAGCCCATGGATAGGCATAGTCAGTTAATGCATACAAATAAAATAAGTGCGGAGATGTCGCGACGACGACAACAACAACAACAACAGCAACAACAACTAGTCTATATGCATGCCCCCGGACCCCCCTAGCAACCTCGTTCGCTAAGCTCACTCAACATTCTTTACCCGGGCCTGCACATAATTTGCCTACTGGCTACGCCCCTTACTACCTAGTTTCATTGACTTAATTAGAATAAATTCAGCAAAGGATTATTTGCAAGAATACTTCAAACCATATGGAATCAAATATGACGAAGATGAGTAAGATGTAGATAGGATTGACAAACTACCAATACTAATCACTCACTCACTCACTCACTCATCAGAGCCAAATCCCAAGGTGACCTGATTAATATTAAGTACATGCGATACCTTCAGAGGCACATGCAACTACAAACTCGACTGTCTGGTTCCCCCCCTCACACAGACTGGGCTTTTCGCTTTCCTCTCAGTGAGCCAGAGTCTAAGCCCGGTGTAAATGAACATTTTTCTGGTTATAGCCACGGTGGAAGTCCCTGGCTGACTAAGCAAGAAAATTCTTAGAATTTCCCTGGAAAGTGTGACTGGCAACTTCAACTTCAACTGCCGAACAATCAGTCATGATTATGATTGGCAGGCACAGTCTAGAACAGTCAGTTAATCTAAAAATGTTATGAGCAAGTTAAAAAATTAAAAGGATCTACGGTATACAGCTACAGTTAAAAGCTGACAGTATAAAGTGTATCCCAAGATGGTTACGTCTCAACTCCTTCCGCTCTGTGGTCAGATCACCTTGGGTAAGTATAACATTGCATGTATATTGCTAGGCCTGGTCCCACATATATCTGGCATGTCTATTGCTAGGCCTGGTCCCACAGATCTATGGCATGTCTATTGCTAGGCCTGGTCCCACAGATCTATGGCATGTATATTGCTAGGTCTGGTCCCATAGATCTCTGGCATGTCTATTGCTGGTCCCATAGATCTCTGGCATGTATATTGCTAGGTCTGGTCCCATAGATCTCTGGCATGTATATTGCTAGGCCTGGTCCCATAGATCTCTGGCATGTATATTGCTAGGTCTGGTCCCACATATCTCTGGCATGTATATTGCTAGGCCTGGTCCCATAGATCTCTGGCATGTCTATTGCTAGGCCTGGTCCCATAGATCTCTGGCATGTATATTGCTAGGCCTGGTCCCATAGATCTCTGGCATGTATATTGCTAGGTCTGGTCCCATAGATCTCTGGCATGTATATTGCTAGGTCTGGTCCCATAGATCTCTGGCATGTCTATTGCTAGGCCTGGTCCCATAGATCTCTGGCATGTATATTGCAAGGCCTGGTCCCATAGATCTCTGGCATGTCTATTGCTAGGTCTGGTCCCATAGATCTCTGGCATGTCTATTGCTAGGTCTGGTCCCATAGATCTCTGGCATGTCTATTGCTAGGTCTGGTCCCATAGATCTCTGGCATGTATATTGCTAGGCCTGGTCCCATAGATCTCTGGCATGTCTATTGCTAGGTCTGGTCCCATAGATCTCTGGCATGTATATTGCTAGGCCTGGTCCCACAGATCTCTGGCATGTCTATTGCTAGGCCTGGTCCCACAGATCTCTGGCATGTATATTGCTAGGCCTGGTCCCACAGATATATGGCATGTATATTGCTAGGCCTGGTCCCATAGATCTCTGGCATGTATATTGCTAGGTCTGGTCCCATAGATCTCTGGCATGTCTATTGCTAGGTCTAGTCCCACAGATCTCTGGCATGTCTATTGCTAGGCCTGGTCCCACAGATCTCTGGCATGTCTATTGCTAGGCCTGGTCCCATAGATCTCTGGCATGTATATTGCTAGGTCTGGTCCCATAGATCTCTGGCATGTCTATTGCTAGGTCTAGTCCCACAGATCTCTGGCATGTCTATTGCTAGGCCTGGTCCCACAGATCTCTGGCATGTCTATTGCTAGGCCTGGTCCCATAGATCTCTGGCATGTATATTGCTAGGTCTGGTCCCATAGATCTCTGGCATGTCTATTGCTAGGTCTAGTCCCACAGATCTCTGGCATGTCTATTGCTAGGCCTGGTCCCACAGATCTCTGGCATGTCTATTGCTAGGCCTGGTCCCATAGATCTCTGGCATGTATATTGCTAGGTCTGGTCCCATAGATCTCTGGCATGTCTATTGCTAGGTCTAGTCCCACATATCTCTGGCATGTCTATTGCTAGGTCTAGTCCCACAGATCTCTGGCATGTCTATTGCTAGGTCTGGTCCCATAGATCTCTGGCATGTCTATTGCTAGGTCTGGTCCCACAGATCTCTGGCATGTCTATTGCTAGGTCTAGTCCCACATATCTTTGGCATATCTATTGCTAGGTCTGGTCCCACAAATCTCTGGCATGTCTATTGCTGGTCCCATATATATATGGCATGTCTATTGCTAGGTCTGGTCCCACAGATCTCTGGCATGTCTATTGCTAGGTCTAGTGCCACAGATCTATGGCATGTCTATTGCTAGGTCTGGTCCCACAGATCTTTGGCATGTCTATTGCTAGGCATGGTCCCATAGATCTCTGGCATGTATATTGCTAGGCCTGGTCCCATAAATCTCTGGCATGTCTATTGCTAGGTCTGGTCCCATAGATCTCTGGCATGTCCATTGCTAGGTCTAGTCCCACAGATCTCTGGCATGTCTATTGCTAGGTCTGGTCCCATAGATCTCTGGCATGTCTATTGCTAGGCCTGGTCCCATAGATCTCTGGCATGTCTATTGCTAGGTCTGGTCCCATAGATCTCTGGCATGTCTATTGCTGGTCCCACAGATCTCTGGCATGTCTATTGCTAGGTCTGGTCCCATAGATCTCTGGCATGTCTATTGCTAGGTCTGGTCCCATAGATCTCTGGCATGTATATTGCTAGGCCTGGTCCCATAGATCTCTGGCATGTCTATTGCTAGGTCTGGTCCCATAGATCTCTGGCATGTCTATTGCTAGGCCTGGTCCCACATATCTCTGGCATGTATATTGCTAGGTCTGGTCCCACATATCTCTGGCATGTCTATTGCTAGGTCTAGTCCCACAGATCTCTGGCATGTCTATTGCTAGGTCTGGTCCCATAGATCTCTGGCATGTATATTGCTAGGTCTGGTCCCATAGATCTCTGGCATGTCTATTGCTAGGTCTGGTCCCACAGATCTCTGGCATGTCTATTGCTAGGTCTAGTCCCACATATCTTTGGCATATCTATTGCTAGGTCTGGTCCCACAAATCTCTGGCATGTCTATTGCTGGTCCCATATATATATGGCATGTCTATTGCTAGGTCTGGTCCCATAGATCTCTGGCATGTCTATTGCTAGGTCTGGTCCCATAGATCTCTGGCATGTATATTGCTAGGTCTGGTCCCACAGATCTCTGGCATGTATATTGCTAGGCCTGGTCCCACAGATCTTTGGCATGTCTATTGCTAGGTCTGGTCCCACAGATCTCTGGCATGTCTATTGCTAGGTCTGGTCCCATAGATCTCTGGCATGTATATTGCTAGGCCTGGTCCCATAAATCTCTGGCATGTCTATTGCTAGGTCTGGTCCCATAGATCTCTGGCATGTCCATTGCTAGGTCTAGTCCCACAGATCTCTGGCATGTCTATTGCTAGGTCTGGTCCCATAGATCTCTGGCATGTCTATTGCTAGGCCTGGTCCCATAGATCTCTGGCATGTCTATTGCTAGGTCTGGTCCCATAGATCTCTGGCATGTCTATTGCTGGTCCCACAGATCTCTGGCATGTCTATTGCTAGGTCTGGTCCCATAGATCTCTGGCATGTCTATTGCTGGTCCCACAGATTTCTGGCATGTCTATTGCTAGGTCTGGTCCCACAGATCTCTGGCATGTATATTGCTAGGCCTGGTCCCATAGATCTCTGGCATGTATATTGCTAGGCCTGGTCCCATAGATCTCTGGCATGTCTATTGCTAGGCCTTGTCCCACAGATCTCTGGCATGTATATTGCTAGGTCTGGTCCCATAGATCTCTGGCATGTCTATTGCTAGGTCTGGTCCCATATATCTCTGGCATGTCTACTGCTAGGTCTGGTCCCATAGATCTCTGGCATGTATATTGCTAGGCCTGGTCCCATAGATCTCTGGCATGTCTATTGCTAGGTCTGGTCCCATAGATCTCTGGCATGTCTATTGCTAGGCCTGGTCCCACATATCTCTGGCATGTATATTGCTAGGTCTGGTCCCACATATCTCTGGCATGTCTATTGCTAGGTCTAGTCCCACATATCTCTGGCATGTCTATTGCTAGGTCTGGTCCCATAGATCTCTGGCATGTATATTGCTAGGTCTGGTCCCATAGATCTCTGGCATGTCTATTGCTAGGTCTGGTCCCATAGATCTCTGGCATGTATATTGCTAGGTCTGGTCCCACAGATCTCTGGCATGTATATTGCTAGGCCTGGTCCCACAGATCTTTGGCATGTCTATTGTTAGGTCTGGTCCCACAGATCTCTGGCATGTCTATTGCTAGGTCTGGTCCCATAGATCTCTGGCATGTATATTGCTAGGCCTGGTCCCACATATCTCTGGCATGTCTATTGCTAGGTCTAGTCCCACATATCTCTGGCATGTCTATTGCTGGTCCCATAGATCTATGGCATGTCTATTGCTAGGTCTGGTCCCACAGATCTCTGGCATGTCTATTGCTAGGTCTAGTCCCACATATCTTTGGCATATCTATTGCTAGGTCTGGTCCCACAAATCTCTGGCATGTCTATTGCTGGTCCCATAGATATATGGCATGTCTATTGCTAGGTCTGGTCCCACAGATCTCTGGCATGTCTATTGCTAGGTCTAGTCCCACAGATCTATGGCATGTCTATTGCTAGGTCTGGTCCCACAGATCTTTGGCATGTCTATTGCTAGGCCTGGTCCCATAGATCTCTGGCATGTATATTGCTAGGCCTGGTCCCATAAATCTCTGGCATGTCTATTGCTAGGTCTGGTCCCATAGATCTCTGGCATGTCCATTGCTAGGTCTAGTCCCACGGATCTCTGGCATGTCTATTGCTAGGTCTGGTCCCATAGATCTCTGGCATGTCTATTGCTAGGCCTGGTCCCATAGATCTCTGGCATGTCTATTGCTAGTTCTGGTCCCATAGATCTCTGGCATGTCTATTGCTGGTCCCACAGATCTCTGGCATGTCTATTGCTAGGTCTGGTCCCACAGATCTCTGACATGTCTATTGCTGGTCCCACAGATTTCTGGCATGTCTATTGCTAGGTCTGGTCCCACAGATCTCTGGCATGTCTATTGCTGGTCCCACAGATCTCTGGCATGTCTATTGCTAGGCCTGGTCCCACAGATCTCTGGCATGTAGATCTCTGGCATGTATATTGCTAGGCCTGGTCCCATAGATCTCTGGCATGTCTATTGCTAGGTCTGGTCCCATAGATCTCTGGCATGTCTATTGCTAGGTCTGGTCCCATAGATCTCTGGCATGTCTATTGCTAGGTCTGGTCCCACAGATCTCTGGCATGTCTATTGCTAGGTCTGGTCCCATAGATCTCTGGCATGTCTATTGCTAGGCCTGGTCCCATAGATCTCTGGCATGTCTATTGCTAGGTCTGGTCCCATAGATCTCTGGCATGTCTATTGCTGGTCCCACAGATCTCTGGCATGTCTATTGCTAGGTCTGGTCCCATAGATCTCTGGCATGTCTATTGCTGGTCCCACAGATTTCTGGCATGTCTATTGCTAGGTCTGGTCCCACAGATCTCTGGCATGTCTATTGCTAGGTCTGGTCCCATATATCTCTGGCATGTATATTGCTAGGCCTGGTCCCATAGATCTCTGGCATGTCTATTGCTAGGCCTGGTCCCATAAATCTCTGGCATGTCTATTGCTAGGTCTGGTCCCATAGATCTCTGGCATGTCCATTGCTAGGTCTAGTCCCACAGAACTCTGGCATGTCTATTGCTAGGTCTGGTCCCATAGATCTCTGGCATGTCTATTGCTAGGCCTGGTCCCATAGATCTCTGGCATGTCTATTGCTAGGTCTGGTCCCATAGATCTCTGGCATGTCTATTGCTGGTCCCACAGATCTCTGGCATGTCTATTGCTAGGTCTGGTCCCATAGATCTCTGGCATGTCTATTGCTGGTCCCACAGATTTCTGGCATGTCTATTGCTAGGTCTGGTCCCACAGATCTCTGGCATGTCTATTGCTAGGTCTGGTCCCATATATCTCTGGCATGTATATTGCTAGGCCTGGTCCCATAGATCTCTGGTTGTCTATTGCTAGGCCTGGTCCCACAGATCTCTGGCATGTATATTGCTAGGTCTGGTCCCATAGATCTCTGGCATGTCTATTGCTAGGTCTGGTCCCATATATCTCTGGCATGTCTATTGCTAGGTCTGGTCCCATAGATCTCTGGCATGTATATTGCTAGGCCTGGTCCCATAGATCTCTGGCATGTCTATTGCTAGGTCTGGTCCCATAGATCTCTGGCATGTCTATTGCTAGGCCTGGTCCCACATATCTCTGGCATGTATATTGCTAGGTCTGGTCCCACATATCTCTGGCATGTCTATTGCTAGGTCTAGTCCCACAGATCTCTGGCATGTCTATTGCTAGGTCTGGTCCCATAGATCTCTGGCATGTATATTGCTAGGTCTGGTCCCATAGATCTCTGGCATGTCTATTGCTAGGTCTGGTCCCACAGATCTCTGGCATGTCTATTGCTAGGTCTAGTCCCACATATCTTTGGCATATCTATTGCTAGGTCTGGTCCCACAAATCTCTGGCATGTCTATTGCTGGTCCCATATATATATGGCATGTCTATTGCTAGGTCTGGTCCCACAGATCTCTGGCATGTCTATTGCTAGGTCTAGTCCCACATATCTATGGCATGTCTATTGCTAGGTCTGGTCCCACAGATCTTTGGCATGTCTATTGCTAGGCCTGGTCCCATAGATCTCTGGCATGTATATTGCTAGGCCTGGTCCCATAAATCTCTGGCATGTCTATTGCTAGGTCTGGTCCCATAGATCTCTGGCATGTCCATTGCTAGGTCTAGTCCCACAGATCTCTGGCATGTCTATTGCTAGGTCTGGTCCCATAGATCTCTGGCATGTCTATTGCTAGGCCTGGTCCCATAGATCTCTGGCATGTCTATTGCTAGGTCTGGTCCCATAGATCTCTGGCATGTCTATTGCTGGTCCCACAGATCTCTGGCATGTCTATTGCTAGGTCTGGTCCCATAGATCTCTGGCATGTCTATTGCTGGTCCCACAGATTTCTGGCATGTCTATTGCTAGGTCTGGTCCCACAGATCTCTGGCATGTCTATTGCTAGGTCTGGTCCCATAGATCTCTGGCATGTATATTGCTAGGCCTGGTCCCATAGATCTCTGGCATGTCTATTGCTAGGCCTGGTCCCACAGATCTCTGGCATGTATATTGCTAGGTCTGGTCCCATAGATCTCTGGCATGTCTATTGCTAGGTCTGGTCCCATATATCTCTGGCATGTCTATTGCTAGGTCTGGTCCCATAGATCTCTGGCATGTATATTGCTAGGCCTGGTCCCATAGATCTCTGGCATGTCTATTGCTAGGTCTGGTCCCATAGATCTCTGGCATGTCTATTGCTAGGCCTGGTCCCACATATCTCTGGCATGTATATTGCTAGGTCTGGTCCCACATATCTCTGGCATGTCTATTGCTAGGTCTAGTCCCACATATCTCTGGCATGTCTATTGCTAGGTCTGGTCCCATAGATCTCTGGCATGTATATTGCTAGGTCTGGTCCCATAGATCTCTGGCATGTCTATTGCTAGGTCTGGTCCCATAGATCTCTGGCATGTATATTGCTAGGTCTGGTCCCACAGATCTCTGGCATGTATATTGCTAGGCCTGGTCCCACAGATCTTTGGCATGTCTATTGCTAGGTCTGGTCCCACAGATCTCTGGCATGTCTATTGCTAGGTCTGGTCCCATAGATCTCTGGCATGTATATTGCTAGGCCTGGTCCCACATATATCTGGCATGTCTATTGCTAGGTCTAGTCCCACATATCTCTGGCATGTCTATTGCTGGTCCCATAGATCTATGGCATGTCTATTGCTAGGTCTGGTCCCACAGATCTCTGGCATGTCTATTGCTAGGTCTAGTCCCACATATCTTTGGCATATCTATTGCTAGGTCTGGTCCCACAAATCTCTGGCATGTCTATTGCTGGTCCCATAGATATATGGCATGTCTATTGCTAGGTCTGGTCCCACAGATCTCTGGCATGTCTATTGCTAGGTCTAGTCCCACAGATCTATGGCATGTCTATTGCTAGGTCTGGTCCCACAGATCTTTGGCATGTCTATTGCTAGGCCTGGTCCCATAGATCTCTGGCATGTATATTGCTAGGCCTGGTCCCATAAATCTCTGGCATGTCTATTGCTAGGTCTGGTCCCATAGATCTCTGGCATGTCCATTGCTAGGTCTAGTCCCACAGATCTCTGGCATGTCTATTGCTAGGTCTGGTCCCATAGATCTCTGGCATGTCTATTGCTAGGCCTGGTCCCATAGATCTCTGGCATGTCTATTGCTAGTTCTGGTCCCATAGATCTCTGGCATGTCTATTGCTGGTCCCACAGATCTCTGGCATGTCTATTGCTAGGTCTGGTCCCATAGATCTCTGACATGTCTATTGCTGGTCCCACAGATTTCTGGCATGTCTATTGCTAGGTCTGGTCCCACAGATCTCTGGCATGTCTATTGCTGGTCCCACAGATCTCTGGCATGTCTATTGCTAGGCCTGGTCCCACAGATCTCTGGCATGTATATTGCTAGGTCTGGTCCCATAGATCTCTGGCATGTCTATTGCTAGGTCTGGTCCCATATATCTCTGGCATGTCTATTGCTAGGTCTGGTCCCATAGATCTCTGGCATGTATATTGCTAGGCCTGGTCCCATAGATCTCTGGCATGTCTATTGCTAGGTCTGGTCCCATAGATCTCTGGCATGTCTATTGCTAGGCCTGGTCCCACAGATCTCTGGCATGTATATTGCTAGGTCTGGTCCCATAGATCTCTGGCATGTATATTGCTAGGCCTGGTCCCATAGATCTCTGGCATGTCTATTGCTAGGTCTGGTCCCATAGATCTCTGGCATGTCTATTGCTAGGCCTGGTCCCACAGATCTCTGGCATGTATATTGCTAGGTCTGGTCCCATAGATCTCTGGCATGTCTATTGCTAGGTCTAGTCCCACAGATCTTTGGCATGTCTATTGCTAGGTCTGGTCAAATATATCTCTTTTCTTCATATGTTTTATTGGGTCTGTGACTGTATTGACTGGTTTTTGTAACATCTGACTAGCAATAAATGTTGCATCTCGACTCATTTCAGCTCTATGTGGGTACGTCTCGACTCCTCTTAGCTCTGTGGTTATGTCTCGATTCCTTCCAGACCTGTGGTTATGTCTCGATTCCTTCCAGACCTGTGGTTACATCTCGATTGCTTCCAGCTGTGGTTACGTCTCGATTGCTTCCAGCTCTGTGGTTATGTCTCGATTGCTTCCAGCTCTGTGGTTATGTCTCGATTCCTTCCAGCTCTGTGGTTACGTCTCGATTCCTACCAGCTTTGTGGTTACGTCTCGATTCCTTCCAGCTCTGTGGTTACGTCTCGATTCCTTCCAGCTCTGTGGCTACGTGTCGACTCCTTTCTGCTCTCTGGTAAATTCTCCACATGTCAGCCCAGTTGTCCCTCACTTTCACTTACCCCGGCACTGGAGGCACCTGGGTCGGATCTACAGGGTAGCATTGTTCTGAATGAACCTGGGTCGGATCTATAGGGTAGCATTATTCTGAATGAACCTGGGTCGGATCTATAGGGTAGCATTGTTCTGAATGAACCTGGGTCGGATCTATAGGGTAGCATTGTTCTGAATGAACCTGGGTCGGATCTACAGGGTAGCATTGTTCTGAAAGAACCTGGGTCGGATCTATAGGGTAGCATTGTTCTGAATGAACCTGGGTCGGATCTTACAGGGTAGCATTGTTCTGAATGAATATATTAAGAACAGTAAACCATTGTTATTTCACATTCTGTACATTATTTATTAACAATCTCCATGAACTGCTATTATATCTGCCACCATACAGTACTACTGACAGACTGGTGATCAGCAATAGTATAACACAAGCTTTAAGGTGGTAACCAGTCAATATGTACTGATACTATACCTGCCACCATACAGTACTACTGACAGACTGGTGATCAGCAATAGTATAACACAGGCTTTAAGGTGGTAACCAGTCAATATGTACTGATACTACGCATCTACCGCGTGCACTCATAACGGCAGGACCCAACTCAATATTGATTTCCATTTCTTATATACCACGTAATCAAGAAAAAGTCATGGAAATAGAGAACATTTATAAAGTAGAACAGGCCTCAAGGTTATAAAACTTTCTCCTATCTCAAACTCGAGTCTCAAGCTTCTGATGATTCAGCTGGCAGGTAAAACTCAGAATCAACCAATCAACCATTTGAGCACGAGTTTGAGATCTGAGAAAAGTGTGAAAAACCTCGGGCACAGGTTAGGCAAATATTTGAAAATTCAAATTGTTTTGATTTGAAGACTGATTGTCAAACAAGGTTGTGAAGTCTTTGGTACATAATAAATATGAAAAATAACTTTGGTGCATAATAAATTAGGAAGCAACTTCTATTGAACATTTGATTCTATGAAATTCAAGATTAGATTCTTGGAATAATATGTACCAATCTGCAAAAACTTATTTTAGTGTTATTGTATAATTTGTTTCGTATTATATTCTAAACATATTAATAGTTGAATAATAATATACACAATATGATGCGTATGGAGATATTCCAAGGAGTGAAGAAATTAGCATTATTCTGAGAATAATATACAATAATATATACAATATGCTGTGTATCTAGATATTCCAAGGAGTGAAGGAATTCGCATTATTCTGAGAATAATATATACAATATGCTGTGTATCTAGATATTCCAAGGAGTGAAGGAATTAGCATTATTCTGAGAATAATATATACAATATGCTGTGTATCTAGATATTCCAAGGAGTGAAGGAATTCGCATTATTCTGAGAATAATATATACAATATGCTGTGTATCTAGATATTCCAAGGAGTGAAGGAATTAGCATTATTCTGAGAATAATATATACAATATGCTGTGTATCTAGATATTCCAAGGAGTGAAGGAATTCGCATTATTCTGAGAATAATATATACAATATGCTGTGTATCTAGATATTCCAAGGAGTGAAGGAATTCGCATTATTCTGAGAATAATATATACAATACAATATGCCGTGTATCTAGATATTCCAAGGAGTGAAGGGATTAGACTATTGGTTACTGTCTTATATTTTCATTCTTCATTATTAAATCATTCAATTTAAAGCAATCCCCAAATGAACTAGTTTTTATGAAATTATAATGTGTAAATTAGCTCCATGTATGAATTACAAAGTCACCACCAACTTTGATAATGGTCGGTTACTTATGTTATGTTATATTTCGGGTTTTACGCCTGCATCAGCACCATTTCAGGCTATATCGCCGGCGGGCAGTTTACCTAACAACACCTTTCCTGGGCAGGCTCCAGCGGTTAACCAGTACTTGGGTGCACCAACCTCCGTAAGAAACTGCCAACATTTTCATATAAATGAGACACGGCCTGAGCGGGACTCGAACCTGTGACCATCAGTGATGATAGGTTACAGTGGTATACAAGTCAGCGACCGTAACCGCTCGACCACAGAGGCGGAAAGGTCAGTTACTAAAGCTGAAACTACGACAAATTTACTGTATACAAGTATATATGAATTATATTTTTAATTTAAGACGTACAATAATATTAACAGTCCTTCAGTTGGGACTACATGTATAAACCAAGGTCTCCTGTTTTAGTGCTATACACACTGGGTATGCATGTTTCAGTGCTATACACACCGGGTATGCATGTTTCAGTGCTATACACACCGGGTATGCATGTTTCAGTGCTATACACACTGGGTATGCATGTTTTAGTGCTATACACACCGGGTATGCATGTTTCAGTGCTATACACACTGGGTATGCATGTTTCAGTGCTATACACATCGGGTATGCATGTTTTAGTGCTACACACACCGGGTATGCATGTTTTAGTGCTATACACACCGGGTATGCATGTTTCAGTGCTATACACACACCGGGTATGCATGTTTCAGTGCTATACACACTGGGTATGTAAAAGAACCAGGGGTGCTCCTGGAATTGGAGCGTCTTCTGTATCTTGCACAATCCCCCCAAAAAATAACATGACTAATACACTTATGGAGGCATCACCCCAAATAACATGGGGGCGATGATTAATAAAGATATCCAAAATAAATAAACTATTATAAAGTAAATGTTTTAAATGCTTACAACAAAGTGAGGGTTCTTGCAATGACTTTAAATTTCTATACATTTCATATCAATAATTCTGTTACATATTTTTTATGGTTTGGTGTTAGTTTATACAAATTTAGTTTAGTTCGATTGCAAAACAAGTCCTTACAAATTAATCACGCTTCAGACCCCATTCCTGATGGAATCCATCGCCACGAGGGAGAGAAGAGGCTCTGTGGAATTTAAATGCCTTTTCTAAAGGCACAATTGTAAGGCTTACAGCTGGGTGCGAACTTGGTGCCTTTCGCACGGCGCTACAACTGCGCTATCGCGACTTCCACGATTTGGTGTTATAAAATGCTAATCAATCGACTAACTTCACAAAGTACGTATGTACATGCACTTCTCTATGCCTATATAACAATGTTTAACCCTTTGTCTGCTGAGTAAATAAAATCACATTTGCAAACAACGCTGCGGCTGATCAGGATCTATGTTGTTTTATAATCAGCCGAGTGTATTAGCTCCACCATCCGAATGGCAACCAGCACAGAGCCTGATCAGACACCACGTTCTGTTCCATCTGATATGGCTCTATGTTGTTTGCAAAAGTAATTTGATCAGCCGCTAAAGTGCAAAGGGTTTAAAAGACTAACATACACAAATATACAGCTAGAAAACATAACTAACACACAGAAATATATACAACCAGATAACATGTAATAATACTGTACACTGGGGATTGGAAGAGTTGACATTAGTTTATGGAAGAGATGACATTAGTTTATGGAAGAGATGACATTAGTTTATGGAAGAGATGACATTAGTTTATGGGGTTTGGAAGAGATGACATTAGTTTATGGGGATTGGAAGAGATGACATTAGTTTATGGGGATTGGAAGAGTTGACATTAGTTTATGGAAGAGATGACATTAGTTTATGGAAGAGATGACATTAGTTTATGGAAGAGATGACATTAGTTTATGGAAGAGATGACATTAGTTTATGGGGTTTGGAAGAGATGACATTAGTTTATGGGGATTGGAAGAGATGACATTAGTTTATGGGGATTGGAAGAGTTGACATTAGTTTATGGAAGAGATGACATTAGTTTATGGAAGAGATGACATTAGTTTATGGAAGAGATGACATTAGTTTATGGAAGAGATGACATTAGTTTATGGGGTTTGGAAGAGATGACATTAGTTTATGGGGATTGGAAGAGATGACATTAGTTTATGGGGATTGGAAGAGTTGACATTAGTTTATGGAAGAGATGACATTAGTTTATGGAAGAGATGACATTAGTTTATGGAAGAGATGACATTAGTTTATGGAAGAGATGACATTAGTTTATGGAAGAGATGACATTAGTTTATGGAAGAGATGACATTAGTTTATGGAAGAGATGACATTAGTTTATGGGGATTGGAAGAGATGACATTAGTTTATGGAAGAGATGACATTAGTTTATGGAAGAGATGACATTAGTTTATGGAAGAGATGACATTAGTTTATGGGGATTGGAAGAGATGACATTAGTTTATGGGGATTGGAAGAGTTGACATTAGTTTATGGGGATTGAAAGAGATGACATTAGTTTATGGGGATTGGAAGAGTTGACATTAGTTTATGGAAGAGATGACATTAGTTTATGGAAGAGATGACATTAGTTTATGGGGATTGGAAGAGTTGACATTAGTTTATGGAAGAGATGACATTAGTTTATGGGGATTGGAAGAGATGACATTAGTTTATGGAAGAGATGACATTAGTTTATGGGGATTGGAAGAGTTGACATTAGTTTATGGAAGAGATGACATTAGTTTATGGGGATTGGAAGAGATGACATTAGTTTATGGAAGAGATGACATTAGTTTATGGGGATTGGAAGAGTTGACATTAGTTTATGGAAGAGATGACATTAGTTTATGGAAGAGATGACATTAGTTTATGAAGAGATGACATTAGTTTATGGAAGAGATGACATTAGTTTATGGAAGAGATGACATTAGTTTATGGAAGAGTTGACATTAGTTTATGGGGATTGGAAGAGATGACATTAGTTTATGGAAGAGATGACATTAGTTTATGGAAGAGATGACATTAGTTTATGGAAGAGATGACATTAGTTTATGGAAGAGATGACATTAGTTTATGGGGATTGGAAGAGTTGACATTAGTTTATGGGGATTGGAAGAGTTGACATTAGTTTATGGGGATTGGAAGAGATGACATTAGTTTATGGGGATTGGAAGAGTTGACATTAGTTTATGGAAGAGATGACATTAGTTTATGGGGATTGGAAGAGATGACATTAGTTTATGGAAGAGATGACATTAGTTTATGGGGATTGGAAGAGTTGACATTAGTTTATGGAAGAGATGACATTAGTTTATGGAAGAGATGACATTAGTTTATGGGGATTGGAAGAGTTGACATTAGTTTATGGAAGAGATGACATTAGGTTATGGAAGAGATGACATTAGTTTATGGAAGAGATGACATTAGTTTATGGGGATTGGAAGAGATGACATTAGTTTATGGGGATTGGAAGAGATGACATTAGTTTATGGAAGAGATGACATTAGTTTATGGAAGATATGACATTAGTTTATGGGGATTGGAAGAGATGACATTAGTTTATGGGGATTGGAAGAGATGACATTAGTTTATGGAAGATATGACATTAGTTTATGGAAGATGACATTAGTTTATGGAAGAGATGACATTAGTTTATGGGGATTGGAAGAGATGACATTAGTTTATGGAAGATATGACATTAGTTTATGGGGATTGGAAGAGATGACATTAGTTTATGGAAGAGATGACATTAGTTTATGGAAGAGATGACATTAGTTTATGGAAGAGATGACATTAGTTTATGGAAGATATGACATTAGTTTATGGGGATTGGAAGAGATGACATTAGTTTATGGAAGATATGACATTAGTTTATGGGGATTGGAAGAGATGACATTAGTTTATGGAAGATATGACATTAGTTTATGGAAGAGATGACATTAGTTTATGGGGATTGGAAGAGATGACATTAGTTTATGGAAGATATGACATTAGTTTATGGAAGAATGACATTAGTTTATGGAAGAGATGACATTAGTTTATGGAAGAGATGACATTAGTTTATGGAAGAGATGACATTAGTTTATGGGGATTGGAAGAGATGACATTAGTTTATGGAAGAGATGACATTAGTTTATGGGGATTGGAAGAGATGACATTAGTTTATGGAAGAGATGACATTAGTTTATGGAAGATATGACATTAGTTTATGGGGATTGGAAGAGATGACATTAGTTTATGGAAGAGATGACATTAGTTTATGGGGATTGGAAGAGATGACATTAGTTTATTGAAGAGATGACATTAGTTTATGGGGATTGGAAGAGATGATATTAGTTTATGGAAGAGATGACATTAGTTTATGGAAGAGATGACATTAGTTTATGGAAGAGATGACATTAGTTTATGGAAGATATGACATTAGTTTATGGGGATTGGAAGAGATGACATTAGTTTATGGGGATTGGAAGAGATGACATTAGTTTATGGGGATTGGAAGAGATGACATTAGCTTATGGAAGAGATGACATTAGTTTATGGAAGAGATGACATTAGTTTATGGGGATTGGAAGAGATGACATTAGTTTATGGGGATTGGAAGAGATGACATTAGCTTATGGGGATTGGAAGAGATGACATTAGTTTATGGGGATTGGAAGAGATGACATTAGTTTATGGGGATTGGAAGAGATGACATTAGTTTATGGAAGAGATGACATTAGTTTATGGAAGAGATGACATTAGTTTATGGGGATTGGAAGAGATGACATTAGCTTATGGGGATTGGAAGAGATGACATTAGTTTATGGAAGAGATGACATTAGTTTATGGAAGATATGACATTAGTTTATGGGGATTGGAAGAGATGACATTAGTTTATGGAAGAGATGACATTAGTTTATGGGGATTGGAAGAGATGACATTAGTTTATGGAAGAGATGACATTAGTTTATGGGGATTGGAAGAGATGACATTAGTTTATGGAAGAGATGACATTAGTTTATGGAAGAGATGACATTAGTTTATGGAAGAGATGACATTAGTTTATGGAAGATATGACATTAGTTTATGGGGATTGGAAGAGATGACATTAGTTTATGGGGATTGGAAGAGATGACATTAGTTTATGGGGATTGGAAGAGATGACATTAGCTTATGGAAGAGATGACATTAGTTTATGGAAGAGATGACATTAGTTTATGGGGATTGGAAGAGATGACATTAGTTTATGGGGATTGGAAGAGATGACATTAGCTTATGGGGATTGGAAGAGATGACATTAGTTTATGGGGATTGGAAGAGATGACATTAGTTTATGGGGATTGGAAGAGATGACATTAGTTTATGGAAGAGATGACATTAGTTTATGGAAGAGATGACATTAGTTTATGGGGATTGGAAGAGATGACATTAGCTTATGGGGATTGGAAGAGATGACATTAGTTTATGGAAGAGATGACATTAGTTTATGGGGATTGGAAGAGATGAAATAAGTTTATGGGGATTGGAAGAGATGACATTAGTTTATGGAAGAGATGACATTAGTTTATGGGGATTGGAAGAGATGACATTAGTTTATGGGGATTGGAAGAGATGACATTAGTTTATGGGGATTGGAAGAGATGACATTAGTTTATGGAAGATATGACATTAGTTTATGGAAGATATGACATTAGTTTATGGAAGATGACATTAGTTTATGGAAGAGATGACATTAGTTTATGGGGATTGGAAGAGATGACATTAGTTTATGGAAGATATGACATTAGTTTATGGGGATTGGAAGAGATGACATTAGTTTATGGAAGAGATGACATTAGTTTATGGAAGAGATGACATTAGTTTATGGAAGATATGACATTAGTTTATGGGGATTGGAAGAGATGACATTAGTTTATGGGGATTGGAAGAGATGACATTAGTTTATGGAAGATATGACATTAGTTTATGGGGATTGGAAGAGATGACATTAGTTTATGGAAGAGATGACATTAGTTTATGGGGATTGGAAGAGATGACATTAGCTTATGGGGATTGGAAGAGATGACATTAGTTTATGGAAGAGATGACATTAGTTTATGGGGATTGGAAGAGATGAAATAAGTTTATGGGGATTGGAAGAGATGACATTAGTTTATGGAAGAGATGACATTAGTTTATGGGGATTGGAAGAGATGACATTAGTTTATGGGGATTGGAAGAGATGACATTAGTTTATGGGGATTGGAAGAGATGACATTAGTTTATGGAAGATATGACATTAGTTTATGGGGATTGGAAGAGATGACATTAGTGTATGGGGATTGGAAGAGATGACATTAGTTTAGAGCATGTTCCGTAATTTGTTAGAATTGTATTAATATTAATAGTTTTTGATTTTGATGCATGGTTCCTTTGACAACACGTGTTACACAAACAACAATAGACTGTTATATAAATATAAAAAAATACATAAAGCAGATTTGATAGACACCAGATTTTCATACGCTATCTATATACTAGGACAGATGCATTCTTTCAAATTCAATCATAATTACTTACATACAAGTATCCATCATCGCCTAAATAGGCTGGTGCTGATGACGTGTATTGTGAAAACAATCACCTCACACATTCGTCTTTGTCTACAGTAATCGGACCAAGGTGTCGTTAATGGTTACAAGAAAATTGCACAAAATACAACATTGCACTAGAAAGCTGATCCTAAATTATTTTACGATCTACATAGATGACAGGGAATTCTATCTACGGACAATTCTGGGAGATTAGTAGGTATATAAGGCTAATTCAGTTATCCCATCTACACAAGTCAAGGTCAGCATGTTTCACAAATGCATCCTCCCTTCCAGATATACAGAGCTTTCCTATCTATGCATGTCAAGGTCAGCATGTCTCACAAATGCATCCTCCCTTCCAGATATACAGAGCTAGCTTACCTTTCCCATCTACACAAGTCAAGGTCAGCATGTCTCACAAGTGCATCTCCCTTCCAGATATACAGAGCTTTCCCATCTACACAAGTCAAGGTCAGCATGTCTCACAAGTGCATCCTCCCTTCCAGATATACAGAGCTTTCCTATCTATGCAAGTCAAGGTCAGCATGTCTCACAAGGGCATCCTCCCTTCCAGATATACAGAGCTTTCCCATCTACACAAGTCAAGGTCAGCATGTCTCACAAGTGCATCCTCCCTTCCAGATATACAGAGCTTTCCTATCTACACAAGTCAAGGTCAGCATGTCTCACAAGGGCATCCTCCCTTCCAGATATACAGAGCTTTCCCATCTACACAAGTCAAGGTCAGCATGTCTCACAAGGGCATCCTCCCTTCCAGATATACAGAGCTTTCCCATCTATCTACACAAGTCAAGGTCAGCATGTCTCACAAGGGCATCCTCCCTTCCAGATATACAGAGCTTTCCCATCTACACAAGTCAAGGTCAGCATGTCTCACAAGTGCATCTCCCTTCCAGATATACAGAGCTAGCTGAGCTTTCCTATCTACACAAGTCAAGGTCAGCATGTCTCACAAATGCATCCTCCCTTCCAGATATACAGAGCTAGCTGAGCTTTCCCATATACACAAGTCAAGGTCAGCATGTCTCACAAGTGCATCCTCCCTTCCAGATATACAGAGCTTTCCTATCTATGCAAGTCAAGGTCAGCATGTCTCACCATCCTCCCTTCCAGATATACAGAGCTTTCCTATCTATGCAAGTCAAGGTCAGCATGTCTCACCATCCTCCCTTCCAGATATACAGAGCTTTCCTATCTACACAAGTCACGGTCAGCATGTCTCACAAGTGCATCCTCCCTTCCAGATATACAGAGCTTTCCTATCTACACAAGTCACGGTCAGCATGTTTCACAAGTGCATCCTCCCTTCCAGATATACAGAGCTAGCTGAGCTTTCCTATCTACACAAGTCACGGTCAGCATGTCTCACAAGTGCATCCTCCCTTCCAGATATACAGAGCTAGCTGAGCTTTCCTATCTACACAAGTCAAGGTCAGCATGTCTCACAAGTGCATCCTCCCTTCCAGATATACAGAGCTTTCCTATCTACACAAGTCACGGTCAGCATGTCTCACAAGTGCATCCTCCCTTCCAGATATACAGAGCTAGCTAATGATGTTTTGTACGGTCACATAAAATTATGTGTCCATCTTCATGTGAACGGAATACATAAAAGTACCCATTAGCTAACGCCATGGTCCACATACTCGAGACCGAGATATAATGCACACTACATGCACAACATGAAGAACAACAAACATATACACATATAAACACCACTAAATCACAGCTATTATATTACATTTTTACAGTATTTGCCATTTTAGAATATACAAGTGCTATGTTGTTGGCTTGGTACAAAACTACTGTAAGTGCATGCATACGGAGATAATACAGTGTACCGCTAATTCCCCTATCTACGTGTATACATTGTATACATACATATCTACCATAATCTCAGCATGAATTAATACATCTTAACCCTTTCCCCCTTAGAAGCACCCCTCGACGCCAATTCCTATTGACATAGATCGACACATTAGTAGTCAAACAAGCTATAATAAAGATCGGAACAACATAGTGTATACAACACGTAATAATTCCTAGTAACCTCCATGAAGGTGGAGTAGGCAAGTTCACAGCTTATCCATTGCATACGATTGGTAAATTACAGCCAAATGTATGAAATAAAACTACATCTCTATGAGGGAAAGGGTTAAAGCACTATTTGAAAGACATCTTGGTTCGCGCTGGTGATAACACACACTAGGGTTATATTAAAATACATCACCAGATATATATAAATATACAAATAACATGACTTATATCTGGATGCATATTCGGAATACCCGATAAATCTAGTAGCTTTATTATCCAGGATACCAAAGGGGACAGTCCCCACCCTGCAGGGGATTACATCACACGGATGATATTATCCAGTGCCCAAAACGGGACAATTGCCCCCTCTGCCTCCCCCATTTAGGGGAATTACTTCACATGAATGCTAAAATACAGAGCATTTACTTGCATTGCTGTAAGTTCAACTGCCAGACATGTCCGTAATCTAGGTCGGCCCAATGTCTTTAAAATTGGTAACGATTTTAAAATAAACAAGTAAATTCAATGAATCGATATCCTCCCTGCTTGACCACGCTCCCGCCGCCAGACCCCGGCACCCTCAGCCCCGCCGGACTACAGCTGGACAGACAGGATTTGTAGCGAGTTACAGTGCAATAACTGGTGTCACTGTTGCTATCCCATCAACAATCGTGCATGTACACAGTTACTGTACTATGGTGATATTAAACTTCATAAGATTCCACACATTGGGTACAGATAACAGGCTTCGGACTGACAAATTTAGCTTTTATTCAAATAAAGGGCAATAACTCTGATGTTATTAAACCGATCCCCATGAAAAGTGCATGTACACCCCCACACTGTTGTTGCTACATATATATAAAGTTTCATTCAGTAGAGAATGATGTAGTAACTTGATTTAGTTGATTGGAACAAGTTTTTTTTAGGTAATAATGGCCGATTTATGATATTGAAAATTAGACATACGCATTTTTGACAGTTTATGGTTTTAGAATCACGATCTTAAAACACGACCCAAGACTGCAGTTTTCTAGCTGCCCTGACCCGGTATATTTATGCAGGTAATATATTTCATTTTAAAGCGTCTACTACCCCATATTTCTATATTCTGCAATGTACATACATGTAATGCATAATGGTACACAATATTTTTACCACTTTTATAATATTCCTCTAGACAAATGTTGAGCAAATTGAAGGCATATCTTTGAGCATCCTTGAAGGAAGAACACATCAGTTGGCTGTGCTTATCAGTAAATATTGTAAAATCTATCCATAAAGTCAATGTCATGTATTAAGATTAGTATAACATAGTAAAATTGTCATGAAAACAATAAACTCTCCCAGGGGACTAGAAGGAACAGATCAAGTACCAGTCTGTGTTTGTAGTTTATGGGTCAGGTGTATAGGAGTACCTGTCCGTGTTTGTAGTTTATGGGTCAGGTGTATATGAGTACCAGTCCATGTTTGCAGTTTATGAGTCAGGTCTATATGAGTACCAGTCCGTGTTTGTAGTTTATGGGTCAGGTCTATATGAGTACCAGTCTGTGTTTGTAGTTTATGGGTCAGGTCTATATTAGTACCAGTCCGTGTTTGTAGTTTATGGGTCAGGTCTATATGAGTACCAGTCCGTGTTTGTAGTTTATGGGGCAGGTCTATAAGAGTACCAGTCTGTGTTTGTAGTTTATGGGTCAGGTCTATATGAGTACCAGTCTGTGTTTGTAGTTTATGGGTCAGGTCTATATGAGTACCAGTCTATGTTTGTAGTTTATGGGTCAGGTCTATACGAGTACCAGTCTGTGTATAAACCTCTACTGATTGTAGTTTATGGGTCAGGTCTATATGAGTACCAGTCCGTGTATAAATCTCTACTGATTGTAGTTTATGGGTCAGGTCTATATGAGTACCAGTCTGTGTTTGTAGTCTATGTGTCAGGTCTATATGAGTACCAGTCTGTGTATAATTCTCTACTGATTGTAGTTTATGGGGCCAGGTCTATAGGAGTACCAGTCTGTGTTTGTAGTTTATGGGTCAGGTCTATATGAGTAGCAGTCTGTGTTTGTAGTTTATGGGTCAGGTCTATACGAGTACCAGTCCATGTTTGTAGTTTATGGGTCAGGTCTATATGAGTACCAGTCTGTGTTTGTAGTTTATGGGTCAGGTCTATATGAGTACCAGTCGTGTTTGTAGTTTATGGGTCAGGTCTATATGAGTACCAGTCCGTGTTTGTAGTTTATGGGTCAGGTCTATATGAGTACCAGTCCGTGTTTGTAGTTTATGGGTCAGGTCTATATGAGTACCAGTCCGTGTTTGTAGTTTATGGGTCAGGTCTATAAGAGTACCAGTCCTTGTTTGTAGTTTATGGGTCAGGTCTATATGAGTACCAGTCCGTGTTTGTAGTTTATGGGTCAGGTCTATATGAGTACCAGTCCGTGTTTGTAGTTTATGGGTCAGGTATATATGAGTACCAGTCCGTGTTTGTAGTTTATGGGTCAGGTCTATATGAGTACCAGTCCGTGTATAAATCTCTACTGATTGTAATTTATAGGCCAGGTCTATATGAGTACCAGTCCGTGTTTGTAGTTTATGGGTCAGGTCTATATGAGTACCAGTCCGTGTTTGTAGTTTATGGGTCAGGTCTATATGAGTACCAGTCCGTGTTTGTAGTTTATGGGTCAGGTCTATATGAGTACCAGTCTGTGTTTGTAGTTTATGGGTCAGGTCTATATGAGTACCAGTCCATGTACAAATCTCTGTACTAACTACTGAACTAAGTTCTATGCACGACCTTGACAGTAAAGTTCTATGCATGACCTTGACAGTAAAGTTCTATGCATGACCTTGACAGTAAAGTTCTATGCATGATCTTGACAGTAAAGTTCTATGCATGACCTTGACAGTAAAGTTCTATGCATGACCTTGACAGTAAAGTTCTATGCATGACCTTGACAGTAAAGTTCTATGCACGACCTTGACAGTAAAGTTCTATGCACGACCTTGACGGTAAACAAACATGACTGAAACCTGTACTTGTTCTTGATATGGTTAACATTTGTGCAATATCATTCTAAAATTCCTCTGGCGGTTCAACTGTTATGGAGCAGACACGAAAAGTAGCAATTTGAACACCTGGAAATAAAAACATAGTCTATAATGAATTCTCGGAATTCTACAAATTGAACACATGAACATCTCGTCGCTGTGTTTATTGTCATGACGATGCCAACTCTATCGCTTTATCCAGTTCTCTTATTTGTTCGGGAATATCGTCCGCATCCACGACGATGGGTGCAGAAGTTCTCTTCTGTTTCGGTGAGTCCAATTCAGCTTCTATCGACGATTTAGAATTCATCATATCTTCTTTCACTTTTCTGCCAAACGCGCGGCCCAACGAACCCTGAAAAATGATGACATCACATTATTTTGCAATGTCGGCATTTATGACGTCATAGAGAAATGAGTAGTGGCAAACACAGACTTCTACCAAGAGTCTCTTCGTTTGTCTCACTTTACTGTCGAGGAAAACCACCCATTACCCCTAGCTTTTATTGGTAAGGAAGACCCGCAGATGCCCTCTGAGCAAATAGAGCTCAGGTCTCGTGTTTCGCACATGAGCAGGAATCCGGGGTATACCACCAAGCTTTTGTAAGCCCGTTGAACAGGTTCTGAAAGAATAAGTACCCAGTGATGGGGAGTAAATGGTCATCCATGTACACCCAGTGTTGGGGAGTAAACGGTCATCCATGTACACCCAGTGATGGGGAGTAAACAGTCATCCATGTACACCCAGTGTTGGGCAGTAAACGGTCATCCATGTACACCCAGTGTTGGGGAGTAAACAGTCATCCATGTACACCCAGTGTTGGGGAGTAAACGGTCATCCATGTACACCCAGTGTTGGGGAGTAAATGGTCATCCATGTACACCCAGTGTTGGGGAGTAAACAGTCATCCATGTACACCCAGTGTTGGGGAGTAAACGGTCATGTACACCCAGTGATGGGGAGTAAACAGTCATCCATGTACACCCAGTGTTGGGGAGTAAACAGTCATCCATGTACACCCAGTGTTGGGGAGTAAACGGTCATGTACACCCAGTGATGGGGAGTAAATGGTCATCCATGTACACCCAGTGTTGGGGAGTAAACAGTCATCCATGTACACCCAGTGTTGGGGAGTAAACAGTCATCCATGTACACCCAGTGTTGGGGAGTAAACGGTCATCCATGTACACCCAGTGTTGGGGAGTAAACGGTCATCCATGTACACCCAGTGTTGGGGAGTAAACGGTCATCCATGTACACCCAGTGTTGGGGAGTAAACGGTCATCCATGTACACCCAGTGTTGGGGAGTAAACGGTCATCCATGTACACCCAGTGTTGGGGAGTAAACAGTCATCCATGTACACCCAGTGTTGGGGAGTAAATGGTCAACCATGTACACCCAGTGATGGGGAGTAAACGGTCAACCATGTACACCCATTGTTGGGGAGTAAACAGTCATCCATGTACACCCAGTGTTGGGGAGTAAACAGTCATCCATGTACACCCAGTGTTGGGGAGTAAACGGTCATCCATGTACACCCAGTGTTGGGGAGTAAACAGTCATCCATGTACACCCAGTGTTGGGGAGTAAACAGTCATCCATGTACATCCAGTGTTGGGGAGTAAACGGTCATGTACACCCAGTGATGGGGAGTAAACGGTCATCCATGTACACCCAGTGTTGGGGAGTAAACAGTCATCCATGTACACCCAGTGTTGGGGAGTAAACGGTCATCCATGTACACCCAGTGTTGGGGAGTAAACAGTCATCCATGTGCACCCAGTGTTGGGGAGTAAACGGTCATCCATGTACACCCAGTGTTGGGGAGTAAACGGTCATCCATGTACACCCAGTGTTGGGGAGTAAACGGTCATCCATGTACACCCAGTGTTGGGGAGTAAACAGTCATCCATGTACACCCAGTGTTGGGGAGTAAACGGTCATCCATGTACACCCAGTGTTGGGGAGTAAACGGTCATCCATGTACACCCAGTGTTGGGGAGTAAACGGTCAACCATGTACACCCAGTGTTGGGGAGTAAACGGTCATCCATGTACACCCAGTGTTGGGGAGTAAACGGTCATCCATGTACACCCAGTGTTGGGGAGTAAACAGTCATCCATGTACACCCAGTGTTGGGGAGTAAACAGTCATCCATGTACACCCAGTGTTGGGGAGTAAACGGTCATCCATGTACACCCAGTGTTGGGGAGTAAACAGTCATCCATGTACACCCAGTGTTGGGGAGTAAACAGTCATCCATGTACACCCAGTGTTGGGGAGTAAACGGTCATCCATGTACACCCAGTGATGGGGAGTAAACGGTCATCCATGTACACCCAGTGTTGGGGAGTAAACAGTCATCCATGTACACCCAGTGTTGGGGAGTAAACAGTCATCCATGTACACCCAGTGTTGGGGAGTAAACGGTCAACCATGTACACCCAGTGTTGGGGAGTAAACAGTCATCCATGTACACCCAGTGTTGGGGAGTAAACAGTCATCCATGTACACCCAGTGATGGGGAGTAAACAGTCATCCATGTACACCCAGTGTTGGGGAGTAAACGGTCATGTACAACATGCTGATGGTAACGTTCCACAGAAATGGGATCACATTCAGCAGTCCGAGGAGTAGCAGAGGATCATACAAGTCAGGTGCACCGGACCACATATCCTTTCAAAACAACTTTATCAGCATTATTTACTAAACCTGTTTTGGGGTCATGGAGGAGGTAGATGTGTTACTGCATGGAGGAGGTAGATGTGCTACTGCATGGAGGAGGTAGATGTGCTACTGCATGGAGGAGATAGATGTGCTACTGCATAGAGGAGGTAGATGTGTTACTGCTAGTCAACATCGCAAATTATATTCGAGATCAATTATTATTATTATGTTATATTTCGGGTTTTACGCCTGCATCAGCACCATTTCGGGCTATATCGCCGGCGGGCAGTTTACCTAACAACATCTTTCCTGGACAGGCTCCAGCGGTTAACCAGTACTTGGGTGCACCAACCTCCGTAAGAAACTGCCAACTTTTTCATATAAATGAGACACGGCCTGAGCGGGGCTCGAACCCGTGACCATCAGTGATGATAGGTTACAGTGGTAACAAGTCAGCGACCGTAACCACTCGACCACGGAGGCGGACCATATTCGAGATCAAGACCTGGCTAATGCCTAAATACGTGTAATGAACATTCCATGCGATTCCACCAATACGTAGCGGTCATGTAGAGATACTTACCCTGAGACTGCTCCACCAATACGTAGCGGTCATGTAGAGATACTTACCCTGAGACTGCTCCACCAATACGTAGTGGTCATGTAGAGATACTTACCCTGAGACTGCTCCACCAATACGTAGTGGTCATGTAGAGATACTTACCCTGAGACTGCTCTACCAATACGTAGTGGTCATGTAGAGATACTTACCCGAGACTCACAAACACAAAAAACCCAACCCCACAAACAAACACCCAATACCCTGAGACTGCTCCACCAATACGTAGCGGTCATGTAGAGATACTTACCCTGAGACTGCTCCACCAATACGTAGCGGTCATGTAGAGATACTTACCCTGAGACTGCTCCACCAATACGTAGCGGTCATGTAGAGATACTTACCCTGAGACTGCTCCACCAATACGTAGTGGTCATGTAGAGATACTTACCCTGAGACTGCTCCACCAATACGTAGCGGTCATGTAGAGATACTTACCCTGAGACTGCTCCACCAATACGTAGCGGTCATGTAGAGATACTTACCCTGAGACTGATCCTAAACCTGGCTAATGCCTATATACGTGTAATGTACATTCCACGGGATTCCACCAATACGTAGCGGTCATGTAGAGATACTTACCCTGAGACTGATCCTAGACCTGGAGTGACCGCTGGACAAACTACTATGTCTGGATGATCGACCTATTGTACTCCTCTTCAGCACTATCTCTTCCCTGTAATCGATGTACAAGACGTATTTAACCCACTCAACACCAAGCAACTGACATGAACTAGTCCATTATATTTTTAAACCAATAAATTAATAAGAAAATTACATTTCGACCAGTTCATTTATCAAAATGGTCTAAAAATATTAATATTACTGGCAAAAAGTGCAGCTCCTGATGAGACGGCTCATGACAAGACATAGTTAACTCAGAAATATACGACTTCAAAGCTGTGTTTATGATTTTCATAATTTCATATTTCAGATTCTTTCAATATTATTTATGGACAGCCATTACCTGTTGGAATATAGCTTTATTCTTGATTATTGAAGTATTTATACATTTTCTTTTACAGGATTCTATCAACAAACTGACCTAACTGTGAATTAGCAGTACACAAAGCTTACTGTCGTAATTAGCGTCACCAGTAACCCAGTAATGGTACACTGTCTGTGTTTTAAGATCAATGCAGTTTTTAAAAATATTCATGAAAATATTATGAATCAATTTTCGCTGTTCTAATTTTGGCGAAAGGAGGTACATGCGAATAAAGCAAAAATTAGATGTTTGCGAAAAAACACAGATATATACAAAAACACAGATATATACAAAAACACAGATATATACTACAAAAACACAGATATATATACGGTACAGTGTATTGATTAAGAATAATATTTGTCTTTCCGTTGTGTAGTGGCGAATAAACCATGGTTTACGTGCTGATGCGTAGGAATTAACCGTGCAAGCCGTAGGCCCAAGTGGTTCATTCCGGCGCTCAGAATAACAAACTAAGATTTATGTATATATAACGCAAATACAAATATTATTTCAATTCTAACAAAACCAAAATATTTAAAAAGCGAAAAAATAATTAGTGATGTTTTCTAGAAAGCCGCAAAAACAACAAATATGTTTCCACGTTTGACATCGTGAGCTAAGCCATGTATTATTGCAGATTTAACGGTAAATTCTTTCTGCGTAAACAGACAAAATGCTATGCTAGAACATAAGATAAATGAAAAGAACAGTTATATATGGCATCCGTATCATTGATTGGTTACCTGGCTGGTCTGACTAGTGTTTCAAGTTCTGTTTGTAGATGACGACGTATGTACAGTTTAGACGGTGGTATCCGGAGACACGAGGCAAGTGAATCGGGAGTGAATGTTGGCTCCAACACTATCAAAGCACCGTGAACCCCAGACTCCTTCAGATTGTCAGCAAACTCCTGAATACATAAATATGTGTTTAATGAAGAAGACACAAGTAATTTTTCTAGAAAACACAAGTAATTTTAATCAGTACAACACGAGATTTCAAAATTGATTTTGAAAAAAACCAAGTGACTTTAAACAAGATTTGAAAAAACCGATCTTGAAGAAAACAACCTTTTGGTTTAAACATATTTATTTTCTTCATGTACATGGTTATTTACAACAATTGAAATAAGGAATTGGACTCCACGATCATAACCTTTTGTGACTTTAACCCTTTCAACACCACAGACCTCTAAATAGGCTTACAAAAAAGTGTAGATCCAGATGAGCCGGCTCGTGATGAGCCGTCTCATCAGGATCTGCACTTGTTTCAAGTAATATAACTATTTTTAGAGAAAAAAAATACCCATTTTGATAAATGAACTGATCCAAATGTAATTTTGTTATTAATTTATTGGTCTAAAAATATCCATGGACCAGTCCATGTCAGTTACTTGGTGTTGAATGGGTTAAGCAGTATAGTACAACACAAGAGTTCAAAGATCTTGAAGAAAACAACACTAGTGACTAGATTCACAAAATTTATCTTTCATTATAAATATGATCTTTATTAACAGGCTCTTTTTGATTGACAGGATGATGTCACAGTGGGGTAATCTCGTTAGTTCTCCATCGTGCTGAGATTTTATGAGATTTCATTGACTCGCTGACAAAATGTTATCAGAAAAAGTTAATCCCTTTTTATTGATTTATTTTTATTTAGCAGTAGACAGAATACATGGCATCTAGCCTGGGTTCCGTCGATTTTTCACTTTTTAACTTCTGGCAAAATGACAGCCTGGGGAAACTTTATTTCCAATCGTAGCGTCATCTACTTACACCATCATTATTAAGGGTGTAGATTTGAAGAACGATAACTTTTCTCTACAAGATACTATCGCTAAATATAGAAACGCAATTCTATCGGAAATCCGCGAATAGGCACGATTATACACGATCATTTCCGAATATACACGAATGTTCCCGTAGACTCATTTACATTGCAAATATATAATGTCCCGTTTCTGTGTTATATCGACGAGATGGTGGATTTTAACTATTACGTTTAGGTGGTAATGGGTCGATTCGGCTTAATTGAAGTAAGGACGACTTGAGTAAATATGTCAAATCAGACGCACAGTGTACGTTTTAAACTATTTATCGTTGACCCGTAAACAATGACGGCCAAATATAAAGATTTATCAACATTGCAGTGCCTCGCTTTCGATTCAAGTATGTCATTAATCAAGTCACGTGCTAATAGGCCTATTAATATAATTAATGATAATCAATAATTTCACGGAAAACCCGCCGAGTTTCCCCAGGCGTTGATATGATCAGAAACTCAATATGGCCCAATTAATAGTCTCGGTGTTAAAATATATTTATTTGACTGTCCCGGCAAAATATATCGACGCCTGTTCCCAGACTACATGGTTTCATCTGATTTACGAAAGTTATCGAAACAAAGTTTGTGCTCTATTTTGTAAACAAACAAAAATGGCGGACTGGTCGTATTTTTGAGGTAGTGATGATAAATCATTTTCTACTTAATTGTGTCGTGAACCTGTCCAATGTTTAGAAGTTACTTACAGGTAAGAAAAGTCCAGGTTGCTGAGGTTTTATATTTTCACAATAATATAGAGTTTGGGATATATTTGTTTACAGAAAATAACATATAATATTTATTCATATCTCGGTTGTTGTCTCCTAAATATGCCAGTTATAGTGCTTTTATATTACAATTTGAATGTTAAAATGTATATTTATGGACGGCTTACAGCAATGTGATTGCTTTCTATACATGCTTTTATGCAAATTCAAAATATTATTACCCTTTTATTGAAAGATATTGCACTTATCTACACGTCCGTGGTCCAGTGGTAGAGCGTCGGATTTGGAATCGAACGGTCCCATGTTCGATACTCGGCCAGGCCACGTATGTAGTGCCATTGAGCAAGGCACCTCACACACATTGCTTAGTACTGGTTAATCGCTTAGGTCGGCTAAGCGTGCCCAGGAAAACATGTCTAAGTCCCCGCGAGGGGTTTGACAGTAAAGGACCATACATACATACCAACAGATAGATAAAAGCCGATAATTCACCTATACGGGAAGTCCTGTTACTGATATCCATGGCAGACAAACTATTTATTTGTGGTATATATAGAGGGAGTCAAATCCCTATCTATCTAGGTTCCTGTTATTAACTCTTTCACTGCCAATGTCGCATAAAAGCGACTTTGTAAAAAAAGTAGAGAACCCGATCGGACAGAACAGAACATGCCGTCTCGTCTGATCAGGCTATTTGCTGATTGCTCTTCAGACAGTGGAGCTGAAGCACCTGTCCGAATAGCAAACAACATAGATCCTGATCAGACGCAGCGTTACGCCGCAGCTGATCTGGATCTATGTTGTTTGCACATACTCTGAATTTATTCGGCGCTGAAAGAGTTAAGCAGCAAATTCCCCCATTCTTTGTTGATTGACAGCTTAACACACGTAGTCACAGTTCTAGAGTACTAGATGATAAAACAGTTTAAACCCGATTTAACCCCCTACCACCCCAGTTATTGCATTAAAGATAACATAGTTCCTCTCCCAATATCCACTCAATGATCATAAAGTTGGTAAGAATAAGAGATGAAACATACCTCCAGATCTATGTTCTGTACCCACTCTATAACCCGCTGATTTGTCCAGACAAGAGGGTCAATGAAGGATTTATCACAGTCAATCTTTCTCTGGGACAAAACCTGTAGTAGACACAACATTATATAACAGACATCTCACACCAACACTGGTACAGACAAGAGGGTCAATGAAGGATTTATCAGTCAATCTTTCTCTGGGACAAAACCTGTAGTAGACACAACATTATATAACATACATCTCACACCAACACTGGTACAGACAAGAGGGTCAATGAAGGATTTATCAGTCAATCTTTCTCTGGGACAAAACCTGTAGTAGACACAACATTATATAACAAGACATCTCACACTAACATACAAAGATGGATAACTGCGCTATAATTTAGCAAAACTAAATAGTCCCCAGGACTTCTCTACATACATTCATACACAGATGGATAACTGCGCTATAATTTAGCAAAACTAAATAGTCCCCAGGACTTCTCTACACATATATTCATACAAAGATGGATAACTGCGCTATAATTCAGCAAAACTAAATAGTCCCAAGGACTTCTCTACATACATTCATACACAGATGGATAACTGCGCTATAATTCAGCAAAACTAAATAGTCCCCAGGACTTCTCTACATACATTCATACACAGATGGATAACTGCGCTATAATTCAGCAAAACTAAATAGTCCCCAGGACTTCTCTACATACATTCATACACAGATGGATAACTGCGCTATAATTCAGCAAAACTAAATAGTCCCCAGGACTTCTCTACATACATTCATACACAGATGGATAACTGCGCTATAATTCAGCAAAACTAAATAGTCCCCAGGACTTCTCTACATACATTCATACACAGATGGATAACTGCGCTATAATTCAGCAAAACTAAATAGTCCCCAGGACTTCTATACATACATACATTCATACACAGATGGATAACTGCGCTATAATTCAGCAAAACTAAATAGTCCCCAGGACTTCTCTACATTTTCAGTTTATTTTGCATAAAATATAGCCCTTGGCAGTCAACAAACACATTAATACACAATACACTTCTCCCTTATACTCCTTACACTTCTCCCATATATATTTTGAACATCTCCCTTATATATCTTCAACCATATATATCTTAATCCTCTCAATTATACACCCTAAACTTGAACACCAATTCAATTCAAAGATGACTAATTTCATTTGATAAACGAGACTCGGACTCGAGGTTATAAAACCGTTCTCAGATCTCAAATCGAAGCTCAAGGAATTTGATTGGTTGATTTACACTCAGCCGGACCAATCAGAAGCTCGAGACCGAGTTTGAGATTGGATAAAAGTGTTATAACCTCGGGGCATGGTTACGTACCTCCTTGTCAAATCCCAGTTTTCGCAATAATTGCACGGCGTGAAGTATGCTTGATTGGTGGAACTTGCGATGAACATCCAGGTGTTTCTCCATATCTTTACGAGACATATTGCTTAACATACGACCATCCACGAGGTTGCTCTCAAATACACACGAGTACTGAGGCAGGCCAATATCGTGCAACCACTTGTGGGCAACCCAGCTGTGGTCCAACATTGAACACTTCGGGCAACTTCTGAAAATATATAGCAGAAACTGAGTAATGACGTAGGTTGTCTGTGAAATGTCCACAAGCAAATATCTTAACTAATATCTAACCATGTGGAAGTCGTGATAGCGCTGTGGTAACGCGGTTGCTTCACATGTGAAAGGCCTGGAGTTCGAGCCCCATTGGAGCATTAACAAATGTGCATTTAGGCAAGGCATTTAAATTCCACATGCCTCTTTAGTTTAATTTAATCATATTTTATTGCTCGATTCGTTTTGCATATACATGTGAAGACAAAGCAAGACAAATTAAAGAAAGGCAAATGAAGTTATTATATAAATAAAATAAAATATTATACTGGTTACAGAGTATTATAATGAAATTATTATATATACAGAGTATTATATATATAAAATATTAGGTTACTGTCTTATAAATTTTAATTTATTAGACGAGATGGAGAAAATATACACGGCGAGGCTCTGTATACTAGACCACTAGACACTTACCCTACAACAAGATTTCTCTGTTCCTCTATCGCTAGACGCAGTTTCTTCTTGTGTAGGGGATGCTTGATCTCGAGGGCCGAGGCAAGGTCATTGTCACTCATTCCTAGTAACACCTGAAAACACACGAGGCAAGGTCATTGTCACTCATTCCTAGTAATACCTGAAAACACACGAGGCAAGGTCATTGTCACCCATTCCTAGTAACACCTGAAAACACACGAGGCAAGGTCATTGTCACCCATTCCTAGTAACACCTTAAAACACACGAGGCAAGGTCATTGTCACCCATTCCTAGTAATACCTGAAAACACACGAGGCAAGGTCATTGTCACCCATTCCTAGTAACACCTGAAAACACACGAGGCAAGGTCATTGTCACCCATTCCTAGTAACACCTGAAAACACACGAGGCAAGGTCATTGTCACCCATTCCTAGTAACACCTGAAAACACACGAGGCAAGGTCATTGTCACCCATTCCTAGTAACACCTTAAAACACACGAGGCAAGGTCATTGTCACTCATTCCTAGTAACACCTGAAAACACACGAGGCAAGGTCATTGTCACTCATTCCTAGTAACACCTGAAAACACACACGTTAAAACATGTGATTCCCCCCCCCCCATTGACTGGACGGATATATACGTAAATTTAGTCAATTAAAGGGCAATAATTCTGGTGTTACTGGGTCGATCACCACGGAAAGTGCACATGCACCGCCGCACCAGGGCTCATTCTAGGTATTTCTACCCTGGTGAAGCTTACATCTAACATATGCATGTAGTTGTAGGTGGAAGTCGTGATAGCGCTAACATATGCATGTAGTGTAGGTGAAGTCGTGATAGCGCTAACATATGCATGTAGTTGTAGGTGGAAGTCGTGATAGCGCTAACATATGCATGTAGTTGTAGGTGGAAGTCGTGATAGCGCTAACATATGCATGTAGTTGTAGGTGGAAGTCGTGATAGCGCTAACATATGCATGTAGTTGTAGGTGGAAGTCATGATAGCGCTAACATATGCATGTAGTTGTAGGTGGAAGTCATGATAGCGCTAACATATGCATGTAGTTGTAGGTGGAAGTCATGATAGCGCTAACATATGCATGTAGTTGTAGGTGGAAGTCGTGATAGCGCAGTGGATGCGCATTCGCTTCAGGTGTGAAAGGTCCCAAGTTCGAGCCCCGCTGGAGCCGTTACGATTGTGCCCTTAGGTAAGGCATTTAAATTCCACGTTGCCTCTTCTCTCTCCATCGTGGCGATGGATTCCATCTGGAATGAGGTCTCGAGAGTGATTTATATAAGTTGACATAACTTGTTTCGCAATCGAGCTAAAATAAATTTGTATAAACTAAACTAACAAATGCATGTAGTTGTACAATTATGGCCAAAAATTAATAACAGTTCTCACCTTTCCACTTTTTATATTCGTAGCACACCTTTTCCCGTACATGGGCATGTTTAGCACTATTTCTAACCATGCCAGCACCTGATTGGCTTTCCAAGTAGACATGTGACTGGATTTTAATTGGTCAACTATTTTTAGCTTTTCCTGGTAATTTTCAGGATTGAGCAGTGTAATTCTGGTGTTAGCAGGTAGTTCTGTAAAATAGAATAGTGTTCCATGCATACAAGTCACACGAGTTATATAGAATTACATACAAGTACAGTGAAACATACAGGAAAGGCAAAAGGTGGCCATTCTTGACAGTTGGTCTTTATCAAGACGTTAAAATGCATTGCTAACGGGGGATTACACATGGTGGTCATTAATCAGAGGTGGTCTTTAATCAGAGGTGCCCAAGTTGTACTGTGCATGATGATATGTGTCAGAGTGCAATGAGGTCGCCGACTTCAAATCAAATGAAAATGACTATCGTTTTACCAATTATTTGTCGAGTTATTTCATGTGAGGATGACTTCAAGAAGCTTAAATTTAGTTTTTAACAAATCGGCCACAAACACGCATGTTATGAGAGACATTGCTCACTTTTCTATCATCTCCCTTGGCAGATAAAGTAATGTATATTGGTCCGCTTAGTTGGAATCCTTTGCTTTTACTGTTGTCCCATAAACACATGTTGAGAATGATAAATGTGATTTTATACGACGTCAATCGAGATTTAATAATTTAATAATTATAAGAAGAGAAAATGGATGAATTTTGTTATCATGTGGTGCAAAGGTACCTATGATGAAAACCAAGTAAAACAATCTATCTACTATACAGAGTATTCAGAGGAAGTAACTTACCAATGTCTCTCCTTATTTGGTTTTTTTATATTTATTTATATTTCGGGTTTTACGCCTGCATCAGCACCAATTTGGGCTATATCGCCGGTGGGCAGTTTACCTAACAACACCTTTCCTGGGCAGGCTCCAGCAGTTAACCAGTACTTGGGTGCACCAACCCCCGTAAGAAACTGCCAACTTTTTCATATAAATGAGACGGTCTGAGCGGGGCTCGAACCCGTGACCATCAGTAATGATAGGTTACAGTGGTATACAAGTCAGCGACCGTAACCACTCGACCACGGAGGAGGACAGGTTTTTTTAAAAAAATATTTTTTTATATATAAGTTTATTTATCATCGCTACCAGTTGCCCATTTGAGTGACGGGCAGTTTACCTAACAACACCTTTACTGGGCAGGCTCCAGCAGTTAACCAGTACTTGATGCACCAACCTCCTTAAGAAAGTACCAACTTTTTCATACAAAGAAATACGGTCCGAGGGGCTCGAACTCGTGACCATCA
Source organism: Archivesica marissinica (assembly GCA_014843695.1). Lineage (NCBI taxonomy): Eukaryota > Metazoa > Mollusca > Bivalvia > Venerida > Vesicomyidae > Archivesica > Archivesica marissinica. The sequence goes on along the minus strand of CM026401.1, from coordinate 6,588,703 downwards.
CAATGAGATTGGTTACAATGGTATACAAGTCGGCGCCCGTAACGATTTGACTATATCTCTCGTTAAAGTTTACGTATGGTATATATACTAACAATGGTTAGACGGATCTGTAGTCCAGTGGTAACACGCTGGACTGGTATTCCAGGGATAGCAGGTTCGATCCCCCGTCTGACCATAATAAAATTAACAGTCTTTCAGATGGGACGTTAAACCGAGGTCTCGTGTCGGTGCTTTACACTGTGCACGTAAAAGAACCAGAGGAGACTCTGGAATGGGTCTCTGTCTGCATCATTGCACTATCCACCAAAATCTAAAATGACTAATCTCTTCAGGAGGCGTCGCTCATATGGGCAACCGGTAGCGACGATAAATAAACGTAAAACACAACACATCCCAATAGTCAGTTATTTTGATTATCTAATTGATTCATAACAATCTTAAAGAAAATGATTTTCTGGATTTTCGTTTTCCTTGAAAGACAATATGTGATGGTAGGTAGTATGGATCTGAATTCAATCAAAATTATGCGAGTCCTCATCAGAACGTAAGTTTAAACTTGATTTATTTTACGATTGCGAAACAAGCTTTAACAACTTAAGTTTAAACTTTATTTATTTTACAACGAAAGGCCATAAATGTGTCACCTTTGTGTAAATAAACAAAATATTATTATTATTATAAAATTAGAAATATAGACCCACCATCCGTTTCCTCACAGGGCAATGCCAGGGAGCGTCGGGTTTTTCCGCGGGAGAACACCTTCGATATCGACCCCAGACTGATCCTCTTCTTCTTCCTTAGTTCCATCGATGTGTCTAGACTGTCTCCAGTCTTGTTGCCGTCGGTAACATCATTGTTGTTCTCTAGGAATTGGTTGAGTGGGGTGAACGAGTGCTTTCTTCCGTGTTTGTTTGAGATCCGTGGCGTACTAGTTGGAACTGAAATATAAGGACATAATAACAGATGGATTAGTGGCCTTGAACTGCGAGTCCATGGATTAGTGGCCTTGAACTGCGAGTCCATGGATTAGTGGCCTTGAACTGCGAGTCCATGGATTATTAGTGGCCTTGAACTGTGTGTCCATGGATTAGTGGCCTTGAACTGCGAGTCCATGGATTAGTGGCCTTGAACTGTGTGTCCATGGATTAGTGGCCTTGAACTGTGTGTCCATGGATTAGTGGCCTTGAACTGCGAGTCCATGGATTAGTGGCCTTGAACTGTGTGTCCATGGATTAGTCGCCTTGAACTGAGAGTCCATGGATTGGTGGCCTTGAACTGCGAGTCCATGGATCAGTAGCCTTGAACTGCGAGTCCATGGATCAGTGGCCTTGAAATGTTAAAATACATTGAAAATGGCTCGACGGGAGAGATGCCTTTAGCACAGGTTTAACTGTACACAATATACACAATTACGGTATGTCCTTCAGCTTACAGGTGGGTACCTGAAGGTGTGGCGAGTACACAGTTGGTTATAAGCTACCTGGCAAGACATTTATGTGACATACAGACATACTGTCACCACTTCCAGACATAACAAGGGACACATAAAATATTATAAATTATATGTCAATTGTTCCTAGCAGGGAACTAGTAACATATGTATATATTGTCCTCTCTATATCCGAATTTTCGGCATAAAAGCCTTTTTCACGGGAAACATAAATCGTCCAGCTAATACATTGTCATTAAGATTGGATAATAGCGAGAACACTATATAATTATATAAAATATTATAATTTTGGTATATTACCAAGGAAGCAGTCTTCTTTCGAGCTGTCATTGGCCGATTGTGGTGGGGTGTCGTAAGGTGGAAGTTCATCACTGGTCGGTGTATGCGAGTCCAGACTTTTGGGTGTACTGGGTAGTTCTAGGGTGTACAAGCGATTGTGGGCAATTTGGTCTCGTAACTGAAATAAACAAAATATTGACATTCCATTATTCAGCAGCAAGCACACGGGTGTCTCAGTGACATTCCATCACTCAGCAGCAAGCACACAGGTGTCTCAGTGACATTCCATCACTCAGCAGCAAGCATACGGGTGTCTCAGTGACATTCCATCACTCAGCAGCAAGCACACGGGTGTCTCAGTGACATTCCATCACTCAGCAGCAAGCACACGGGTGTCTCAGTGACATTCCATCACTCAGCAGCAAGCACACGGGTGTCTCAGTGACATTCCATCACTCAGCAGCAAGCATACGGGTGTCTCAGTGACATTCCATCACTCAGCAGCAAGCATACGGGTGTCTCAGTGACATTCCATCACTCAGCAGCAAGCACACGGGTGTCTCAGTGACATTCCATCACTCAGCAGCAAGCACACTGGTGTCTCGTGACATTCCATCACTCAGCAGCAAGCATACGGGTGTCTCAGTGACATTCCATCACTCAGCAGCAAGCACACGGGTGTCTCAGTGACATTCCATCACTCAGCAGCAAGCACACGGGTATCTCAGTGACATTCCATCACTCAGCAGCAAGCACAAGGTGTCTCAGTGACATTCCATCACTCAGCAGCAAGCACACGGGTGTCTCAGTGACATTCCATCACTCAGCAGCAAGCACACGGGTGTCTCAGTGAAGAGACATTACAAACATCAATGTAGCATCTCCTTGACAACCGATGGAATACTGCAAAATCTGTTCTACTCAGTACCAGGTTAAATAATTTGGTGACAAACATTCAACTCAAGAGGTGCTACTGTGTGGATTTTGTTAAATGTGGGGCGGGCGGTTGTTTAGAGCATGCATATATGGGGCGGTTGTTTAAAGCATGCATATATGGGGCGGTTGTTTAAAGCATGCATATATGGGGCATTTGTTTAGAGAATGCATATATGGGGCGGTTGTTTAGAGCATGCATATATGGGATGGTTGTTTAAAGCATGCATATATGGGGCGGTTGTTTAGAGCATGCATATATGGGGCGGTTGTTTAAAGCATGCATATATGGGGCGGTTGTTTAGAGCATGCATATATGGGGCGGTTGTTTAGAGCATGCATATATGGGACGGTTGTTTAAAGCATGCATACATGGGACGGTTGTTTAAAGCATGCATATATGGGGCGGTTGTTGAGCATGCATATATGGGGCGGTTGTTTAAAGCATGCATATATGGGGCGGTTGTTTAAAGCATGCATATATGGGGCGGTTGTTTAAAGCATGCATATATGGGGCGGTGTTTAAAGCATGCATAGATGGGGCGGTGTTTAAAGCATGCATAGATGGGGCGGTGTTTAAAGCATGCATAGATGGGGCGGTGTTTAAAGCATGCATATATGGGGCGGTGTTTAAAGCATGCATAGATGGGGCGGTGTTTAAAGCATGCATAGATGGGGCGGTGTTTAAAGCATGCATATATGGGGCAACCTCAGAGAGTTCAGCCTCCAATATATTACCTCGGAGAGTTCAGCCTCCAATATATTACCTCGGAGAGTTCAGCCTCCAATATATTACCTCGGAGAGTTCAGCCTCCAATATATTACCTCGGAGAGTTCAGCCTCCAGTATATTACCTCGGATAGTTCAGCCTCCAATATACAACATCGGAGAGTTCAGCCTCCAATATATTACCTCGGAGAGTTCAGCCTCCAATATATTACCTCAGAGAGTTCAGCCTCCAATATACAACCTCGGAGAGTTCAGCCTCCAATATACAACCTCGGAGAGTTCAGCCTCCAATATATTACCTCGGAGAGTTCAGCCTCCAATATACAACCTCGGAGAGTTCAGCCTCCAATATACAACCTCGGAGAGTTCAGCCTCCAATATATTACCTCAGAGAGTTCAGCCTCCAATATACAACCTCGGAGAGTTCAGCCTCCAATATATTACCTCGGAGAGTTCAACATCCAATATATTACCTCAGAGAGTTTGGAGAGTTCAGCCTCCAATATATTACCTCAGAGAGAGTTCAGCCTCCAATATATTACCTCGGAGAGTTCAGCCTCCAATATATTACCTCGGAGAGTTCAGTCTCCAATATATTACCTCGGATAGTTCAGCCTCCAATATATTACCTCAGATAGTTCAACATCCAATATATTACCTCGGAGAGTTCAGCCTCCAATATACAACCTCGGAGAGTTCAGCCTCCAATATATTACCTCAGAGAGTTTGGAGAGTTCAGCCTCCAATATATTACCTCAGAGAGAGTTCAGCCTCCAATATATTACCTCGGAGAATTCAGCCTCCAATATATTACCTCGGAGAGTTCAGTCTCCAATATATTACCTCGGATAGTTCAGCCTCCAATATATTACCTCAGATAGTTCAACATCCAATATATTACCTCGGAGAGTTCAGCCTCCAATATATTACCTCGGATAGTTCAGCCTCCAATATATTACCTCGGATAGTTCAGCCTCCAATATATTACCTCGGATAGTTCAACATCCAATATATTACCTCGGATAGTTCAACATCCAATATATTACCTCGGATAGTTCAACATCCAATATATTACCTTGGATAGTTCAGCCTCCAATATATTACCTCGGTTAGTTCAGCCTCCAATATATTACCTCGGAGAGTTCAGCCTCCAATATATTACCTCGGATAGTTCAGCCTCCAATATATTACCTCGGAGAGTTCAGCCTCCAATATATTACCTCCGATAGTTCAACATCCAATATATTACCTCGGATAGTTCAACATCCAATATATTACCTCGGATAGTTCAACATCCAATATATTACCTCGGAGAGTTCAGCCTCCAATATATTACCTCTGATAGTTCAACATCCAATATATTACCTCGGAGAGTTCAGCCTCCAGTATATTACCTCGGAGAGTTCAACATCCAATATATTACCTCGGAGAGTTCAGCCTCCAGTATATTACCTCGGAGAGTTCAACATCCAATATATTACCTCGGAGAGTTCAGCCTCCAATATATTACCTCGGAGAGTTCAGCCTCCAATATATTACCTCGGAGAGTTCAGCCTCCAATATATTACCTCGGATAGTTCAGCCTCCAGTATATTACCTCGGAGAGTTCAGCCTCCAATATATTACCTCGGAGAGTTCAGCCTCCAGTATATTACCTCGGAGTGTTCAGCCTCCAGTATATTACCTCAGAGAGTTCAGCCTCCAGTTTGTTTATGTGCTGTTCCCGTTCGTCCGACTGTGTCTGTAGAAACACTGCCTGCTCAGCCGCGTGCCGCGCCTTCTGGATTATCTCCCATTTCTCACGATCGCACTGGTCCTTCTCAACACACAACTGAATAAACAAATATCATAGACACTATATAATACACAAATATCATAGACACTATATTATACACAAATATCATAGACACTCTATTATACACAAATATCATAGACACTATATTATACACAAATATCATAGACACTCTATTATACATAAATATCATAGACACTCTATTATACACAAATATCATAGACACTCTATTATACACAAATATCATAGACACTCTATTATACACAAATATCATAGACACTATATTATACACACATATCATAGACACTCTATTATACACAAATATCATAGACACTATATAATACACAAATATCATAGACACTCTATTATACACAAATATCATAGACACTCTATTATACACAAATATCATAGACACTATATTATACACAAATATCATAGACACTCTATTATACACACATATCATAGACACTCTATTATACACAAATATCATAGACACTCTATTATACACAAATATCATAGACACTATATAATACACAAATATCATAGAGACTATATTATACATAAATATCATAGACACTCTATTATACACAAATATCATAGACACTATATTATACACAAATATCATAGACACTCTATTATACACAAATATCATAGACACTCTATTATACACAAATATCATAGACACTATATAATACACAAATATCATAGACACTCTATTATACACAAATATCATAGACTCTCTATTATACACAAATATCATAGACACTATTATACACAAATATCATAGACACTCTATTATACACACATATCATAGACATTCTATTATACACAAATATCATAGACACTCTATTATACATAAATATCATAGACACTCTATTATACACAAATATCATAGACACTATATTATACATAAATATCATAGACACTCTATTATACACAAATATCATAGACACTATATAATACACAAATATCATAGACACTCTATTATACACAAATATCATAGACACTATATAATACACAAATATCATAGACACTCATTCAAAGTTCCTAAACGCCTGGTGTTTTATAATATTTGGAGTAGGGCTGTCGGGGTATACCTGGTGTTTTATAATATTTGGAGTAGGGCTGTCACAGTATACCTGGTGTTTTATAATATTTGGAGTAGGGCTGTCACGGTATACCTGGTGTTTTATAATATTTGGGGTAGGGCTGTCACGGTATACCTGGTGTTTTATAATATTTGGAGTAGGGCTGTCACGGTATACCTGGTGTTTTATAATATTTGGAGTAGGGCTGTCAGGGTATACCTGGTGTTTTATAATATTTGGAGTAGGGCTGTCAGGGTATACCTGGTGCTTTATAATATTTGGAGTAGGGCTGTCACGGTATACCTGGTGTTTTATAATATTTGGAGTAGGGCCGTCACGGTATACCTGGTGTTTTATAATATTTGGAGTAGGGCCGTCACGGTATACCTGGTGTTTTATAATATTTGGAGTAGGGCTGTCACGGTATACCTGGTGTTTTATAATATTTGGAGTAGGGCCGTCACGGTATACCGGTATATTGCAATACTGATCACACTATATCGTACCGCGATACAAAGATGCGTACAGTTTTTTACACAATATTTTCCTAGTTTCACTTTTTATCGTTCTCTTTCTGCAATTCTGCTCTTTGGATTACAAAACTCCCAAAATGTGTTGTTATTTGGACTCCCAGAATGTGTTGTTATTTGGACTCCCAGAATGTGTTGTTATTTGGACTCCCAGAATGTGTTGTTATTTGGACTCCCAGAATGTGTTGTTATTTGGACTCCCAGAATGTGTTGTTATTTGGACTCCCAGAATGTCTTGTTATTTGGACTCCCAAACAACCCAGAATGTCTTGTTATTTGGACTCCCAGAATGTCTTGTTATTTGGACTCCCAGAATGTGTTGTTATTGTCGAAATCGTTTTGCGTCAATTGTGCAAATCCAACTCGCTCAGCCATTGTTTTTATTTACAAACTTAATATGACCGTGTTACATCCAAATGTTGTTCCATGTCAAATCGTACTCGAGTGAAATTGTACTCGAGTCAAAAATAGTTTAATAGTTGATTAAATGTTCACAAAATTGAACTCGTGTTGGAAACGTTTACACATTACAACATCTACAAATGAAGCGCAATATATTATGTTACGTATCGCAATACAAGTTTCGTGTATTGCAATAATCATGGTACACTTCAGGCGTATTGTGACAGCCCTAATTTGGAGCCAACTGATAATCATACAATATAAATATTTTCATATTGTCATGCAATGCATTCTATTGCAGGTGATCATACAGCAATTGCATAAAGATGTGTAATAAAATGTATCTGTATAATGGGTGATCACAATAACTTGTCGCAAGTCATCAGGCCAAATATAAACAACCTGTGTTTACGGTTTCCCGACTGACCCGTCTTTTTACCCCATGACCCTGAATTTTTTTAGGAAATTTTTGGGAGAAAAAAAAAAAATTCTTTTTTCATACTTTTCTGTGAACCCAAATAAAATTTCATTTTTTCACACTTTTCTGTGAACCCAAGAAGAGTATGGTAAAAACAAATAATTAAAATAAAATCCTGACCAACCCACCATATTATTTTTTGTACGAAACTGAAACACAGGTAGTTTTATTTTTGCCTCGGCTCCGGAGAACAGAATAAACAGCTTCGGACAGATTCTTACCGGGGTTCTCAGCATGCCCACATATTTAATTATAGAAATTTGGAATGTTTCGTCTCATAAAACTCATTGCATGTTGTATACACACCCAACCTATTCACACACCTCAATTAAATATTCATTTATCAAACAAGTGCCAGGATAATATATATATCTAGCAAAAACATTAATAGAAACGAGAATAGTTCCTCATGCCCCCCCCCCCAACACCAATGGAATATGCCTGTATAAAGTCACGTAACTCAGTACCAACCTGTTTAATGGCATCATCACTTTCTCTCATCCTCTGTTCATAGTTACGTATAAAGTCACGTAACTCAGTACCAACCTGTTTAATGGCATCATTACTTTCTCTCATCCTCTGTTCATAGTTACGTATAAAGTCCCGTAAATCAGTACCAACCTGTTTAATGGCATCATCACATTCTCTCATCCTCTGTTCATAGTTACGTATAAAGTCCCGTAACTCAGTACCAACCTGTTTAATGGCATCATCACTTTATCTCATCCTCTGTTCATAGTTACGTATAAAGTCCCGTAACTCACTACCAACCTGTTTAATGGCATCATCACTTTATCTCATCCTCTGTTCATAGTTACGTATAAAGTCCTGTAACTCGGTACCAACCTGTTTAATGGCATCATCACTTTCTCTCATCCTCTGTTCATAGTTACGTATAAAGTCCCGTAACTCTGACTCTTTATCTTCCAGTGTGCCGTATAATTGCTTCATCTGGTTCAACAACTCCAGCTTCTCTCCCTTTAGACGCTTCCTGTCCGCTTTCAGAGCTGCAAATGATACAATGCAAATAATGCAAAATGTGAAATACAGCTCCCTACAACCCACTAACACACAATGTGAAATACAGCCCCCGCCAACCCACAACACACAAAAAACACCCCCCCAACCCACTAACACACAATGTGAAATACAGCCCCCTCCAACCCACTAACACACAATGTGAAATACAGCCCCCTCCAACCCACTAACACACAATGTGAAATACAGCCCCCTCCAACCCACTAACACACAATGTGAAATACAGCCCCCTCCAACCCACTAACACACAATGTGAAATACAGCCCCTACCAACCCTCTAACACAATGTGAAATACAGCCCCTACCAACCCTCTAACACAATGTGAAATACAGCCCAGGAAACTGCTACAATCTTCAATCCATTCCCATTGATGTACCCCGGAAACTGCTACAATCATCAATCCATTCCCATTGATGTACCCAGGAAACTGCTACAATCTTCAATCCATTCCCATTGGTGTACCCCGGAAACTGCTACAATCTTCAATCCATTCCCATTGATGTACCCAGGAAACTGCTACAATCTACAATCCATTCCCATTGATGTACCCCGGAAACTGCTACAATCTTCAATCCATTCCCATTGATGTACCCCGGAAACTGCTACAATCTTCAATCCATTCCCATTGATGTACCCAGGAAACTGCTACAATCCATTCCCAGTGATGTACCCAGGAAACTAGACTTCAATCTATTCCCATTGATGTACCCAGGAAACTAAGACTTCAATCTATTCCCATTGATGTACCCAGGAAACTAGACTTCAATCTATTCCCATTGATGTACCCAGGAAACTAGACTTCAATCCAACCCCAGTGATGTACCCAGGAAACTAGACTTCAATCCAACCCCAGTGATGTACCCAGGAAACTAGACTTCAATCCAACCCCAGTGATGTACCCAGGAAACTAGACTTCAATCCAACCCCAGTGATGTACCCAGGAAACTAGACTTCAATCTATTCCCAGTGATGTACCCAGGAAACTAGACTTCAATCTATTCCCAGTGATGTACCCAGGAAACTAGACTTCAATCCAACCCCAGTGATGTACCCAGGAAACTAGACTTCAATCCAACCCCAGTGATGTACCCAGGAAACTAGACTTCAATCCAACCCCAGTGATGTACCCAGGAAACTAGACTTCAATCCAACCCCAGTGATGTACCCAGGAAACTAGACTTCAATCCAACCACGGTGATGTACCCAGGAAACTAGACTTCAATCCAACCCCGGTGATGTACCCAGGAAACTAGACTTCAATCTATTCCCATTGATGTACCCAGGAAACTAGACTTCAATCCAACCCCAGTGATGTACCCAGGAAACTAGACTTCAATCCAACCCCATTGATGTACCCAGGAAACTAGACTTCAATCTATTCCCAGTGATGTACCCAGGAAACTATTGACTTCAATCCAATCCCAGTGATGTACCCAGGAAACTAGACTTCAATCCAACCCCAGTGATGTACCCAGGAAACTAGACTTCAATCCAACCCCAGTGATGTACCCAGGAAACTAGACTTCAATCCAATCCCGGTGATGTACCCAGGAAACTAGACTTCAATCTATTCCCATTGATGTACCCAGGAAACTAGACTTCAATCCAACCCCAGTGATGTACCCAGGAAACTAGACTTCAATCTATTCCCATTGATGTACCCAGGAAACTAGACTTCAATCCAACCCCAGTGATGTACCCAGGAAACTATTGACTTCAATCCAACCCCAGTGATGTACCCAGGAAACTAGACTTCAATCTATTCCCATTGATGTACCCAGGAAACTAGACTTCAATCCAACCCCATTGATGTACCCAGGAAACTAGACTTCAATCCATTCCCATTGATGTACCCAGGAAACTAGACTTCAATCTATTCCCATTGATGTACCTAGGAAACTAGACTTCAATCCAACCCCATTGATGTACCCAGGAAACTAGACTTCAAATCCATTCCCATTGATGTACCCAGGAAACTAGACTTCAATCTATTCCCATTGATGTACCCAGGAAACTAGACTTCAATCCAACCCCAGTGATGTACCCAGGAAACTAGACTTCAATCTATTCCCATTGATGTACCCAGGAAACTAGACTTCAATCTATTCCCATTGATGTACCCAGGAAACTAGACTTCAATCTATTCCCATTGATGTACCCAGGAAACTAGACTTCAATCTATTCCCATTGATGTACCCAGGCAACTAGACTTCAATCTATTCCCATTGATGTACCCAGGAAACTAGACTTCAATATATTCCCATTGATGTACCCAGGAAACTAGACTTCAATCTATTCCCATTGATGTACCTAGGAAACTAGACTTCAATCCAACCCCATTGATGTACCCAGGAAACTAGACTTCAATCTATTCCCATTGATGTACCCAGGCAACTAGACTTCAATCTATTCCCATTGATGTACCCAGGAAACTAGACTTCAATCCAACCCCAGTGATGTACCCAGGAAACTAGACTTCAATCTATTCCCATTGATGTACCCAGGAAACTAGACTTCAATCCAACCCCAGTGATGTACCCAGGAAACTAGACTTCAATCTATTCCCATTGATGTACCCAGGAAACTAGACTTCAATATATTCCCATTGATGTACCCAGGAAACTAGACTTCAATCTATTCCCATTGATGTACCCAGGAAACTAGACTTCAATCCAACCCCAGTGATGTACCCAGGAAACTAGACTTCAATCCAACCCCAGTGATGTACCACTCTTCACATTGTGCTCAGAGTATAGTTATCTAGTTATCTGCCATAATTAACTGTTATATCTGGTATATGAGATGCCATTATGATTGGTAGATCAGATTTTATCCCTACTCCAGCGGTTCCAGGTGCATGATGGAAGAACACATTTACATCAAAGAGAGGGAGATTATATATGATGCATAAAATAGGTATTCTTAACTACCCTGAATAACTTCCATATTGCTGATGGAAAGTTGTAGTGGTTTTATCCTACTGTGTGTGTTTTACGTTTATTTATCGTCGCTACCGGTTGCCCATATGAGCGACGCCTCCTGAAGAGATTAGTCATTTTAGATTTTTGGAGGATAATGCAATGATACAGAGAGAGACCCATTCCAGAGTCTCCTCTGGTTCTTTTACATGCACGATGTACAGCACCAACATGAGACCTCGGTTTAACGTCCCATCTGAAAGACTGTTAATTTTATTATAGTCAGACGGGGGGGATCGAACCTGCGATCCTTGGATTACCAGTTCAGCGTGTTACCACTGGACTCTGCGTTACAGAGTATTTTATATAACATATCTCGGAGGAGATCATTAGACCAATTTTAAGATAATTTAATTATGATGGTTTTACAAATTTATTTTAAACATTATTTATTTCAGTATGTAATCAAGAAATGAACATTTTACATATAATTTAACAGCAGTAGACTGAAAGGGATTAGAACGAAAGAAAACTAATAGTTCTTCTCCCTTTTACAAATTTAAAGTTTAATTAATAACAACAATAGGTTGATAGCATAATTTTCATAATCATAACTCTGTCCGCCTCAGTGGTCGAGTGGTTAAGGTCGCTGACTTGTATACCACTGTAACCTATCATCACGGGTTCGAGCCTCGCTCAGGCCGTGTCTCATTTATATGAAAAAGTTGGCAGTTTCTTACAGAGGTTGGTGCACCCAGGTACTGGTTAACCGCTGGAGCCTGCCCAGGAAAGGTGTTAAGTAAACTGCCAACTGGCGATATAGCCCGAAATGGTGCTGATGCAGGCGTAAAACCCGAAATATAACATAACATAATCATAACTCTGCCATCTAATTACTCTATTGGATATACACGCACATTAGGGATGTAGTAAATCACTGTTGTAGTGTACGGATACATACATGTATATATATATATGTCTGACGAATTCCATTACAGGCGGTCAAGATTTTACGATACATTGCCGGCAATGTCTGTGATGTAAAGTGAGCACCGTTACAAGTAAGTAATATCGTTGATGCCTGCACCTGTACAATACACCGGATATTATCCAGCACCTACCTGCCTGCACCTGTACAATACACCGGATATTATCCAGTACCTACCTGCCTGCACCTGTACAATACACCGGATATTATCCAGTACCTACCTGCCTGCACCTGTACAATACACCGGATATTATCCAGCACCTACCTGCCTGCACCTGTACAATACACAGGATATTATCCAGCACCTACCTGCCTGCACCTGTACAATACACCGGATATTATCCAGCACACATACCTGCCAATGCTTCCTTTGCTCGGTTCAGATCTTGTTTGGTTTGTATCAGGTCTAGTTTCAGCTCCCCGTAGCTCGGATGATCGCTATTGGCAACCTTGAGGCTGCGTAGTTCGCTGATGTCACGTGTCAGTGTGCGCACAGCAGACTCTAAACGTTGATTCTCTTCCTTCATACGCTTCAATTCATTCTCCTCATCAGCTTTCTGTCGGGATGTGTCTGACAATAAATATCAAACAATCATTTTCATGTTTTTTTAGGGTTGTTTTTGTTTCTCACTTGGCTGTTCCAATACTATATGGATATGCAGAGTTGTACACAGAGAGGGAGAGAGAAGAGAGAGAGAATAGAGGAAGAGAGAGAGAATAGAGGAAGAGAGAGAGAATAGAGGAAGAGAGAGAACATATGAAGAGAGAGAACAGAGGAAGAGAGAATAGAGGAAGAGAGAGAATAGAGGAAGAGAGAGAATAGAGGAAGAGAGAGAATAGAGGAAGAGAGAGAGAATAGAGGAAAAGAGAGAATAGAGGAAGAGAGAGAGAACAGAGGAAGAGAGAGAGAACAGAGGAAGAGAGAGAGAATAGAGGAAGAGAGAGAGAATAGAGGAAGAGAGAGAATATAGGAAGAGAACAGAGGAAGAGAGAGAATAGAGGAAGAGAGAGAGAATAGAGCGAGAGAATAGAGAGAGAGAGAATAGAGGAAGAGAGAGAGAATAGAGAGAGAGAAGAGAGAGAGAGAGAGAGAGAATAGAGGAAGAGAGAGAGAATAGAGAGAAGAGAGAAGAGAGATAGAGGAAGAGAGAGGAAGAGAGAGAATAGAGGAAGAGAGAGAGAACAGAGGAAGAGAGAGAGAATAGAGAGAGAGAGAGAGGAAGAGAGAGAGAGGAGAGAGAGAAGAGAGAGAGAGAACAGAGGAAGAGAGAGAATAGAGGAAGAGAGAGAAGAGAGAGAGAGAGAGAGAGAGAGAGAGAATAGAGGAAGAGAGAATAGAGGAATAGAACAGAGGAAGAGAGAGAATAGAGGAAGAGAGAGAATATAGAGAGAGAAGAGAGAGAGAAGAATAGAGGAGAGAATAGAGGAAGAGAGAGAGAATAGAGGAAAGAGAGAATAGAGAAGAGAGAGAGAAGAGAGAGGAGAGAGAGGAAGAGAGGAAGAGAGGAAGAGAGAGACAGAGGAAGAGAGAGAGAGAGAGGAGAGAGAGAACAGAGGAAGAGAGAGAGAATAGAGGAAGAGAGAGAGAATAGAGGAAGAGAGAGAGAATAGAGGAAGAGAACAGAGGAAGAGAGAGAATAGAGGAAGAGAGAGAGAATAGAGAGAGAATAGAGGAAGAGAGAGAGAATAGCGGAGAGAATAGAGGAAGAGAGAGAGAATAGAGGAAGAGAGGGGAAGAGAGAGAGCCAGAGCGAGAGAGAGTAAACTAAAGGGATGCGATTTACAAAACAAGAATTTCACAGAAAATGAGTTTATTTGTGGGCAGAGATGATCGGATCTCAACAAGATAACTGAAAATCTGAGTAAATTGTTTTAAATATTGAAATACAACACGATAATCAAATTTATAATAAACCACTCCTAATGGAATATCTTGGTCACAGTGCAGTAAACATATTTTTGGTCTTTAAGATGATGGTATGTTCGAGAATTCATGACCTCATGAATAGACCTCACTAAAATGTGTCCTTACGAATTCACGCTGACCTACAGTATTTACAATGTTTGTGATGATGCCATTATCTGCATATATCTTCAGCTCAGATTCATAACAAGTAACTTCACTGCTTCATACCAAAAATAAACTTTGAAAATTCAGTGAAATAAAAGCTCATTATACAGCTAAGGATATTTATTTTCTAACAGTATTACATTTTATCCACAGCTTTCACCACACAACAATCACTCCATTATTGTAAGACCGTATAAGATTCATATTAAATTTTCACATTTCTTGCAAATTTTACAAGATTTTAAATAACGAGAGTTTTTTTGGTTTTTTATTTAAGTTTATATAATGTCGCTACCTGTTTCCCATTTGAGCAACGGGCAGTTTACCTAACAACACATTTCCTGGGCAGGCTCCAGCGGTTAACCAGTACTCTGTAAGTAACTGCCAACTTTTTCATATATCGACATAATAATATTTATAACGCATATTAATTAACAAGATATTTCATAATCAACCACACTATTATGGGCCATCCGTTGTTTACCTATTAATTTTTAGATCAGCATTCAGCTTTAATTCTGATCAAGACTTTGAGCACAGATTATTTTTGGAGCGGAAAATTGTTTCCAGAAGCACTTCGGAACTAACACACCGACTATTATTTTTAATAATATGCATCGTCTTCAATCGCATATATTTCATATTTTAGTTCATATTCCATGTTGTTCTTACACAATAAATATGTGTTTATCCTACACCCTTATCACATGTTCGGATATAACACTATATTCAAGTGACAAAATCATGTTTTTGTAACTTTATTCACACTGAATATTAGCAAAGGTCACTTCGATAAAAGGGAGGTAACTTGTATACGACTATATTGGATTTTCCATAATCATCATTCGACTTTCAACATTGTAAAATATCTCGAAAAAATAAAAAGAAATCAGGATTTTTTTTCATGTTTCAGTTATGTCGTTCACTTCTTTCTTCGACTTATTACTTTAACCCTTCGCATGCTAGCGACAGATAAAATCACTTTTGTAAACAGCATAGAGCCAGATCAGACGGCGGCACGTTCCTCAGACAGTATGTTCTTAAGACGGCACAGGCACAGAAAGTGCTGCCGCCTGATCTGGCTCTATGCTGTTGGCTAATCAGATAGTGGAGCTAAAATACTTGGCTGAATAGCAAACAACTTAGATCCTACGCCGTGGCTGATCTGGATCTATGTTGTTTGCCAATGTGATTTTATTTACTCAATGTACTTTACTTATGTCAACAACAGGTGTTTATCATAGGAATGGAGGAGATGTACTAGCCACTGAGTAAACATATTTATAACCCAATTTCATCATTATTAGAACTTCCTGGAAATATTAACTAACATGTGAGCTAGTAAGCTAATCATTTTCATGGAATTCAACACAAATTAGCTTCAAGAAGCGATAACCCAACAGTACTGATTTATGATAATTTGTGGTGCTACCCGGGCATCACACTGTGTCTGAAACGAGTCTGGAAGCTATCCAGCTGGCATATGGCCGCTTACTGGTGTTGCCGAGGTGCTTATCCGGGCCTACAACAAGTGAGGAAGGTATACCACAGCCTAGTGGAAGGTTGGAGGTGATAGCCGAGCTGTGCATGAAACAAGTGAGGAAGGTATACCACAGCCTAGTGGAAGGTTGGAGGTGATAGCCGAGCTGTGCATGAAACAAGTGAGGAAGGTATACCACAGCCTAGTGGAAGGTTGGAGGTTATAGCCGGGCTGTGCATGAAACAAGTGAGGAAGGTTGGTGGTGATAGCCAGGCTGTGCATGAAACAAGGAAGGTTGGTGGTGATAGCCGGGCTGTGCATGAAACAAGTGAGGAAGGTTGGTGGTGATAGCCGGGCTGTGCATGAAACAAGGAAGGAAGGTATACCACAGACTAGTTGAAGGTTGGAGGTGATAGCCGAGCTGTGCATGAAACAAGTGAGGAAGGTATACCACAGCCTAGTGGAAGGTTGGAGGTTATAGCCGGGCTGTGCATGAAACAAGTGAGGAAGGTATACCACAGCCTAGTGGAAGGTTGGAGGTTATAGCCGGGCTGTGCATGAAACAAGTGAGGAAGGTTGGTGGTGATAGCCGGGCTGTGCATGAAACAAGTAAGGAAGGTTGGTGGTGATAGCCGGGCTGTGCATGAAACAAGTGAGGAAGGTTGGTGGTGATAGCCGGGCTGTGCATGAAACAAGGAAGGAAGGTATACCACAGACTAGTGGATGGTTGGAGGGGATAGCCGGGCTGTGCATGAAACAAGCAAGGAAGGTATACCACAGCCTAGTGGCAGGGCGTCAAGTGAGGGATTGGTCCAAAAAAGTAGGAAAATAGGAATTCCGACGGTGAAAAAATAGGAATAAAATAGGAAAATATTGTCTAAAATAGGAATAAAATAGGAATAAAATGTTATTTTAAGATGTCTTTCCATCACATTTTATGGCCATCCTGACCATTTAATAGTTATTATTGATAATTTCTGTTGTACTGCTGATGAAAGACTATAACTTTTAATTCTTATTTCAAGTAATATTAATTGCTTCAAGATTCAAAAACACGATTTCGACACATTACTTGTACTCTAATAATTAAAGTGATGTACATATCGATGGTCTAGTCTCAAAAGGTTGTAAGTGCTATGCTTTAGCATAGCAGTTACAACCTTTTGAGACTAGACCATCAATATATGTTGGCCTCCATACCATCCCCTTCAGCCAACCCAATCCACCATTGTCTTCATTAATATGTTTAGATTTTTTTTTTTTTATTAATGAACATGCTGGATGTGGTGTTGTATTAACACATAAACAGTCAGCTATATAATATATGCATCAATATGCAGCAATTAAAAACACAAATTGAACATTGTGTTAGCTGTTACACAACTGACAAAGCTGGTTAGCTGCAAAGCCATAAAATGCTAGGAATATTTGCATGTATAGCCACATAAAATGGGACCGCATATCACATTAGGGAGATTGTGATTCCAAATTTGTAACGGGAACGCGTATGTGTAGCTAAGAAATTGTGTCCCTTTTGAACGTCACATCAGTTTTAAAAGGGAAACAAATATGTATCAATTTAATAACTACAGTACACGTATGCATTTTCCGTTACAAGTTTGAAATCGCAACCTCCATATTGATTGCTTATTGGTGTTTCAGGCACAGAACTTGCAACTTAAATGTAATAGAGTCCTGTCGGGAATGCACCTATATTTGCCAATTCAGCACTGAATATGTGTATTGCTTTGCTTTGATTTACAACACCAATAGCAATGTATGGGTCATATTTTAATCACCTCTAACAATATTAAACTAAGCCATTTAGCATGCAATTCTATTCTAGGAATCAGAAGCAGTAGTAACCGATCTCCACAAAGGACTTAGATTATATGGAAAGCTAGTGTGTGATAAAAAGCGTAGCATTAAAGCTGTTTATAAACCAAGCACCTAGCAAAGACATAATAATCATCAGTGATGAATTTGTTGGAACATTTATTTATATTACCCGGTACTAAAATTTGTTAAATACACCATATTTTCTGATAAATAGCCACATCAAATGGTCAAGACATCCAAATAATCTGCCTGTTATGAGAATGAGAAATAGGATAGGATACTGTACACTATTCTATTTCTGATGTCACATGTGGCAAGGTACAATTTAAATGTCGAAATATTCATCCTGATGTAAGAAGGCACACCACCACATCCAGCCTCAATAAATGTTGAACTAATTTAATCTTGTAGCAATTTCACATTACGTACCAGTATTAACAGCATTTAAAATATTAAAGTTAGTATGCATGTATTTGCTATGAAGATATAATCATATGATGATGGTGATATGGGATTTTACGTCCGTTCAATAGCCAAGGGCATATACAGTCAGGATTTGGTGCAATGTGTAGATCTCTGCCCAGTATACCAAATGAGTCCTCAACACACCAGAATCACTTAACCATCCCTAAAATAGGACTACTATAGATATTGTTACAACTCTTAAAAGATGCATATCGAGTCAAGCCTCACATACAAGAGTTGAGCTGACATGATTTGTTGTTATTCAAGAAATGTCCTGCTGATATAACCATTTTGAACGTCATGAACTGAAAAGAACGTCACTCCCATCATGTTTGTACAATTTGAAGGTGTCCTTTTTACTGTTATTTGGCTTTCTTCTTTGGTACACCACTCTCATCAGAATCTGCAGCCTTCTTTTTAGTAGTTTTGGAAGGAATAGCCTTCTCTAACAGTTTCATTTTATTGTTATCCAACAACTTCTGTTTCTCTTTTATTGTCTCTAAGGTTTTCATTGCGTTTTCACGTTTGGATTTGGCAACGTCAATCATAGTTGAGGCAACTTTGACACTTTGCTGATTCATAATAGGTTCACTGATGGCATTATGTAATTTCTGTGTAGCATCGCTTAACAGTTCATCTGCTTCCTTTAGAGCAGAGGTAGCTTTCTTCTCTTTTGCAATCAAGTCTTCTTCTTGCTTTACCAGAGCTTGTTTTTTCTCCACCATCTGTTCTTTCTCTTTCCTCAGCCTCTCTTCAACGTCTGACTTTTGCCTTGCTTGTTCGCGTTTTCTTGCTTGCTCCTTCTTCTCATCTTCTAACATGGCTTTATAAGCTACATGTGCACTTTTAACATACATTTTCATCTCCTTGGTGACAGGGATTTTCTCAGGTTGGTTGTTAACCGGATCGTAGAAGTGAACAGCATCTTTAACAGCACGCAGACCACATATAGTGTTATCACCCAGAGTAGACCTTTCATTTGTGACTAACCTGGCATTGATGGAAAGACTTCGTTCAGATTCTGCATTCATTTGAGCCAACACAAGTCCAGATTTGATAATGCATGGTAGTACAGAGTAACGGTCGGTGTTGCTAACTGATTTCAACATGAAGATCTCATTCCAGTAATGGTCAATTCTTTGCTCTTTGTTTATTGTGGCAATGTCATCATCGTTTTGCAATGCTTTCCACTCATCAAGAACACAAGACACGTCAACATCTGGCTGAAGTCTTCGCGCAATGCTCTGAATGGCAGATTGTGTGCTCTTACGCTCCAACTTGTTGGGGTTTAGGCATCCGAGATCTTGCAGAAGGTGGTTTTGAAGAGGTAGCTTGTGCTGCAGATGACCAATTGCTGCACAGAAGAAGGAACGAACACCAAGCATGACAGATCTTTGCTTTTCTTTGTTTAGTCTCTGTAACACATCTCTACTATGGTCACCCATCACTATGTCTTCATCCGCCAGTCGCAGCTGAATGTCTTCACATGGAAGTTTTGACAGTTCAGTGCCATATTTCCCTTTCATTGCATCTGATTTCAGAAACCTACGCATCAACTTGGTAAGGGTTTGGCACATCAAATCATACACTAAATGAACTGTTGGTGTACTTCTCTGGAAGAGAGTTAGGAAATCTTCAAATATGGGAATGATGTTGTTCAGAAATTCCAGGTTGAATTTTGTGGCATCCTTCTCCCCAGTTGCCAGTAGAGCTGCTACACGTCGGTAGTTGACACTCTTAGGAGTTGTTCGTGGATCTTTGCCCAGATATTTTACAAACTGCAACAGAGCATCCCACTGCTCCAGGATTCTGCTAATGGCTGGACCGAGACTCAGCCACCGGACTTCAGTGTGTTGCTGAAATTGATGTGTCGCAATATCCAGTTCAAACTGAAGCTTCTCATAATCTTCTCGCCTTGCCGCGGAATGTTTGAATAGAGCATGCACATCCCTGCACAGTTGATCAATATCAGCTGAGAGTTTCTCCAATCCTTTCCCGAATGCATTGTGAACAGTATGCAAGATACAACTGCCTAGATCGACAAATCCAGGAAAGTCGGGACATTCTTCTTTGATGGACTTTTGTAATGCACTGAAGATAGTCTTGTTGACATTTGGCCCATCTCGTACCAGTGTGGAGAGCTTGTCAATCGGCATGTTGTCGTCCAATAGCTGTGCCATCATCTTTGAAGCTACAGTTTTGCCTTCAGCATGACCAAACATCAATGAGGTGTAGTAGGCCACCCATACTTCATTGTGTGTTGGCGACCAATATCTGACAGTTAAGTCCATCTGTTTCTTTACTTGGGTTGTTGTAGTTTCATCAAAGTGAATGCTAAATGGAAGCTGTGACGATTTGATATCGGCACACAGTACACCTTTGAAGTAGGGCTTGAGTCCGTTTGAAATCATGTAAGATGCACTTGTTCTACTCAGTGAAAATTCTTTTGCAATTTTGCTATCAGGAAACATTGCTCTGAACGTATCTCCAATGTGATCAACTGACCGGAGACTATAGTTTGACAAGGATACCTTCGCTAACCAGTAAATTTGTGCTGTGAGAAAGGCATCATTGTAGTTGATGCTTGTTAAAGTTTTGTCACTAGATGTGCTACTACTGGAGTTGTTCTCATTTGACGTACTTGCAACAGTTACAAATAGTTTAGTTTGTGAATTATCACGCATTAACTTGCTTGCATGCTTGTGCTTTTCCTTTTTAGCATGCTGCAGCAGTTGAGATTTGCCAGCATTGTCACTTTTAATATCGTTGTTACATAGGCGGCAATATCCATGGAATACATCTTTTCCTTCTCTGCACCATTCACTTAGTCTCTGTCCATTTGAGTCAATGGTCAACAGCCATGACGGATTAAAGTGAGTCTTGCCACTAGGCATGTTTCTTGTTCAAAATATATTCGATGTTAGTTAAAGTTTGTCTTCCAGTAATACTATAATGTTAGTTGCCCTCCACCACTGAATCTATAAGTAGATTAAAAGTGTGCATGCATGGACAATATTCAGAAAGTTTAAATTACATCTCAATTCCAAATCAGAGTGTGTTTTTTCATTTAAACTAGAATGGCCACTGCCAACATGTCACGCCCACCTAGGTATTAGCCGGACAATTGGACATGCAGGTGGATCGGTCTCATGGCGAATAATATAAGGGCGGCAAACATGCATATACTTTTTTATGTCAATTGGTGAAGTTATCCAGGTTGCAGATATATAATATGCCTAACAACTTTAATGTATGCACACACGCATGGACAAACTGATGCCAAAGTGTCAACTCTGATGACAACATTGTTCTCTGATTTGGAGAAGAAATGTAACTAAAAACTATATACCCTCGTCATACTTTTTATGACGTGGGTATAAAAAGCAGCTCTGGAGGCAAGGAACGCTAATGCCTTTCAATCTTCTGTACACAGGTCCGCAAAATAGTTATAATACTAGTAGTACCTTCCCGTTTACAAAGTGCATGTACAAAATACTAATGTACAATTAATGGACTAATGCAAATTTATGCACAATTTAAAAGACAACATGCTGGAAAATGGCATAAAAGATTGCCATAGCTATCCAACAAATGCAAATTTTAAAAGGCATAATAATTGAATTTGAAAGACGACCTGCATGAAAATGGCACAGAAGATTGCCATAGCCATCTACATGTAACACAGTTGCATACCAGTGTATATGCAATAGCAGTTTCATAGTTACGTTACAATCTACACTATTTATCTATATTGTCAACTTCACTGTCATGTGCATAGTTAAATTGGGCAAAAATGTGCACAGCTTTTCAAAATGGCCAGAAAATAGGAAAAATAGGAACAATTTGCCAGAAAATAGGATAAAATAGGAATTGCTCAAAAAATAGGAAAAAATAGGAAAAATAGGAATACTTGACGCCCGCTAGTGGAAGGTTGGAGGGGATAGCCGGGCTGTGCATGAAACAAGTAAGGAAGGTATACCACAGCCTAGTGGAAGGTTGGAGGGGATAGCCGGGCTGTGCATGAAACAAGTAAGGAAGGTATACCACAGCCTAGTGGAAGGTTGGTGGTGATAGCCGGGCTGTGCATGAAACAAGGAAGGAAGGTATACCACAGACTAGTGGAAGGTTGGAGGGGATAGCCGGGCTGTGCATGAAACAAGTAAGGAAGGTATACCACAGCCTAGTGGAAGGTTGGAGGGGATAGCCGGGCTGTGCATGAAACAAGTAAGGAAGGTATACCACAGCCTAGTGGAAGGTTGGTGGTGATAGCCGGGCTGTGCATGAAACAAGTGAGGAAGGTTGGAGGTTATAGCCGGGCTGTGCATGAAACAAGTGAGGAAGGTTGGTGGTGATAGCCGGGCTGTGCATGAAACAAGTAAGGAAGGTATAACACAGCCCAGTGGAAGGTTGCAAGGGATAGTCGGGCTGTGCATGAAACAAGTAAGGAAGGTATCCAGCTGGATTGTGGGTATCAGGCTGGAGGTTCTACCTGGTAGTCGGAATGGTACTGGGTGCCTACTTTCGCTATACATTATACAGTTATGTATACAACATTGTGAATACACAATGAAACATAACCTTTATATCTTTGTATTATATTTTTACATATAATACTCGTTCTTTCCTAGGCTCAGATTATCTTTATTTCTCAATTGTAAAGGGATTAATTTAGAAAACGGACCGTAATTAATAAAATAAAACAAGGCCTTTATACAAAAAAACAAGGCCTGTATACAGTAAAACAAGGCCTGTAAACAAGGCCTGTATACAGTAAAATAAGGCCCTGTATACAGTAAAACAAGGCCTGTATACAGTAAAACAAGGCCTGTATACAGTAAAATAAGGCCCTGTATACAGTAAAACAAGGCCCTGTATACAGTTAAAAATAAGGCCTGTATACAGTAAAACAAGGCCCTGTATACAGTAAAATAAGGCCCTGTATATAGTGAAACAAGGCCCTGTATACAGTAAAACAAGGCCTGTATACAGTAAAACAAGGCCCTGTGTACAGTAAAACAAGGCCTAAGGGAGCATGTAAAATAAAAACCCAATCTTGTCGATTTGTCAGTAATAAAAACATGAAACCTCGGCTAAACTCCATAATTATATAGAATCTACTTACTGTACAATGTGAACTATCTATTTACATATTTCAGAACCAATTATTATGCGCATTCCTGCACTACAACATTTCCAATTAAGCAACATTAAAATGCAATTAAAACACTTACATTGTGTTTCTGTGTCGTCTGTGTGTATTCCATTTTCTACTTTAGTTGTCTCATTTTCGCTAAGCTCCGACAAACGTTTATTTGTATCCTCGAGTTCCGCTCGTAGCGCACTGACTTCCTGATTAGCAGCATTAATAGATCCGTCGATCTTGGCTGCTAATTGTTTGTTATCTTCCACCATTTTCCTGAACTTTGCCTGAGCGTCATGCAGTAATCGCCGAATGAGAACCATAGAAGAGTGAAGGGTCTCTTGTTCCTTCGGTCCTAAATCTTTATCAAGTTCGATATCGTCGACATTGTGAATGTCCGGGTGGAATATAAACTGAACTATCTGGTCATTGAGAGAGTCCAACGACTGTATTGCTGGAAATAGAAAACGAGTTGAAATCAGAAATTTGGTTTCAATCAGAAATACTTTTATCTGTATGCACTGTTGTTTCTCTTCTAGTTCTTCTCTCTGCCTGTTCCTGACAAAAATCAGTTCCCATTCTTTAGGTCTCTAGTTCCGATATAAAACACAGTCTTTGCCAAAAATGCTTTTCTGATGGAATTATTTGTATCGACCTACTTGGAATTGAGGAATTTACTAGCATTTAGTTCTCCATTGAATGCAAGCTGTGCACATTTTTACATAACCTTGCATGCATATTGGAAGTATACTCTTGACAGAATGAGGCAATCACTAGAGATGATGATGCTGATGATGTGATGATGATTATGATGATGCTGATGATGATAATGATGATGCATATTTAATTCAGTGTAGCATTGACCAAGGAAAGAGTTTGTAGTCCTAGTTTACGAATCAACTTTGGGTTTGCAATGTCATGAATTTGTGAACCAACAACACAGTACTTAGTATCCTTGTTCACTACAGCCAGGTTGATATTGTTCTCACTCATTCTTGAGCAAACCAATCGTTCACTAAACTTAATCCTGTACATGCTAGCGGTGAAGACAACAGTTAAATATTTACATGGAATTCTTCAACTTTATTTATTTTACAACGATTGCGAAGCAAGTTCTAACAACTTCCAACAATATTAATCACTCTCGTTGGCGCGGATGAAAGCGTAAATGTGGTCATTTGTGTGGGAGGAAACCGGAGAAACCCAAATATGAACCAAGTCGAATCAGAATACCATTATATTTTAGTTTGTCCCAAGTACAGACAATCAAGATCACAAATATTTCAACACCATATTTTTGCAGATGGCCAACATTAAATAAATACACTCCGCCTCCGTGGTCGAGTGGTTAAGGTCGCTGACTTGTATACCACTGTAACCTATCATCACTGATGGTCACGGGTTCGAGCCCCGCTCAGACCGTGTCTCATTTATATGAAAAAGTTGGCAGTTTCTTACGGAGGTTGGTGCACCCAAGTACTGGTTAACCGCTGGAGCCTGCCCAGGAAAGGTGTTGTTAGGTAAACTGCCCGCCGGAGATATAGCCCAAAATGGTGCTGATGCAGGCGTAAAACCCGAAATATAACATAACATAAATAAATACACAGTATTAGTGAATGAATCATCGGAAAAGTCATTGGTCAACTTATTTATTTCGCAGACAGAATACGAACATAACAAACATAATAAGAAGTTAGACATTTAGTTTCTTTTCCATTTACACTTGAATAACTTCTCTGTAACATTTCATGTATTTATTATGCATGTACGTATTTACATATAATTATGCTTTGCTCTTAGCATGTATGTGTGTTATGCAATAAACAAGTTGAGTCGAGTATAGGATATGATAAATAAGCACAGGACAATTATAAAAACATAAATAAATAACAGATAAATATTCTCATACAACAGACGGATCTGTAGTCCAGTGGTTAACACGTTGGACTGGTAATCCAGGGATCTCGGGTCTTTCAAATGGGATGTTAAACCGATATCTCGTGTCGGTGCTTTACAACGAGCATGTAAAAGAACCAGAGGAGACTCTGGAATGGGTCTCTCTCTGTATCATTGCACTATCCTCTAAAAACCTAAAATGACTTATCTCTTCAGAAGGCGTCGCTCATATGGGCAACCGGTAGCGACGATAAATAAACGTAAACCACACAATTCTCAACACATTTTATGAAGTTAGCTGATGTAACAATTCCTCAATATGTTAATGTTCGAA
Organism: Archivesica marissinica; assembly: GCA_014843695.1. Lineage (NCBI taxonomy): Eukaryota > Metazoa > Mollusca > Bivalvia > Venerida > Vesicomyidae > Archivesica > Archivesica marissinica. Next base: position 6,562,852 of record CM026401.1, on the reverse strand, counting down.
TTAAGTTGTCTGGGACGGTAACTAATATGTTATCACACCATCAGTTCACAAGTATCTACCACCAGTATACAACTTAACTGTATATGTCATTAATTACATGTGAGAGCTGAATTATATATATAGTTTTTTAACAGAATAGAGCAAATTCCATTTTTGACTTAAAACATTATTACGTTCATCATTATCTATGCTATATACATGTACAAACATGCGTGAATATATTGATATATTGACATGGGAACACTAGTCATTTAACCCATTCATGGATGGACTGGTGCATCATATTTTTAGACCAATAAATTAATAAGAAAATTACCTTTGGACCAGTTCATTTATCAAAATGGGTAATTTTATCTAAAAATAATAATTATTAATGGCAAAAAGTGCAGATCCTGATGAGACGGCTTGCGACATCACGAGCCGCTCATCTGGATCTACACTTTTTGTAAGCCTATTTAGAGGCCTGTGGTGTTAGGGTTAAGAGTTAATCTAATAATAATATAAATAATATATATATTAATGGTATCCTATAATTATATAAGTGTCATTGAAAAATCTTCTATAAATATTACATATGTAAATTTTCATACCAAATATGACAACCACACATATTCTTGGAATGTTCTGTTTATTATATAATAGTTTCAATTGAAAGCATACCTTAAATAGTGTTCTTTTTATTGTATGAAGCAAGCAGTGAATATGCAGCTATATTTCCCCCTGCTCATAGTATGCGATACTTGTTATTGTATGAAGCAAGCAGTGAATATGCAGCTATATTCCCCTGCTTGTAGTAAGCGATACTTGTTATTGTATGAAGCAAGCAGTGAATATGCAGCTATATTCCCCCTGCTCATAGTATGCGATACTTGTTATTGTATGAAGCAAGCAGTGAATATGCAGCTATATTTCCCCCTGCTCATAGTATGCGATACTTGTTATTGTATGAAGCAAGCAGTGAATATGCGGCTATATTCCCCCTGCTCATAGTATGCGATACTTGTTATTGTATGAAGCAAGCAGTGAATATGCAGCTATATTTCCCCCTGCTCATAGTATGCGATACTTGTTATTGTATGAAGCAAGCAGTGAATATGCAGCTATATTCCCCTGCTTGTAGTAAGCGATACTTGTTATTGTATGGAGCAAGCAGTGAATATGCAGCTATATTCCCCCTGCTCATAGTATGCGATACTTGTTATTGTATGAAGCAAGCAGTGAATATGCAGCTATATTTCCCCCTGCTCATACTATGCGATACTTTTCCACATAGTTTTTAGTATATCATTTTATTTTATGCTTTCCAATGAAATATAGGAAATTAACGGCGAAATAAAATATGTTATTCCAATGCGGCTGACAGCAGTGGAATAACACATTTTATTTCTTCCTGATTTGCACGTGTGGTACCTAGCCGCTGCATGTTGGCAATGTGAACATGTTCGGACTAAACCATTAGTAAGTCTATAACTCAACGTTCTAGAGCTATTTAGCGCATGGTTGGATTGTTTTCTATCATAAAACCCTAAAGTCTAAAATAAAAAGAAATTTGTTTGTTTAAGTGAATGAAAGCTATTATTATCTCCCGTGGCTAGCGCCTCCACGTTAGAGACTCGTGATAATAATGCTTTCAATGTTCATCCAGTGAAATATAATTTCCCCTAAGGAAGATTAGTTCAGAACTAATTAGGTCACCCTCTATAAATAAAGAAATCTATCTATATACAAAAATTATATGCTATAAAAATTAAAAAAATTACCTTTTCAACCTAATTTATTCCTTTAGACATGTTATTGGTCAGTTTGTTAATTCCAATATTCTGGCATGCTAACATAATTAAACGCTTTTGCATACATGTATATAATTATATACATATTTTTTTTTACATCCACAAACTACAAATCCATGGTAAATATTTTGTTCCAAAATCTACAAATTTAACACAATCACATTTATAAACTGCAACAAAAATTTCCGAAATATAAAAACACTTCTTTCACAGTGTAGAAAGTGCCCTCTAATAAATAAACATACTGGTACACAATGCATCCCACTGAAAACCGTTCAGTAGCAGTAATGATTAGACACCAGATAAAAATCCCATTAAATCCTGATAAAAATATATTACATTAAGAGGCAGGTTGTGGCAGAAGGCAGGTTGTGGCAGAAGTTAACAGGTGTATACAATACACTTATACACATAGCAGGTTTATATAATACACTTAAAGCGACATTACATCGCAAAAATCCAAAAAATGCATGTTTTCACGTATAAATAGCATTGCTACTACATATTCTTCCGAAATAATTCAAATATTTCATTTTCATCAGTAAACGAGGTTTATGCGATCTACAAACTCACAAAAGTGAAAGTAGGAACACGACACAGAAGGCATATTTGTTTATTACTCAATCCTACTATACAGGGGAGGTAATTGTGTGATACTGCCGTTTAGATGTAGGTCAACCCTTTCAACACCACAGACTTCTATATAGGCTCATGACGAACCATCTCATCAGGATCTGCACTTTTTGCCAGTAACATTACTATTTTTAGACTCTTAAAATTACCTATTTTGATAAATGAACTGGTCCGAATGTAATTTTCTGATTGATTTATTGGTCTAAAAAAATATAATTCATCAGTTCATGTCAGTTACTTTGTGGTGAATAGGTTAATTCAGATTAATCCGAAAATAATTATTTGAGGTGAGGTACAACAATAAATTGAGGTACAACGAAATCACTTTGTGATAACTGACATTTATATACATGATACACTGCTGTGTCAAGCATTATTTTATAACATGTTATATAAATTGTTATGTTACCAAATGTTGTATTCAACAACAAACGTTGTGTACGACGCTTGTTTATTATTTGTATTAGTCGAACTACTCAAGATAAATATTTGGAAAAAAGTTAATACAATATTATAATACGACATACATTCTGTAGAAATGTTCGGTTTTCAACGATGTAGTGTCGCTTTAAATAAGTTATTTCCTGTTCACCGCTGTAGTGTCGCTTTAAATAGAATATTTCCTGTTCACCGATGTTGTGTCGCTTTAAATATAATATTTCCTGTTCACCGATGTTGTGTCGCTTTAAATATAATATTTCCTGTTCACCGATGTTGTGTCGCTTTAAATATAATATTTCCTGTTCACCGATGTTGTGTCGCTTTAAATAGAATATTTCCTGTTCACCGATGTTGTGTCGCTTTAAATATAATATTTCCTGTTCACCGATGTTGTGTCGCTTTAAATAGAATATTTCCTGTTCACCGATGTTGTGTCGCTTTAAATAGAATATTTCCTGTTCACCGATGTTGTGTCGCTTTAAATAGAATATTTCCTGTTCACCGATGTTGTGTCGCTTTAAATAGAATATTTCCTGTTCACCGATGTTGTGTCGCTTTAAATAGAATATTTCCTGCACTTTCTGCACACTACATGTATGTGATTGAGACATCAGCAATTTGAAAATTGGAAAATCTTTTCATTTTTGTTTTCCGCCCTGGCACACCCTCCTAAAGCACTACCTTGTGCTCTCCTTGGAACCATCCCTGGTGCCTCCCAGGTGCCCTCCTCGGCTCCATCAATGGTGCCCTACCGTTGTTGCCTCAGTTTCATAAACATATAAAATCATGAATTTGAAAAATTCAGAAACAACTTGCAGGAATATTTCCCACAGATTATCAAACAACACCCTGTAGCACGTCAGATAGGAATGTTCAACACAGATATACAACACCCTGTAGCAGGTCAGATAGGAATGTTCCACACAGAAACGTGCCTTCCTATTAAGATGAAGTGCATGTTACCTTTTCATCTTTAATTTTATCAAACATTTTTCAATGGTGAATCATTGAATAATGTGTGTAAGCTTGAGAACCAACTGTAGTATCCCAGCTGCCGTGGATAAAAATATATACACAATATTAGGTATATGTCTTATAAACTTTAATTTATTAGGCGAGTTTAGTTTATACAAATTTATTTTAGCTCTATTGTGAAACAAGTTCTTTCAACTTATATTAATCACTCTCGAGACCTCATTCCTGATGGTATCTATCGCCACGAGGGAGAGAGAGGAGGCAATGTGGAATTTAAATACCTTGCCTAAGGAAACAATCGTAACGGCTCCAGCGGGGCTCATACTCCGGACCTTTCGCACCTGAAGCGAACGCGCATCCACTGCGCTATCACAACTTCCTATTAGGCGAGTTGGAGAAAATATACAAGGCGAGGCTCTCATGAGCCTTGTATTTGATCTGAGATGAGCTTAACCCATTCAACACCAAGTAACTCACATGGACTGGTCCATGATATTCATAAACCAATAAATGAATCAGAAAATCACATTTGGACAAGTTCATTTATCAAAATGGGTAATTATGTCTAAAAATAGTCATATCACTGGCAAAAAGTGCAGAATCTGGATCTACACTTTTTGTAAGCCTATTTAGAAGTCTGTGGTGTTGAAAGGGTTAATAATTTTAAAATTTATAAGACATTTACCTAATATCCTATTTATCCTATCTTCTCATAAAAATGTAGATTTAGAGAGGAAAGATTACCTAATATTCATGACCTGAAGTTTATCATACCATCGGTGAACATACGACGACGTCATACAAGCAGCGTTATGACATCATGGAAGGTTTATTCGGCACAGACTAATAAAGCAAAGTTTATTTGGCAGGCCGTATTTGACCATTATTGCGCATGAAGGTAGGATCAGTTATTCTATGAGCACCAAAATTAAGCCTGCATATAATTATAACACCTTTGTTTTACCAAAGGAGAATTAACTAGTAGCAGATGAACAGATGTCGAGACACCGACAAGAGAAAGTTGACTGAATGTTCAAGTACCATCCATAGTCCATACCCACCTATATTCGCCTATAAGACAAGTTTTTTACCACCAGATTATGGCCTCAAAGTGGCCTCCCGTCTTAAGTGAGTGCTAAATAAAATGAAATTTTAAATAAAATGTTTTAAATGTGGTATCCATTGTTATGTTTTAGAAATGAAAGCACTCTTGATACTGTAAATGTCTTCAACTTACACCTGACAAACACAATTTATACATGGTCTGGTGTCCATTTTTATCAACCCGTCTTATATGCGATTGTATGCCCAAACCCACTGATTTTAGGATCAAAGTACGGGGGTCGTCTTATAGGCGAGTATGGACGGTAGGATCCAATTTAACAGTGAAGACATTACATACACAGGTTCATCTTGGTTTATTACACTGTAGTGAGGACTTTACATACACAGGTTCATCTTGGTTTATTACACTGTCACTTCATTCTTCCATTAATGCTAATTAAAGACACTGGTTGGTGATCAGAGTACAGCATTGTCGAGTTGGTTAATGAACATGTTAATTGATGTGCCCACTACTTACTTCTCTCCCAGAATACAACATGGGTATTGTCTACATAACATAACACATGCTTTCCATGATCACAAACATATCTGCAACGTTTTTTACCATTCACCAGGTCACCTTGTCTGTTTCTCATTGCCATTGAGAGCAGGTAGTCAAACCTCTCCAGAGCAAACACCATCCAGATACACCCGAGATTGGTTGTTGTAAAGAGGTTGTTGTTCTAGGGAGGTTCAACTTTTTGAAGTTTGGAAATGCGGGAATAGTCAGTTTTGTCAGTTACGATTGCTCATAGAGTATACAGAATGGGAGTACTACTTTCATTGTACAATAGAATGAACTAAGATTGAATATCTGAGGGCCGCAATGTGTTAAAGTCGCAGATTATGCAAATTTATGACAATTGTGTACATTAATGTTTTCATTTATTATACCATAATGTCCGCCCTGGCACCCACCACCCTAAAGCACTACCTTGTGTTCTCCCTGGAACCATCCCTGGTGCCTCCCAGGTGCCCTCCTCCCTGGGGCACTCCTTGGCTCCATCCATGGTGCCCTACCTTTGTTGCCTCAGTTTCATAAACATATAAAATCATGAATTTGAAAAATTCAGAAACAACTTGCAGGAATATAACCCAGAGTCAAAAGGTCTGATAAAGCTATTTTGATACTCGATTACTCAGACACAGTTCAAGAGTGCTCGGAAACGATCATTTGATTTTTGAGATCATATGTTTGATTTAATTTCAGATATTTGGTAAGTATTTCAGATGAGGCAAAAAACATTGCATTGTAATAAAAACCCGGGAAATACTTTATTCATTTCAACGAGATAATTATTAAACAAACATAAGTTGCACCTGCAAAATTCAATTTTTCTTCATCTCAAGTGATCAACAGATATACACTGTAAAACAAGCTGCCAGCCTGTAGATTATTGCCCCCCCCCCCCCAGATTAACATAATTACTGTAACAATTGGCGATTATTTGCGTCTGATGACACATACATGTACAGACTGTTTCTTTTTTCAGCCCAATTTTTGTCTGTTCTTTGGAGGTTTTCTGTATCGCTGGGTGGGAAATTGACTGTCGTTGTGTGTTGTTCATGAGAGGTGAACTTGTATTAAAACGCAATGGGTGGGATTTTAAAGGTGACGTTATAAAGAGGGTTTCGGTCATGGGAGGTAACGTTTGGGGAGGTTGGAAATAATCAGTGCTGTAACTAGAGGACAATTCTGGGAAACTAATCTTTAAAGTTTTTTATATACAATAAACAAAAATTATTTTATGCTTTTCAATGAAATATAGAAATGGTTGACAGCAGTGGAATAACACGTTTTATTTCTCACTGGTTTGCATGCGTGGTGCCTATATATATAGCTGCTGCATGTTGAAATGTTGTCAATGCGAGCGTTTTCAGACTCAAGCGGTCAGTGACATCATTAATGACGTCTTATACAACGTTATTTATTGTCGTCTCTTAAAGCGACATTACATCGCAAAAAGCAAATAAAATCCATTTCTTCACGTGTAAATGCATTGCTACTACAAATTCTTCCGAATACATTCGAACACTAACATTGAATCAATAAACAGTGTTTTTGTGTATTGAAAGTATGATTTCATATAGCGGTCATCCATGCTCCTGAATTGATGTTTATCATTGGAGTCAATACTAAACGAGAGATAATGTCGATTAGCGATAATTTAATTAAGAATAGTCTACAAATAAATAGGCACAATTGTGAGATATAACAGTAAATCGTGTTATTCAGGATACACTAGTTGTATTACGCATGCATGTTTAAATCATTTTGTTATGTCAACAAACCGTGTACCGTATTTAGCTGTGTATAGTGCGCTACCGTGTATAGTGCGCACCCAATCTGGCACGAAAATCGGCAGGAAAACTGAGTTCCTATGTATACTGCGCACGTGAAAAACGCAATTTTCCAAGTCAAAATTTAACATTTCTCAAGAATTTTTTTTTTATGCAATGCATTGTACATTGTACGGCGAAGTACGCGAAAAGTACGGGAAATATTACATACGATAAAACCACGTGATGTTATCAAATCGCCATTTTTTTATGCATTTACCTTTTCAATTAAATTCATCAAAGTTTGCCAAAATAAACGAAATATATGCTAATTTTGTGGTCTTATTCATTTGATTTATTTATATAGACTATCGGCAACTGGTTTTAATAGCTAGTTTATAACGATTGTCGAATGTAACAACTTACAGAATGACTGTGGGCCATTCGGGTCGAATTTCAGTTTTTTCACGAAATTTTGGTCCGGAAAAAAATGTCCTGATGTCTGTACTGGTGTATAATGCGCAGTAGATAAAATGGATGAGGATTTCAGTAAGAAATGTGCGCACTATACACAGCTAAATACGGTATATGGCATTTGTATATTAGTTGAAATACTCGGTATTTGAGGAAAATATTTGGGAAAAAATTATACCATGTAATAGGAAAATACATTCTGTAGAAATTTGTGTTTTCACCGATGTAGTGTCGCTTTAAGCACAAGTTCTTGAACAAATTAGCACACAGTTGCATAATTTTCTATCAGAAAAAACCCTTTTCAGTCCCAAATAAAAAAATAAAAATTTGTTAGTTTAAGTGAATGATGGAATTATATTTCACTCATGAACGTAGAAATCTGTCACTAGCCCTACTTGAGATAATAATACTCTCAATGTTCATTCGGTGAAATATAATTTGATCATACACTGAAACAAACAAATCTCCTCTTTCAGTGTTGGACACTCGCACTCGCCAACTCGCCATGGCGATAACGTTTTTAGACTGGCGAGAAACTTGTACTACGCACTCGACATCGTGGCGAGATGTCTTATTTATTTTTAAAAAATAATTTTTAATTTTTTTTTTAATTTTTTTTAAATGTTTTAAATTTTTATACTTTATTTATTTTACAACGATTGCGAAGCAAGTTTGAACAACTTATATTAATCACTCTCGTTGGCTCGGATGTAAGCGTATATGTGGTCATTCATGTGGGAGGAAACCGGAGTACCCGGAGAAAACCCACCTGTCCGATCTGGCGACCATCGTACCATCTCATCTCATAGTACGCGAGATGGTACGATGTCTTATTTGATAGCCCTTGGCGAGTTTGTTGAAGTTCATACTCGCCTGAACCAGGACACACAGTATCTTCGCCATTTTAGGCGCTTTTTCTCATCGAATTAACAAAATATCAAATATTTGTGTCTACTTAAAACAAATTTCGTGGGGGGCATGCCCCCGGACCCCCCTAGCATGGCAATTGCCTGCGGCACATGCATCCGGTGGCAAAGCCACATTCACTGGCCTGTACCATTTATTTTTGGCCGGAACGAATTCTTAAGTACAGGCCAAAAATTGGCCTGTACAATTTCATCTTGGCCGGTACCTTTTCTCAAGTACAGGCCAATTTGGCCGGAACATATTGAAACGAGTGTCCAACACTGCTCTTTATATACTTGCCAAAATACTCGAGTAATCAAACTTCCCACTTGTGTACTTACTGTAAACTTTTTACAACTTTCAAAGGCTTAGCGTAAAGGAAAGACTTCAATTAAGGAATGAATCGCAGGTTAATAGTTTCCATCGGGGTATGAACTATATAGGCGTGGTTAAAGTATGTTGAGGCCAAAGTTGTGTAGCTATATCTATATATAGATTCTATATATTATTTAAATGGCAAACAGGAAGTAAATATTCATGTAGCTATGACATCATAACTACCCACAAATACTCAAACTGGCGGCCATTTTGAACAATATTTCAAGTTTCAAATCCTCATAACTGCTATATTTGAAGTGCGATTTTCATAATTGTTTGGCATTGCTTATATGGGTCATGGGCAAACAGTTTGCAGAAGTATCTTGTCCTATAAGCCCAGAATATACACGCGATTGCCTTCCCCTGCAGTACATTCATTATTTTATGACGACGTGGAAGTCGTGATAGCGCAGTTCGCTTCAGGTGCGAAAGGTCTGGAGTTCGAGCCCCGCTGGAGCCATTACGATTGTGCCCTTAGGCAAGGCATTTAAATTTCACGTTGCCTCTTCTCTCTCCCTCGTGGCGATGGATTCCATCAGGAATGAGGTCTCGATAGTGATTAATTAATATAAGTCGAAATAACTTCGCAATCGAGCTAAAATAAATTTTTATAAACTATTTTATTTTGAATAATCATAAACATCAATTCTATAAAAGCAGGATATTTTTTAATTAGTTTGTCTCTGAATCTGAATTAGTTTCCAATGTGAACATGGTTTACCTTACTTTGAACAAATGCCCTATAGGTTTGTTTTAATCCAAGGTTATTAAAAATAAGCCCAAGCAGATCTAGACTTGCTATTGTGGATTTTCAATGGTTTTTCGATACTTACAACATTTTATAGGTGGAGGTCAGAGGCATGAATGAAACAAGCTATCTTGCGACAACATTGGGTAAAATATTAGTTGACCACTATGTGGTTAGTTATTGTAAACTTAACCCTTTGCATGCTAGCGGCAGATAAAATCACCTTTGCAAACAGCATAGAGCCAGATCAGACGGCACAGAACGTGATGTCTGATCAGGCTCTATGCTGTTTGCTATTCGGATAGTGGAGCTAAAACACTTGGCTGAATAGCAAACAACATAGATCCTGATCAGACGAGGCATTACGCCGCGGCTGATCTGGATCTATGTTGTTTGCAAAAGTAATTTTATTTACTCAGCAGGCAAAGAGTTAAAGCCTGGACTTATATTGGGGTACATGGGGTAATGAAGTTGCTGCTCTTGGAGGGGTGGGGGTATGGTCAGATTAGGGGGGACAGAGTATTCACCTAAATTGTTATAATCATAGCACAATAAAAAACCAGAGGTACAAATTCCGGTCAAGGCCATTGACTATTCCTGGCTATGATAATTCTTTACAAGGACATATTTTTTTATAACAATTTGGACTATGTACAAAAACTTGATTAGAGGCTCAGGTTCAGCTCGAGTCCGTATTAAGTTCAGGTCAGTATTCTGCTCAAGCGAACATTCAGCTCGGGTCAGTGTTCAGGTCCAGCGAAGATTCAGCTCGGTTCAGTGTTCAGGTCCAGCAAACATACAGCTTGGGTCAGTGTTCAAGTCCAGCGAACACAGCTTGGGTCAGTGTTGAGGTCCAGCAAACACACAGCTTGGGTCAGTGTTCAGGTCCAGCAAACATACAGCTTGGGTCAGTGTTCAGGTCCAGCAAACATACAGCTTGGGTCAGTGTTCAGGTCCAGCAAACATACAGCTTGGGTCAGTGTTCAGCTCCAGCAAACATACAGGTTGGGTCAGTGTGCAGGTCCAGCAAACATACAGCTTGGGTCAGTGTTCAGGTCCAGCAAACATACAGCTTGGGTCATTGTTCAGGTCCAGCAAACATACAGCTTGGGTCAGTGTTCAGCTCCAGCAAACATACAGCTTGGGTCAGTGTTCAGGTCCAGCAAACATACAGCGTGGGTCAGTGTTCAGGTCCAGCAAACATACAGCTTGGGTCATTGTTTAGCTCCAGCAAACATTCAGCTTGGGTCAGTGTTCAGGTCCAGCGAACATTCAGCTTGGGTCAGTGTTCAGGTCCAGCAAACATACAGCTTGGTCAGTGTTCAGCTCAAGCGAGCATTCAGCTCAGGTCAGTGTTCAGCTCAAGCGAACATACAGCTTGGGTCAGTGTTCAGCTCAAGCGAACATACAGCTCGGGTCAGTGTTCAGCTCAAGCGAACATACAGCTCGGGTCAGTGTTCAGCTCAAGCGAACATTTGGGTCAGTATTCAGAGAGTGGGGGGGGGGGGGGGTTGTTCAGTTTACCGGAGTTCATATTTAATAATTATATAAATTTATACTTACTTCTATCTAAATAAATAAATGTATTTAAATAATGTCCCCATAAAACATCATATCCCTATATATATATATATATAACATCACTGCATTAACAATATCTGTAAATGCTTGTGGTTTTTATATCAATGTCACATTAAACATTAACAAGAACAGAATTAACATCTCAATAAACTGCATTTTGAACTATGACCACAGGGAGCTGCTCCCCTGTGACACGCACTATCATTATACTAATGCATCCGTCTACTCTCCAACGTTTACCACAAACCCAACCATTTAACCAATTATTGACAGTCAATTTTACTTAAGACCTGCGGTCAACACCGGTCAACATTGGTCAAGAATCATTCTATTATGTCATTGAATGTACTAACAATCAAGTGAGCTTATAATTCGGTAATTTGTATTTATGTAAATTATTTCGAATTTTCATTGCTAGAAGCAGAGTAGAATAAAGAAACATCGGTTAAGTTACCAATAGCTCTAAATATCTCTACCTGCATGAGCTAGCAAAATATGTCAAGAGATCACGTTGTATCATTTGACACCGATTTTGTAATTATTAATTGATTTGTCAACAATTTGTCCACGGGCCAATAACCACAACTGAAGACCTATCTCTTATTTGTATTTACGCTTTTTTACTATGGCCAAGAAAAATGTGTTACTAGTATCGTAGTCCAAACTGCTCAGAAAATGTATTTATTTGTATTTTTTCCATTAAGGGAAACTGTGGAAAGAATTACCACAAACGTTTAGCTTTCAGTTCAATCCACATATCACGATATAAATGTATGTTTCTGTATATTTCTCAATGTATAATGTATCCTGATGAATAAATATGTTTAACGCTTTCCTTCATAGAGATTTAGGTTCATGTACTATTGATCTATGTATGGTGTCCGTGGTCCAGTGGTAGAGCGTCGGATTTGGAATCGAACGGTCCCGGGTTCGATACTCGGTCAGGCCACGTATGTAGTGTCATTGAGCTTGCACCTCACACACATTGCTTAGTACTGGTTAATCGCTTAGGTCGGCTAAGCCTGCCCAGGAAAACATGTCTAAGTCCACGTGAGGGGTTTGACATTAAAGGAACATACATACATACATATCTCCATACAAACGATAGCCATTTAGCTATGTCATGCAGTGTATAAGTAGTCACCATATCTATTTCACCTCCATAGATATTACTGGGACTACATTGAGATTTAGGTTAATAACCTATTATATCTCCATACAAATGACAGCCATTTAGCTATCATGCAGTGGATAAGTAGTCACCATATCTATCCCACCACCATAGATATTACTGGGACTACATGAGATTCTGGCCTTTATTATGAACATTGGTTTGGCTACTACATTGTCAATGTATGCCGTATTGGTAATGGCGTCAAGAGGTGCTTCTATAAGGGAAAGGGTTAATGTATGTCGTATTGGTAATGGCGTCAAGAGGTGCTTCTATAAGGGAAAGGGTTAATGTATGTCGTATTGGTAATGACGTCAATAGGTGCTTCTATAAGGGAAAGGGTTAATGTATGTCGTATTGGTAATGACGTCAAGAGGTGCTTCTATAAGGGAAAGGGTTAATGTATGTCGTATTGGTAATGACGTCAAGAGGTGCTTCTATAAGGGAAAGGGTTAATGTATGTCGTATTGGTAATGGCGTCAAGAGGTGCTTCTATCAGGGAAAGTCATAACCCAAGGAAAACTGTCCATGTCATAACATGAAGTCATAACCGCACTTCCATGTGATGAACAGGAGCTATCCATAATCCAAAATAATTAAATATCAATAAAACTGAAACTGACTCCCATAATCATTAATTAGTGTAACCACAGGATCCTGAATTGTTATCATTAAGCCATCAATAGTCTACATCTCTACAGTAAAACAAACTTAACCCTTTGCACGCTAGCGGCAGATAGAATCTAGTTTGCAAACAGCATAGAGCCAGATCAGACAGCACAGAATGACACAGCACATCGTCCATCGTTTGGCCATGCAGTCAAGCACGCCAATGACTGTGCTGCCCACTTATCGCTTTTAGCGGATGAAAACCCCCTTTTTTTATGGTTAAACTGCATGTTAAATCAAACTGTGTGTTTGCATGTTATTTTGTCGTGATTCGACAGGTGGTTGTCTTTAAATAGCAAAAACATATATTTGGTTGGTCCTTTGGAGAATCTTTCCTTGAAATAACATGGGAAAATCGTCTCAAGTCTTACAGTTTTTAAGCCGCACACACTATTTCATGTTCATAGCCACTATCTCAAATATCATTGATTGAACTGAACTAAAAATTACATTTTACAAGGTGTATTTTATTTGCACGAAATGTTTGTGGGTGTATTTAATCAGAATACAGAGTACACAATATTAGATTTGATTTCAGAATGTACAGCTTTTATGCAGTTGTACATAAAAAAATTCAAATATGCACCTGCACAATGAATTGAACACAATTACTAGCAACTTGCCAAATTTATTCCAGTTTGATGATTTCAAGATCAGGCTGCTCAATTCTGAGATAACTGACCCATGTACTAGCTGGCACAGGGCTGCTGGGGGCCATTGAAGTCACTGACCCATGTACTAGCTGGCACAGGGCTGCTGCGGGCCATTGAAGTCACTGACCCATGTACTAGCTGGCACAGGGCTGCTGGGGCCATTGAAGTCACTGACCCATGTACTAGCTGGCACAGGGCTGCTGCGGGCCATTGAAGTCACTGACCCATGTACTAGCTGGCACAGGGCTGCTGCGGGCCATTGAAGTCACTGACCCATGTACTAGCTGGCACAGGGCTGCTGCGGGCCATTGAAGTCACTGACCCATGTACTAGCTGGCACAGGGCTGCTGCGGGCCATTGAAGTCACTGACCCATGTACTAGCTGGCACAGGGCTGCTGGGGGCCATTGAAGTCACTAACCCATGTACTAGCTGGCACAGGGCTGCTGGGGGCCATTGATGTCACTGACCCATGTACTAGCTGGCACAGGGCTGCTGGGGGCCATTGATGTCACTGACCCATGTACTAGCTGGAACAGGGCTGCTGGGGCCATTGAAGTCACTGACCCATGTACTAGCTGGCACAGGGCTGCTGCGGGCCATTGAAGTCACTGACCCATGTACTAGCTGGCACAGGGCTGCTGCGGGCCATTGAAGTCACTGACCCATGTACTAGCTGGCACAGGGCTGCTGCGGGCCATTGAAGTCACTGACCCATGTACTAGCTGGCACAGGGCTGCTGCGGGCCATTGAAGTCACTGACCCATGTACTAGCTGGCACAGGGCTGCTGTGGGCCATTGATGTCACTGACCCATGTACTAGCTGGCACAGGGCTGCTGCGGGCCATTGAAGTCACTGACCCATGTACTAGCTGGCACAGGGCTGCTGGGGGCCATTGAAGTCACTGACCCATGTACTAGCTGGCACAGGGCTGCTGCGGGCCATTGAAGTCGCTGACCCATGTACTAGCTGGCACAGGGCTGCTGCGGGCCATTGATGTCACTGACCCATGTACTAGCTGGCACAGGGCTGTTGCGGGCCATTGAAGTCACTGACCCATGTACTAGCTGGCACAGGGCTGCTGCGGGCCATTGATGTCACTGACCCATGTACTAGCTGGCACAGGGTTGCTGGGGGCCATTGAAGTCACTGACCCATGTACTAGCTGGCACAGGGCTGCTGGGGGCCATTGAAGTCACTGACCCATGTACTAGCTGGCACAGGGCTGCTGCGGGCCATTGAAGTCACTGACCCATGTACTAGCTGGCACAGGGCTGCTGGGGGCCATTGATGTCACTGACCCATGTACTAGCTGGCACAGGGCTGCTGCGGCCACCCACCCCCAACACACCACCACACCCCGGCCATTGAAGTCACTGACCCATGTACTAGCTGGCACAGGGCTGCTGGCGGGCCATTGAAGTCACTGACCCATGTACTAGCTGGCACAGGGCTGCTGCGGGCCATTGATGTCACTGACCCATGTACTAGCTGGCACAGGGCTGCTGGGGGCCATTGAAGTCACTGACCCATGTACTAGCTGGCACAGGGCTGCTGCGGGCCATTGAAGTCACTGACCCTGTACTAGCTGGCACAGGGCTGCTGGGGGCCATTGACACTGACCCAACACCACACCGGGGGCATTGAAGTCACTGACCCATGTACTAGCTGGCACAGGGCTGCTGCGGGCCATTGAAGTCACTGACCCATGTACTAGCTGGCACAGGGCTGCTGCGGGCCATTGAAGTCACTGACCCATGTACTAGCTGGCACAGGGCTGCTGCGGGCCATTGAAGTCACTGACCCATGTACTAGCTGGCACAGGGCTGCTGGGGGCCATTGAAGTCACTGACCCATGTACTAGCTGGCACAGGGCTGCTGCGGGCCATTGAAGTCACTGACCCATGTACTAGCTGGCACAGGGCTGCTGGGGGCCATTGAAGTCACTGACCCATGTACTAGCTGGCACAGGGCTGCTGGGGGCCATTGAAGTCACTGACCCATGTACTAGCTGGCACAGGGCTGCTGCGGGCCATTGAAGTCACTGACCCATGTACTAGCTGGCACAGGGCTGCTGCGGGCCATTGAAGTCACTGACCCATGTACTAGCTGGCACAGGGCTGCTGCGGGCCATTGAAGTCACTGACCCATGTACTAGCTGGCACAGGGCTGCTGGGGGCCATTGAAGTCACTGACCCATGTACTAGCTGGCACAGGGCTGCTGGGGCCATTGAAGTCACTGACCCATGTACTAGCTGGCACAGGGCTGCTGCGGGCCATTGAAGTCACTGACCCATGTACTAGCTGGCACAGGGCTGCTGCGGGCCATTGAAGTCACTGACCCATGTACTAGCTGGCACAGGGCTGCTGCGGGCCATTGAAGTCACTGACCCATGTACTAGCTGGCACAGGGCTGCTGCGGGCCATTGAAGTCACTGACCCATGTACTAGCTGGCACAGGGCTGCTGCGGGCCATTGAAGTCACTGACCCATGTACTAGCTGGCACAGGGCTGCTGCGGGCCATTGAAGTCACTGACTCATGTACTAGCTGGCACAGGGCTGCTGCGGGCCATTGAAGTCACTGACCCATGTACTAGCTGGCACAGGGCTGCTGCGGGCCATTGAAGTCACTGACCCATGTACTAGCTGGCACAGGGCTGCTGCGGGCCATTGAAGTCACTGACCCATGTACTAGCTGGCACAGGGCTGCTGGGGGCCATTGAAGTCACTGACCCATGTACTAGCTGGCACAGGGCTGCTGCGGGCCATTGAAGTCACTGATCCATGTACTAGCTGGCACAGGGCTGCTGGGGGCCATTGAAGTCACTGACCCATGTACTAGCTGGCACAGGGCTGCTGCGGGCCATTGAAGTCACTGACCCATGTACTAGCTGGCACAGGGCTGCTGCGGGCCATTGAAGTCACTGACCCATGTACTAGCTGGCACAGGGCTGCTGCGGGCCATTGAAGTCACTGACCCATGTACTAGCTGGCACAGGGCTGCTGCGGGCCATTGAAGTCACTGACCCATGTACTAGCTGGCACAGGGCTGCTGGGGGCCATTGAAGTCACTGACCCATGTACTAGCTGGCACAGGGCTGCTGGGGGCCATTGATGTCACTGACCCATGTACTAGCTGGCACAGGGCTGCTGGGGGCCATTGAAGTCACTGACCCATGTACTAGCTGGCACAGGGCTGCTGCGGGCCATTGAAGTCACTGACCCATGTACTAGCTGGCACAGGGCTGCTGCGGGCCATTGAAGTCACTGACCCATGTACTAGCTGGCACAGGGCTGCTGCGGGCCATTGAAGTCACTGACCCATGTACGGGCACAGGGCTACTGGGTGCCATTGAAGCCACTGACCCATGTACTAGCTGGCACAGGGCTGCTGGGTGCCATTGAAGTCATTGACCCATGTACTAGCTGGCACAGGTCGTCTGCGGGCCATTGAAGTCATTGACCCATGTAAGGGCACAGGGCTACTGGGTGCCATTGAAGCACGGATATTTCACTGACCCATGAATAGGCATGGGACTGCGGGGTCCTTTGAACCACAAATATCTAAGCATATGTGCCATGGTATGTTTCGGATAAAGGCCAAATCTCGCGTGCAAGTCGGATAAATAGAAAAAACAGACATTTTTCAAGGGGGCCTAAAGTAACACTCTTTTATGTTATCTACTTGAACTATTAATGTACATAATGTAACATAATCACAAGCAGCCACTTAACATGTTTTTTCCATTCAAATTACTACTAATCCACACTTCATGTGTGATCTTTGTCCACTCAAGCACATGATGTATATATATATATATATACGAAACTAAAAAATGACGTAAAACGGATAAAACCATAGAAAGGTTTAATATATTATTACGTATCAGTACCGGGTATCTTATTGCAACGTCAGCCAACCATAAACACAGGTAAATAAACACCCGATAATCCTGTAACGCCGAATTTCCGATTTGCACGTGCTCCTCAACAAAGACAACTTCCTACACATGTACAAATCGGAAAACCGGTTTATTGTACTGGTATTGCATTATCATCGAGGAAAAACACCTTACATACCCATTGTTACCTCTAACAAAATGCCTAGGCTAAACCGCAATCAGAGAATGCGTGCCATTGGCATGATTGACGGCGGTTTACGCCAGCGTGACGTCACAAATCGACTCGGGGTTACGCTGATCACGATAACACGTCTACTTCGACGTTATCGAACACATGGATCGGTGGACGACCGTCCAAGATCTGGTCGACCACGTGTGATGACGCGTGAACAGGACCGTCACATTCGGACGTCACATTTACGTGACCGGTTCCTACCTGCTACGCACACAGCTACCGTTACTCCTGGGATGACCAACAATCGCATCAGTGCACAAACAGTCAGGAACCGGCTCGGTGAACATGGCATTTGTGCCTATCGGCCATACGTTGGACCCATCCTGACACGACGTCACCGTGACGTACAGCGGGAATGGACGACGGAACGTGCTCGCTGGACTCGGTTACAGTGGAATTCGGTGATGTTTAGCGATGAATCGCGGTTCTGTTTGCGTCGAGCGGATGGCAGAGAGCGGGTATATCGCAGACGCGGTGAACGTTACGCCGACGCATGTGTATGTCAGGTCGATCTGTTCGGGGGCGGAAGCGTTATGGCGTGGGGCGGTATCACCTTCGGCAGTCGCACTGAACTGTTAGTGGTGGACGGGAACTTAAACGCCCAGCGGTACTGTGATGAGATCCTTGCGCCAGTTGTTGTGCCGTTCTTTAACGCCAACAGAAACGTCACACTGTTCCAACAGGACAACGCCAGGTGTCATACTGCTCGGATTTCCACCACATTATTGGAGCAGAACAATATTGAAACCCTGCCGTGGCCTGCTTTGTCACCAGACTTGTCACCCATAGAACATTTGTGGGATACGTTAGACTGCCGCGTCAGACGACGTCAGCCGGTAACGTTAAACCAACTGAGGGATGTTTTGCGTCAGGAGTGGACAAATATTGACCAGCAAGAGATTCAGACACTCTTCCGTTCGATGCGACGGCGGTGCATTGCAGTGAGAGACGCAAATGGTGCCCATACGCGGTATTGACGTCTGTGTGAAAACTCCATTAGACCCCTGTCCGACGAATTACGTCATCACGCAGCAGACAGCTTCGGAGGCTCATTATGCTTTATGTGCTCCTCTTTCAAACATGTTGGACTATCATCTTATGAATTTTCAAAGAATTTTCTTAATAAATGTTGAAATTATAGACACATAAACACCAGGTATCGTTTCTTTTTTGACTCAGTATATATACATTGTACCAGATAAAAAAAAACTCAGCTTATTGAAATTGTCAGATGCAGAACTAGGAATTGCCAGTGGGATGGGGGGCAAATTCTTATCTGAAGGAGGGGCATAGCTGAAGACTCCTACCCCCCATCCCCACACACACCCTATATCAGCCACCGATTGTGTACTTCTTTACAATACTTGGGGGAAGAATAATTAAGTTATCGATTTAACGTTCATCACAGCGTGGCGGAGGTATGCACTCTAACAAGTGCCCTCTAGTGGATCACAACATGGTGGATGTATGCACTCTAACAAATGCCCTCTAGTTGATTTGGATCATAGTGTGATGGAGGTATGCACTCGTTAGAGTGCCCTCTAGTGGATCACAATGTGGCAGAGGTATGCACACATTAGAGTGCCCTCTAGTGGATCACAGCATAGCAGATGTATGCACACAGTAAAGTGCCCTCTAGTGGATCACAGCATAGCAGAGGTATGCATACATTAGAGTGCCCTCTAGTGGATCACAGCATAGCAGATGTATGCATACATTAGAGTGCCCTCTAGTGGATCACAGCATAGCAGAGGTATGCACTCGTTAGAGTGCCCTCTAGTGGATCACAGCATAGCAGATGTATGCACTCGTTAGAGTGTCCTCTAGTTGATCACAGCATAGCAGATGTATGCACTCGTTAAGAGTGCCCTCTAGTGATCACAGCATAGCAGATGTATGCACACATTAGAGTGCCCTCTAGTGGATCACAGCATAGCAGAGGTATGCACTCGTTAGAGTGCCCTCTAGTGGATCACAGCGTAGCAGAGGTATGCACTAGTTAAGAGTGCCCTCTAGTGGATCACAGCATAGCAGAGGTATGCACTCGTTAGAGTGCCCTCTAGTGGATCACAGCATAGCAGAGGTATGCACTCGTTAAGAGTGCCCTCTAGTGGATCACAGTGTAGCAGAGGTATGCACTCGTTAAGAGTGCCCTCTAGTGGATGACAGCATAGCAGAGGTATGCACTCGTTAGAGTGCCCTCTAGTGGATCACAGCATAGCAGATGTATGCACTCGTTAGAGTGCCCTCTAGTGGATCACAGCATATTGGAGGTAGGCAGAATTTATTCAGATATTAACTGAACCCCCTACATATTTGTTTTATTTGCCTAATTGAAGAGATCTACATCACTGTAATATCTAATTGAAGAGATCTACATCACTGTAATATCTAATTGAAGAGATCTTCATCACTGTAATATCTAATTGAAGAGATCTTCATCACTGTAATATCTAATTGAAGAGATCTACATCACTATAATATCTAATTGAAGAGATCTACAGACTGTTAAAAGTGTTAAAAGCAACAAAGTAACAAGTACTAGATCTTCTGATTAAAAAGGTTTACACACACTGACATCTTAGCAGGTGTGAAAGGTCCGAAGATCGAGCCCCGCTGGAGCTGTTACGATTGTGGTCTTAGGCAAAGCATTTAATTCTACGTTGCCTCTTTTCTCTCACTCGTGGCGATAGATTCCATCAGGAATGAGGTCTCGAGAGTGATTAATATTATGTTGTAAGAACTTGATTCGCAATCGAGCTAAAATAAATTTGTATAAACTAAACAGGCATCTCGCACTGTAGTACAGAATATCTCAATAGCACACATTATTGGATACTGAAATATGGTCAAAATAATCAAACCTGACCCACTATCCCCCTCCCCGGTAAGAATACAGAAGAATGAAGGTACATGGATTCTCACATCCTCGGTGTTTGTATGAAGGCACACAACACAAATTGTTTATTTTGGCCCTATGGTCATATAGTATAATGTAAAAAAAATAAATACACAGGCACAAGACACATTTTTTTGGCCATATGGCCATATAGTAAGTAATGTAAAAAAAATACACAGGCACAAGACACATTTTTTTGGCCATATGGTCATATAGTAAGTAATGTAAAAAAAATACACAGGCACAAGACACATTTTTTTGGCCATATGGTCATATAGTAAGTAATGTAAAAAAAATACACAGGCACAAGACACATTTCTTTTTTGGCCCTATGGTCATTTAGTAAGAGTAATGTAAACATGTAAACTATATGACCATACCGCCAAAAAAAAATGTTTGTGTGTATGAAGCATTATTTATTCGATTTGTTCATATTCTTGCTACTAGATGTGCCCTCTTCACATTCCTCAAGAGTCTAGTCACTTGTATAAGGGTACAGCCAATGGCTTATCAGTAGTATAGACAACATTATCACCTGTGTGTGGTAGGTATATTAGACTTATTGACCAGATGCGTCAACAACAATTAGCTAGCTAGCAGATTAATGGGTAGCAAATGTAAACCATGGATATATATAACTACACTGCTGCAGTAAATCAATGACATGTTTATATCTGACTGGCATCTTGTCTTATCTACAATTCAACCTCCGGAATCAAACTTTGAAATGCCTACTGCTGGCATGCCAGATTTTAAATGCAAGTACCCTGGAACCTTGTATAGGTCACGGCTGATGGTATTTTGTAATTGCCTTCAATTGATTGACATATCTGAATGTGGGTTGTAGTTGCTTTCAATTGATTGACATAACAGAAGTTAGGTTGTAGTTGCTTTCAATTGATTGACATATCTGAATGTGGGTTGTAGTTGCTTTCAATTGATTGACATATCTGAATGTGGGTTGTAGTTGCTTTCAATTGATTGACATATCTGAATGTGGGTTGTAGTTGCTTTCAATTGATTGACATAACAGAAGTTAGGTTGTAGTTGCTTTCAATTGATTGACATATCTGAATGTGGGTTGTAGTTGCTTTCAATTGATTGACATATCTGAATGTGGGTTGTAGTTGCTTTCAATTGATTGACATATCTGAATGT